>JAXCHB010000271.1:8985000-9530000 GCA_036926305.1 Uropetala carovei | reverse complement strand
AATGGGCAGAGATTAATCTTTAATTGGAGGCAGTCTCTTCTTCCAAACTAAACCAACTTAAATTCAAAGATGCAACAAGGTAAACTCGGATTCCTCGGTACCGAAATTTTTCCGGTTAACAGTCGATAGCTCGCGCCCCTTGACACGCACCTTAGTGGACACAAATGAGAAAAAGAATAAAATATTAAGAAAGTAAGGAAAACGATTAAAGATAAGTCTAATTAAATGCGCTTGTAAAAGTTAAGCATACAGTGAAGATAACCCTTGCCACGCATCGACTATCCAAAAATATTCTTCGGCAGCGTAATTAATGACATCATATATCACATAATCCCTGTGAATCGATTAAGCCTGAAAGACCAAAAAACATAAGCGCCTTTACAAAATTAAACGCTCCAATAAGACTAAGAGTAAAACGAAATTATAGCAGAAGGGGATTTAGGAAGAGAGACATAGTGGGAGAAAAATAAAGAGAGAAACAAAGGAAGGGAGAGAGGGTAGGATATTGCGTAATCTAAGGGCGAGGAACATCCCGATACCTATTAAAAGGAATGGAGAGGTGAAGTGAATCAGGTGCGGATTAGAATCTGGGAAGGAATGGAAAAGGAGAGAATTTAATTAAAGAATAGCGGGAGAGAGAGAGAGAGAGCTGGAGGGCCTAAGAGGTATCATCAAAGGATTTAATTGAGAAAGAGGTAAGAGATTGCATTGCGCACACCGGCGTTTAAATCTATGCATACATGCAAATATACACAAGCTCACGGAACTCTGTAAAAATCTTTAAAGTAGCATGCGTATGTATAGTATGTATGATACGTATGTTCGTGTGTTTCCGAATGTTCGTTTGTGTCTCTCATTATGCAGGCCTAAACTATAAAACCTAGGACAACCAAATTTGGTATGGTTCCTACATACATCTTAACTTAGTAAATAGTCAAGGTTTGGTCAACTGGGATTAATCAGTGCCGCCAATATAGGAGATTAACATATTTTACATAGGATAACACGTATAAATCGGTTGCATGACGTGCAGGGTTTTATTCTTTTGCAAATTTAAACCACTTGAAATGAAGATGCGAACTCAGGAGATAAACGTATTTTAACCTGAAAAAAGGACAAAAATCAAACAGTAAGACATCAGAGAAATACCGACAATTTCTTACAGAAACCCACGCGCGGTGAAGGAAAACAAAAAAGAGGAACTAAAGGAGAGAAAAATAAGAGGAAATAAGGGAGAGAAAGGTTAGACGAACAAAAAAAACACTCAGAGGAAATAAGCATGAGGCGAAAAAAGGAGAGCGGAGTAAAAGCGTCGCGGGAGCGGAAAAAACAACGCGAGAGAAAATCGAAAGAAAAACACGTTTAAGACGAGATTGGATCGAGAATGAAATGGCGTCGGAGAAGGGTTTTCCTTTATTTTTTTTCACTCGGAATAAAACGGCGAAGCGAAATGGACAAGGAGTTGACGTGACTCAAAAGAGAGTGAAACGCGCTAGGCGTCGCTTTTGTGGTTTCAAAAAAAAATTTAAAAAAAAGAAGTAAAGGAAGAGGAGAGAGGAAAAGATAGATTCGAAGGAAAACATTGATCAAAAAATAAAGAGGAGAAATTAACGAGATTGCATTCGGTGGAATAGAACGATCGGTTTTCGAGAGGAAAAAAGTGAAACACCAAGGAATGACAAAAATAGACGAGAAAAGGTAACAAATCTGCCGGAATCGGAAAGGAAACAGAGAGAGAGAGAGAGAGAAGATAAACAAGAGAGAGAGAGGAGAAATTATGCATTCGCATCCTCATTACCTTTATATTGCAATGATTTCGCTAAACGTTTGAGAAGAAATTTAAAAAAATTGAACTAAAACTATATCGGGTCTGGTCTTATGTGATATATCGTATATTCAATAGCGTAAATACACATTGAAAATGATGGGGCATTAACTACGTAGGTATATTACATTTTTTCAAAATTCTGTGTTTCCTCTCGCTCTCTCTCTCTCTCTTATAGTAGGTATACGTCAACAAAGGGCTACATGTAAGAAGGGACTATATAGTCTCAATTTCACCCTTAAGAAAGTCACTTGTCTGTCTGTCTGTCTCTTTCTCCCTGCATCCCTCTCCCTCCCTCTCCTCTTCCCGTTCCCTCCTCCCCAAAACTTGGAATATATACCTATGCTCGAAAGCGTGAGCGTAAATTTAGTATTTTTTCTTGTTCTCTTTTAAGTTGAATTTAATGCACGCAATAATTTCGTGAAATCAGTAACAATGTTGCCACCCTGACGACGAATCATTATCCACAAGTTTCGAGTTTAAAAAAAGGAAATCTGCGGTCAGAAAAGAGTTTTAATTCACTTATGTCACTTTCGGTTCGAGTTCCAAAATCGTACGATGATCGTTAATAATTTACAAATTGCAAATTAAAAAATACAATGCACCGATTTCCATGTTATTCGACTGAGGGAACGAAACGCGCATTGAATCTAATTCGGGGTCTTATTGCACACAATTTTTGCCTTCATACCGAGGATAAAACGTAACTAATCGAAAGCAAACAATAATTATGCAGAAAAGTTTGCGGAAATGTTTTTTTTAGCGGTACTGATAGAATGACACGCAAAAAAGAGGCGCATTGTACATATACTAGGTGCCCGTACATCTCCGAAATCAGAGCCCTGTTGGAGTATTATGGTAAGAAGGACCTCCGCTGCCCAACCCGCGTTCCCCCGATCCGCGCGACCCCGACGCCCGACCCTTGCGCCTGCCGCCGCCTCCGCGCAATGAGGCTCGAAGCCCTATTCCAACAACCCGCGTGCCCCCCCCCCCCCCCTCCTCGCGCTCAGCGCATCTCCGTCCCCTCCACTTCCCCTCAAACGTTGCTGAGTGAAAGTGGAGGGGGAAGCTTCGTTTCGGGTTGTGACCGACAAATCTTACCCTCACTTAATATATATGTACGTTGATATTATAATTACCTTACGCGTGATAAACGTTGCCATTAGGAAGATAAATTTTTATAAAAAATTTTTTAAAGTTTTTTGCAGCTCTCTTACGCTGCAATTAAATTCATTTAAAACAAATTCTAAAGAAATGTTGTAAACCGGTTGAAAAAACAAATTCAAATGTAACCCAGGATCAATCGGGGAGACAAAAATCCGACTAGGTTAAACATGCGCGCAGTTTAAATAATTTCAACACATCCGGCTACGTCCACGCAGATTAGAGTAAACTTAAGATCCAGATCCCGTCCCATATTCACCCGACAAATTAAAACCGATGCCAACGATACAATTACACGTTGGCAGGAGCTCGCATGAATACCGTAGATGCTGCTGTTTCAAAGCTTGCGCCAGAGAAAGAGAGACGGAAATACGTACGCAAAAACTCCATCAGTAGCTACAGTAGCACGTAATCCCGTGCAGAAAAGTAGATGACAAAGCGGGCGGAAAAATACTCGGTCAGGGCAAAAATAATAATAATAATAATCCATCTTTATTGAATACGATATTTTGACAATCACGTCCAATCTATACATATACATAACCCTGGAGAACACAAGCATCCATGTCTTAGGCGGAATTCGAACCCGCTTCCTCCGTATCCGTCTGCTGATACTCCTACCTACCCATACACCAAGGGTAGGTAAATGGCTTGGACTCACCCTTTTGCAGCCCCGAATTCGGGAGACGGTATCGGAAAAAAACGCTAGGATCACATAGAAAGCATATTAGAAGGGTATTCGGTAGAATAAAAACGAAGGGGAAGACAGATAAAGATTAGGCGGAGAGGAAAGGAGGAGGAAGTTTCGGAACAAGAGGGGGAAGGAAGATTGAGGGTTCGGCTGTGAGTGGTATGGCACACGGCTCAGTGCCCATCGCATTACGGAGACCCTTCTTCAATTTCTTCCTTGAGTGAAAACCCCTTTACTCCCCCACCCCGTGTTCTTTTTACCCCTTTCTCCCCCCTTTTTTTCCCCTCTTCGCCTACTTTTTAACTCGGGCCTTCCCCGCCGAAATCACGTACGTACATATGTAAACCCTCGTTTCCACTACTGCCATGTCGTACTACCTACCTACCTGCCTACCTCCCGTTTCTCCTTCGCCCGAATAATAATCTTCCATCAGCTAAAAAGATTCGGGGAAAGAAAAGGTCGGATGAGCGATGGTGGGAGGGAGAGGAGGGGGTGGGGATGGGAGGGGGAGGATATGGTGGGAGGGGACGGGAGGGGAGGGAGGACAGGTGGGTAATGCAGGTAGGGAGGGAGAGGTTGGTGATGGCGAGGGGAGACCGCGTAGATTGACAGCGGGTTGGAATACATATATTTAAAAAATTGATTCTCTCGGATGATTAATCATGCCGGGTTGGATTTCGGAATGGGAGCTTTCTTTTTCCTTTTATTAATAACTTTCATATTAACCTCACTCGATATATATATATATATATATATATATATATATATATATATATATATATATATAGAGTATATATATATATATATATATATATAGGTATACACCAGTGATGGGGAACCTTCTATAGTCCGCGTGCCAATATTACCGAAATTGTTGAATCTTTTCCGCCTCGCGTGCTAGAAAAAGTCCTTGATATTTTTTTTGGGTGCCAACTGAATTAAATTCGAGATCAATAAATAAGATTGTAACCATAAAACTAACGTTTACAACAGTTAACTAAATAAAACCAATGTTTTTGCGGCGTTAAGTCAGTACGATAAATGCTATGTATGGTTTTCGCCTTTCGTTGGCGTGCCAACCAAAATCGTCTTACGTGTCACTTATGGCACACGTGCCATAGGTTCGCCATCACTGGTACATACGGAGGTGTCTGTAGCACCTATAGCAATATTGGTAGCAGCCCACGGGAACGGTACAAATACATCCGCTGTTGCCACCGACGCAACTGATGAGATTGGGATTACTCTAATTTTTATTTTTATAACGCAGAATCACTGATATATCCTATTAAAATTCCAATTATAAGCAATTTTTTAGCGTTTCCTCAAGCGGATAATGGAAAATTAGACCTCGCAGTGATGGATGATAGATGGCGAGGTACACACAGAAATTTGAACTACGAAAAACTGAGGAAATGTTTGCTTATTACATCGTATATCTCTACAAAGTAAACTATTTCGTAGTTTTAAACATTTTCTATAATAATTAATAACTTGGAACCAGTAAGGGATAGTATAACTATTTCTTACGTATAATTAATTATGCCGTCACTCGTAAAAATAGTTACTAGGTTGTCTTGAGTCGTTTGTTTCGGTTTGTTATACAGGTTTTAACTTTCTTACACTTTTAATTATGCTGAGTTATACTGGTGTTGAGGGCTTGAATGGTGAATTTTAACATTTTTAGTCAAACAAGAAATTAGTTGGAGATAAAAATTTGTAATTTAAAAGCATTAAAAGTATATATTTGCAACGGGTACTTTCCTGATAACGGGAATACCTCCAGGACCCTTCGTAGGACCTAGTACTTACGTATTATCCCCATGCCATACTTAGGTACAACATTAACAGAAACAAACCCAATCACCGGACAAGAAACTGATTGGCCTGTCTCGACATTTACAAACCTAATCTCCGGGCAACGTGGAGGGTTTCTTTGGTTCCGGGCGAGGCGAAGGGCGCGGTAGCGCCCGGAGACGACTACCCATTACAAAAAAGCGAGCCGAAGGCTCGTCAGTATATCCTTTCAATGTTATATCCTCTTGACTGTTGTGCCGCAAATTGAGAGGAAATGTCGACGAGCCTTCGGCTCGCTTTGTTGTAATGGGTAGTCGTCTCCCGGCGCTACCGCGCCCTTCGCCTCGCCAGGAACCAAATAAACCCTCCACGTTGTCCGGAGATTGGGTTTGTAAATTTCGAGACCTGCCAATCAGTTTCTGTTAATGTTGTTTTTAAAATAAAATATCGTAAAACCAACAATACGTCAAAATATCCTTTCAATGTTATATCCTCTCAAACAATCATAACAATAAATGTTCATTTTTTAAGGTATTCCCGTTAACAGGAAAGTACCTTGCAACGACTAAGAAAATTGCCACATTTCACATCAAATTGTAATTAGGTAGATTTTCCAAAAAATGTAAATTGAAATATTGTTTACAAAATATTCTTCCACTTATTGTTTGAGTTTTACACTTTATGATCAATTTGTCTTGTTTCGTTTGTTTCTGTTTGTTGTTATTTCCACTGTGTTGTTATCAGTAACTGTTATTTTTACTTCACCCTTACTTATATAAATCATGGAAGAATGTGAAATTTCATTGCTTTAGACTAAAAAGAAAAACTTAATTAAAAAAGTTTTTTTAAATAACTTTTATATTATGCACTATAAAGGATAAAATAAATTTTTATTTATTTATTGATGGTGAGTTCGGTTGGTAAGGAGAAACAAAATTTACAACAATTTCAGTGGAATAAATCCCTTCTTGCTCAACAATGTTGATTTATTAAACGTTATTAAGAAATTTTGTAAAAGTTATATGGCGCAAGATAAAACCTGTAAGGCGTCATATAACTTTTATAAAAGTTCTTAATAACGTTCAGTAAATCAACATTGTTGAGCAAGAAGGAATTTATTCCATTGAAATTGTTGTAAATTTTGTTCCTCAATACCAGACGAACTCACGATCAATAAATAAATAAAAAATTATTTTTTCCTTTTTAGTGCATAATATAAAAGTTATTTTGGATATTGTGGGTTATACGTCCGGATTTTTAAAACATTAAACTAGTCTCGTTTATAACTACAATTGTTGCATGTTAGCAAGAATAAATGGAGAGGATATTGGCGAGCTTTCGGCTCGCTTTGTTTTTATTTTAGTTGTCGTCTCCGGGCGCTATCGCGCACTTCGCCTCGCTGGAATCAAACTATCCCTCCCCGTTGTCCGGTGATCGGGTTTGTAAATGCCGCCACTCGCCGATCAGTCATGGGTTAACAAGCTTTGTGTTAACTCTATGAAGTTATTGTTGATGGGTTTTATTTATTTTCCTTGCTCGTACGCATACTGCGATAGTTCATTTTTCCGGAATCAGGTGGTGCTACGGACCTATATCAAATCCGGATCTATAACACACAAGGTCCGTTATTTTTTAAAAAACCTTTTTTATGTAATTTATTTTTTTCTTAAATATCCAATCATGGGCTGGAAATTGAAAATATGAATTTAAAAAACAAATTTTCAAGAAAAGAGATTTTCTTTCGTGAATATAATTAAAATTATATTTTAAAAGTTTAAATTCATGCATAAAATAAACGTGATGCCATCGGTAATAATGTCGATAAATTGTCTCCTAAAGTACGGTTGTCATAAATGAAAAGATTTACCTACGTTAATCTCTAATGTTTTGAACGTTGCGATAAGCATTAACCAGGAATAAACATATTATGGAAAATCCTACATGACTGACGCTGTCCATTTTGAAGAAAATGTGTTATTTCAATTTCAAATACATTGCATCGTATTTTGAATAAAGTTGTTACACTATATCCTATCCAAATTAATTTAATCAATCTAATATTTTTTAGGAATATTGAAAATGCATCATTTCTTCGGTATAAACGTTAAATAGTCCCAAAAGGAATTGGTAGCGTAATTTCACATCTGTTCTCTTTGTTGTCCGATCTGATTCTCCCTCTTCTACCTGTCTAGTCCGGTTCATATACTACGCATCTCTTTATTAAATATCTATATACATAATTTGCCCGTATTTTCCTCAATACTTATAATAACCTAGACAATTCTCAAAAATTTCCGCTCAAATCACGTTCCACACGCAGTCGCAAAACCAGTTCAAGAAAACTGGGGTAAGTTTGGGGTTAATGTTTTCGTATTAGTTCTATATTTATTTATCTATTATGGGAATAGAGAGGTAAAGGGAAAATATATTGCTTTTACAATTCCCAATTTTCGTTATATGTCGCATGATGTCCTTTAGTTTATTTAAACTCATGGCGGGCCGGTTGAGGACCACAGAAAGTGTATTGGGTACCAATGGCCCAGACCATAATAATTTCTCTTCAACGTTTGTGGTTTTCCTCCTTATCATACTGTTTAATCCTCGATGCATTCCGTACGTATTCTGTATTTACCTGCTGCCGCCTTCACCCTCCATCTTATTAATCACTTCTTCTGTAACCCACGGCTACTTTATACCTTAGAGTTTATTTTTCCTATCGTTTTATTCTCGCTTTCCATGATGCATGCTTTCATAACCTCCCAGTTTTCCTCAAGAGTCATATTCCTACCAACATTTGCTAATGGCCGGCGATAATAGCCCAAGTGTCAGATTCGCTTAAACACACACGCGAGACCATACATTGACGTAAATTTGGTACGCCGCTTGTGAAAGTTTGCCGACCCCTGACCTTATGAGGATAGCGTAGAGCAGTGTTTCTCAAAGTGGAAACCGCGGCCCCCCAGGGGACGGTGAAGCTTTTTCCCGGGATCCACCGAAAAATGGGCAGATAACAAAGATGCTGAATTAATTTTAATGTTAAATAAACAACAAACCGATAAAAGTTATGTTGAATTAATTAAATGATACAGTTGGTTCTTCGGAATACTGTTTATCGAGTTCTTACTGATTTTCACCCCGGCAGTACTCAGCCAGTGTTCCATTATTTAATTTTTACAACCCTAAGAAAAGTATAATTATATTTAATTATGAAATAAATTTCTTTTCTTTTAATTATTAACAAAACTGACCGATAGAATTAATTGTTAAAAATTCTTTTTTCACATAAAAAACTATTAAGTAATTCCTGAAAACTTGAAATAATATCGATTATAAAATGTAATATGTACCTTTATAACAATATCACATTGTACCTCGTGCATATTTTTTCTCGAAATGTTGTTTTAAAGATTTCGGAACAGGCTATATAAATTTTGAGCACCGATAATAAATTCACTGCAATATGCTTGTGCCTATTTTATCCAATTTGAAAACAGAAATACAGAAAATATATGTATGCTTTTATCTTATCTAATTTACAAGATTAAAAGCAGAAGTATTCTCCTATCTTTGCCAACAGTGGAAACCTCTTTTTTGATCCCACTGAGCAATGGAACTTTAAATTTATATTTAAACACGGTAATTACGCTTTAAATATGACCACACATAGACAAAACTGTACCGTATAAAGCCTGTAACGCTCACAAAACGACACAAATCAGTATGATAAACTCCCAATACGGAGGAATCCTCGTGCAGGTACCTATATAATATTGCCTCCCGAGATACAACGTTTGCTATTGAGATACGTATTTATAGCTGCCAAGTTAAAGCAACTATCATAATATAAATACTGATAAGAAATTGTATCAAAAAGTGACCATGGGCGGATTCAAGGGAGGGTAAAGGGGGTAATTACCCCCCCCCCCCCCTATATAATTTCTGATCACTCGAAAAATTACCCTTTAAATCTCGTCCTTCGTGCTGAGAAGTTCATAATTTAAGTTCTTTCACTCGCTTCACAATTATAGACTATACCGTTTCACTCTATGTATTCGCTTTTCGCTATTAAGTTTTACATTTCCTTTTTCTGATTAAATATGTATTAAATAAGATAGTTTCAAATACTTTATTAAATAACTTTTATATATACCTCGCACGATATCTTATATCTACAATATATAGCTGAAATTAATTTTTATTTCACTTTGAGGTTATACCCGCAGAGGGGTACTCAAAATTCAGTGGAAAGTCGAACTCACTACACGTACACCTATGTATAAATAGAGGAATTTCCCGTTGAATTTCAACGGATTTTGTGAAGCTACTACAGCACAACATACAAACTCTTTAAAATACCTATATAATAGATACTTTTAAAATTACAATTAGCTTTTCTTAGCAATTAATCATATTTGCTTGTAACAATCCGTTTCCGAGCCTATTGCATCAAATATAACGATAATTTTATTTCCTATCATATTACTTTCGCCAAATTCAGCTTCATTTCTCGTGTAATTATGCCTCGCTGAAATATTTACTTTTATGGCTTGAAAGAGCAACGTACAGTTGTCCATGATTGAACACTGACTGGTAAATGTACACCAAATACGTGAGCTTATTTACGTTAATAAACATTATAATGTAGAATATAATTATTTCACTTACAAAAAATGTAATATTCCAGTATTCAATAGATGAAAGAAGGTTCAATTACTTTCATCAATAAACACTTCCTGAATAATAATCAGTATCTATTTACGTTGCTATCCATAAACATCGATTGTTTCGTTGCTTAAACAAAAGTGCGAAGCGAAAACGCTAAACTTTATTACAAACTGGAAATTTAAGGATGAATAAAAGCAAATAACATGGATAGGAGGCGCTCGGCACGATGGAAACTCGCACGTAAAATGGAAAGTATCAACTTGGTAACTTTAAACTTAAGCGTAGATCAATGAAAGGGCAGAAAGACCCACAGAATATCCCCAAGACCTGTCATTTCAATGTAATAGTTTCCGGCATAACTTGGAGGAACTGTTCCATGATAAATAAATTTAAAAAACACTTTGTAACTTCCACAATAATGTACTTTTTAAACGACCAAGGCTTCGATGCAGAGCAACATCATAAGGTGAAAAAACGACTATGTATACCCGATGAAAAGTCGCTCTGCAATGAAACAACGGTTGTTTAGAAAATATATTTATATGGATGTAACAACGCGTATTTTTATTTCTTTATCGGTCATTTCAACACAAATCGAGGTAACACAGAAATTCAACTCAGTCCAAGTTTTCTTAATTTCTTGCATTAAAATCCTCGATAAATTATTTAAATTGTTTGTTGACAATTTTTAAAAACATTTATAATAGTTAAAAAATATTCTGGTAGTGTTCTTTTAGAGCTTGAACTGTATTGGGTCGTTTCCACCGAGCGCCGAATACTTGCGTGATCGTTTTTGACTATTAGGCATATTGAAAGATATAAATTACTAAATGGTCAGCCTAATATACAGGTTTTTCTTATTGATTAAATGGTATTTTTACCTTATATATAAGCAAAAATTCATAAAAAACAGGATTGGTAAATTGCGACTTACGACAACTACCATGTAAGATTCCGAAATACGTATTTAGGAATTTTTTAGAAAGGAAGTACTCATATGTGTTTTTTGGTTTGTGTGTATTTGTGTGTGTGTGTGAACAAAGAAATAAAGGGTCCCTGGTGTTGGAGTAATGCCCACTAAACCCGGTGTGTGTGTGTGATTGCGTGTGTTTGGTCGCTGGTGTGGAGTAAATTCCCCAAAACCGGTAAGTATTTTTCGTTTTTAACAAATATTTGTTTGGTTATTAGGAGTTTCCACCATTCATCTTCAGTATAGTGGGTTAATCCAAGGAGATACCAGACAATTACAGTGCGCAAAGCAATCCGAATTTTCAACTCTGTTGTAAAAAAACCATTTTAATGTTTTCAAATAAAATGCATGCCTGACCACTACCATGTCTCTTTTTATCTTTCATCTTTGGGAATTTATCGACAAAGTTTCGTACGTTCATCTCGTGAAAATCGGCAAGTATCGTACTTAAAGAGCACCACGGGCAAGGCTTCCCATCCTCTAGACCACACTATTGCGGAACATTGGTTTCAGTTAAGTTGAAAAATTAATATAACTGGAACTTACCATGTGACTCGAATCCAACTGACCATCACTGTACTTCCTGTAGTCATGAGGGAAATCCAGATGCGAATTTCAGCTGTGACGTTGCCGCCCCCGGAGATAATTCAGAGTTTCTCCAATCTGAAAAGAAAGAGCGTTTCGGGCATTTTCTTTTGGCTCTCATAAAGATAGCGAGGGATAATCTTAAATCATTGCCACACAATTTCTGAATCTTATTAAGAGCGAAAAAAAAACTGAGAACAAACATAGTTTACGTATATAGTTTTAACTCAAATTTTCCTTTCTAAAGCAAAATTTGCTAAATAATTTAATTAATAAATGCTTTCTATGTTTCGAATATTGCTCTTGGAATAAAAAAAACTCGCGCATTCCTCGTTTTCCACCCTTCTCCCAATACATAATGATGCTCGCATCATTTTGTATATTCATTGGGAAATCTGGCTTTAGTAATTGGGGTGATACATTTTGGGATGACATATGTCTAATGTGTGAAATTTTCTCTAAACGGCACATGAAAGGAAATTTAATACAGTCTTATCAAGGTACACATTTTTAGAGTCAGAGACTAATATTATATGTAAAACAGGAGGCGGAAATTGACTCCCTTAAAATGAAAATTTGGCGAGCTTCAAGGAAGTCATGCGTACAAAAGACATAAGTTTGAGGAATCCTTTCATGGTACACATAAAATCATGCATAATTGCTCCTTGCTTCTTTGAAGAAGAAAGAGTAAATTATCTTACAATGGTGCAGGACTATTTCATCCCTGAACATTGCCAATTAAACCTATCTGATACCAATATCTTCCAGCGAGATGGCGTTCCGTGTCACTATGCATCGAGTGTGCGACAGTTACTTAACGACGGAAAAGGGAAACGGCAGAAGAGGATCGATCATCAGTCGATCACTTTTTATGAGAAAATGCTAAAAGTGTAGCATACACATCGAAACCATTTTACTTAAGAAGTAGCATTTTGAATCCAAATCTTGAGGTCACTCGACAGCAAGATTACGACTTCGGAGATCAAAATTAAAAAAAAAAATCCGAGCGTAACATCATATATTTTATTTACATCGGTCACTAAGACGATTCTATGGGCAAGCATAATTACAAAAAACAAATTTACTCCCAAGCACTTATAATAATAATAATAATGAAGAAAGCCTTTTGAAAACTCCTCGCATTTAATTTATGAAGCGATATTTTCCTTCCTGTTTACTTTTGTAAAGTACGCATGAAAAAGTATTAATGGATAAGCAACTTGTTTGATTCACCCCTTTCGCTAAAATGAAAAACAATCACTGTGACCGACAGACAGACCGAAATCCCAAACATCGTATTAAACTCCTACTTAACGCCGCTTGATAACAACACTATTTATCCATTCACCTCTGAAGATGATGATGTTTGCTCAACAACCCACTCTCCTCCACTCCCATACTCCAAAAGAAACCCATAGACGGACCACCCGTCTCTCGTCCACTTGACATACTCCACCCGCAAGGAACTTTCTCCCACTTCAACCAGAATACCGTTTTTTTCTTCGCGGTCGGAGGGGACGTGGAGGAAGGTAGGGGAAGGTAGAAAGGGTCCGTGAGGACCTCCTAAGGGATCTCCGCCCCCTCAAATCTCCCTCCCTACAACCTCTTATTCTTCTCACCCGGCACACACACACTCAGCCCCTTCACGTCTTCCAAGAGAAGAATCCCGAAGACGACGAGATTAACGACCTAGGAGTAGAATGCAAAGGCGGTGTGAACGTACCAAGACTTCTTCAACCCATTTTACCCTCTCACCGCCCTCCCCTCCTCCTCCTTCCCCACAACCTCCCCCCCCCCGCGCAGGCCCCTACGCTACCATTCCTTACATCGCTCCCTCTCTTTCACTGCAGCAGCAGTTTCGCCCTTCGAGGCATTACATTCTAAAGGGCCCTCAGGTCCATTGTTAAGGTCGCTCGCCCCCCTCCGGCTCGGATGAGGACAAAAGGGATATTGAGTGGGGTTGTTTGGGGCAACCGAGAGGGGTGTTTTGGGGGCGGAGAGGAGGTTGTTGCGTGAGGTTTGAGGAGGAACGTTCTCCATCTCCTCCAACTCCCTGGTGTTGAGTGCGGGATGGAGGGGGATTTGAATGATGAGGCTGAAGTGTTTCTGGGGTGAGATGTGCGTGCGTGCGGTCCAGCGGCGTTGTCTAGTGAGGATTTTTCGAATCCGAGAGGAAGGGTGGGGGTGTGTTAGGGGGGGGAGGAGAGTCTTAAAAGGGTTTGATGAGGGGGGGAGGGGGTCCGCTGCGTAATGGGGATTAGTTGTCTAGGGGAAAGGGAGTTAACTTGAGAAGTTGGCGTAAGGGTTGATCACCGCGTTTTATTTCGCCCTCTCTCCGGAGGAATGAAAAAGGGGGCGTGGCTCGCTTGAATGGGGGCGAAAAAATATTCCGGTGGCGGGATGGGATTTGGGGGAAAGAAAAAAAAAGATTTCCGGTCTTTATCTCGAGAAAAAGATCGGGGTTAATTTGATTTCGCTCGTCGGATTGATCAACTGTTTTGCCTAGAACTGGCGATATAGAAATGACCATTCCGAGAGGAACTTTTAAAACGCGATTATTAGAGAAAAGTGTCGATGGATTATTTGTTTTCGATAACTTAAGTTAATTCTGCCAACTCTTCGCAACAGCTAAGTAGGACATATACAAAATTTAAGTAGGACATTCGAAAATTAAATAGGACATTCCAAAAATATGATAACATTTTCATGGATACACGTAGGAAAGAAAAAAAAATGATTTACAATCATATTAAGACAATATGATGTTACAAATTGGCCACTAGACCAGTTGGAAAGAGATACTCAGTAAGCAAATACTAGTATATAATAATTCAAAAATGTACAACACTATCAACACACCAATAATGAAAAATCCTTATGCACAGTTTACCCATAGACATTAGAAGCATAAAACAAACTAATATTTGTAAATACGTGAAACAAAATCTATGATTTTTAGGTAGGTCGTTTTTGTATTCGAAGTAAATTAAAACCTCGCTGACAGTTGGTAGTAAAACTTTTGAAAATAACCTCACATCTACGCTTATTTACATTAGTACGGATTGATTCAAATATGACTGTTATTTGATTTATGTTAATTGTTATTTGAGCAATGTTATTTGATAAAAACTTCAAAATTAATATATCGTATAATTCACCGGATATGAATGAAAATATCGAACAACAGTTAAAACTAACCTCTTGGTTGGAAATGCAGATTTGATATCTCCCCAAGTCCCAAGAAGTAAATCTTGCTTTCCTTATTAGAAAAACAAATTTTACAAGAAATGTTGATATATATTGTTGAGCAAAGACAGAAATTTTTTATATATAATTATTTCATACAACGGAACAAAAATGTGATGACTTCTTAGTAGATTCAAACAGACGCACTTCACTTAACACGGTCGATCTTTCCTCGATGACAGACTAGGTGGAACAAACAGAGACGAACTACTATCCTATACTATTACGAGTTCTTAAATGCGAAATATGAGTAGAGGAGATGTAGGGAAAGAGGATACAAAAAAAAACAATGTGAAACTATATGAATCCCACCCATTAGGTCCCGGTAGCCATGTGATCGATTAGGGGCGACGTCGCCGGTAGATCTTCTGCCAAATACAGATGTGTGACAAAGTAGGATGTTTTGCGTCCTACTTGACATTAGAGTAGGGCAGAGGACATTTTATCTCTAAGTAGGACTGTCCTACCGGCATGCCGCGGCAGTAGAACGGTTGACAACCCTAGTTAAATCTGTTTGAGTTTAGCGTATTTGCTTATACAATACCCACATACGCGTAACTACCTCATTGCAACTTTACTGCGTATTTCACAACGTATAACTTAAAATCCTGCTCTCACTTGCAACAGTGTAATAAAATACATAAATTCCTGGGCGTTCAGTATTACTCACTGAAGGAGTAATGACGCTTGCGTCAACATTAATCGGGGAATTATTACATAATTTTAACAACGACAAACTTACTCTCACATTTCATGGTGGGATATGTAATTCGATTGTGGAGATTCTTGTAACTTTCCCGATACAATTGGCTTATCGATCCCAAAAAGTCTCTTAAACTTTCAATATTAATAGTAGGTAAAATTCGCGCGCACTCTCACGCGTTCGTGGAATTGAGAAATAAGACGCGGATGCTTTTAGTCCATAAATACAAGTTTTTATGCGAGACTCTGATTTGAGTGTTTCTCAATATAGTAGATTTCACAGGTCCACGCACCCTTTATTGTGCGGGTGCTATCCTTTTGTTTATGTTTATCCTATATATTATAGTGCAAAATATGATGATTTGTTTAGTGAATCTTAAGAGATTTCGTAGGTTTGATCACACCCCTTCTACGTGAGTGTTTTCCTGCAGTGGGTTTTTTTTATGGATGCAATAGTCATTTTTCCCATACAATTAAAAATGTTCGCAGTATTGTAATATTATTATTACATTATCATGATTTCTAGTATGTTATATTATATTTGTATCAAGACAAGGGGTTAGGTGAAAGATGGGACTTCCTAATCCAGGGGTCTCAAATTCGCGGTCCGCACGTGGCCCGCTTGTTCATTTTATTCGGCCCTCTTACTGATCTTACTCTAATTGTATAATTCGGCCAGGCTCAATGTCGAAGAATTTTTTTAATTTAAAGATTTTAAAATATTGTTATTCCTTTTGAAGTGTAATTTTTTCGTTTTTGGTCCGCGTACGATTTGCGTTTGAGACCCCTGACGTAATCTCAATCTCGCCCCAAATTAAGACCATATCTAATCTAATAAAACATAATTTTGGCAATTTACGTTTTCGTTTTTTGGACATGTTTCTAACAAATACCCCTGCTAGGTAGAGGATTGAAATTAAAAGTTATAACGATAAAAAATTCCCCGAAAAAAGACTAGGGTTCGACTCCAGGATATAATTCCTGTTTTTCGTAAGATAACACGTAAAAAAAGCGATTTTTTGACGCAAGGGATTTCAGCCTTATGCAAATTAAATATATAAATAATTGACCATCGCCCTTGAGGCCATGACCGTTTTAAAGATGAATGAATAAATATTCTAATTCTTGCAGGAGAATTTTGCGATCAATTCCATACTGCTTAAATTTATGGTTAAAATAGGACATTTTGCCTTTTAATCGTTTGCTGCTTTAGCAAACATGCTTTGCCAGAATTAGAGCTTCACAATTAAAACATTCGATTAAAAATCTGATGTGCCCATCACAGGACTTTCTCCATACAGAGTAGTAAATATGAATAATTATCGGAAATTACACCTGTGAACAATTTTTGAACACTGAATAATTTTCATAGTGAAAAATAGCGTGAAATACTTTTCAGATCGTAGTAACAATAAAGTATGTCCAAAACATTTCTATCTGTTTTTATGGATTGGCAAAATGCCGATGCATGCTTAAAATTACCATATACGGAGCTGGGGTTGCTGATAATATTTATAAAAAATTATTTTACAAAATATAACGATAGATAGGCTATGGAAAATTGAAACCACCCTCAGTACCGTTGGCACAGCTGTCAACAATTAGATAATTCGACCATAGCAACGGAAATTAATGTATCACTTAGTGACCTATTTAACATAAATTCAAACGAATAACCGAAATGTACCTTTAAAAGCACATTTAAAAAAATATTTTAAGCATAACTTGTAGAAAATTATATTTTCAACAACTTTAATAATGGCAAGTAATTATATAAATTAAGTTCTGAAGGATATATTTGGAAATGAAGAAGGGCTAGAGAGTGAATGAACATAGAAAAATACTATAGGTGAAAAAGCAGAGGAAGGGTAATTGGTTAGGACATATACTGAAAAAATATAATTTGTTGAAGGAAGTAATTGATGGAAAAATAGAAGGAAAAAAGGAAGAGGTAGGAGAAGAATTCAAATTATTGATGAATTAAAATAAGGAAGAAATTATGAAGAATTGAAGAGTATTGTTCAATATAGAAGTAGATGGAGAGCACAGTTTTATTTTAAATATAGAACCTGTCTTAGGACAGAGAAGTATAACAATAATAATAAAAAACATTTGGTATGCCACAGAGACTGTATAATCTATACCAAAATGACTTCCATTTTGTAACCCATTTAAATTTCAATGAGGTCTGCTTAAATGCTCTTTGATTATTTCCCAGGCATGATCACGCTGTTGCAATTTCGAGATAAAACCAATCTCGTATTGACAGCATTTTAAATGTCGCACGTAAATACCGACTATAATATCTGGCAAAATTATATCATGAAACGTAAAATTCAATTTAGATGTCATCAATGATAAAATTGTTTTAATGCAGCTATTTAGCATCGCATGCAAAACCATATGTTATATAAATTAAGTTAAAATGGAGTTTATGCATGTTTATCAAGTTATTTTGGCACAAAAAATTATAACATTAAATTTTGTTCACATTTCCATACGAAATGCGAAACAAATCATACACGCTGATATAAAACTTTACGGAAATGTGATAACCGTTCGATTCCCTATAGTTCTACAAACACAACAACCATACCACCGCCAGCGGTTAGAATTTCACGCGACGCGAATCCAAAAAACAGCCATTATTTTTATGCACCCAAAAAAAGATCCACACCCGTTTATGAGAATAAACGACGTTAAACACAAGACTGCGAAAACAATGACGCATCTAAGCCACCTGATGAATTATAAATCCCTTAATCCCTTCGCAATATATGACCCAATTTCCACCAATGGAGAGGAAAATGTTCATTAAACTTACAAATTACTATTTAATGATCTTTCCCCTTCTTCCTCTACCCTCCCCTCTCCCCCCCTCCCCCCTCCACACCCCACTCCCAAACCCTCCGTCTTTCCTCCCCCAACCCTCCACCCCTTTACCCCGCCATTTTCCAGACTCATTCATCTCCTTCCCGCTATCCTACTTCACCTTCCCACCCCTACCCATACCCTTTACCATTCGCACACATTTCACCTTCGCTTCCCTCCCCCCCCCCCTCTTCCTCCCCACTCCCCCTTCCATCCATCCTCCCTTCATGGCAGCCACAAAGCAAATTTCCTCGGACCTACTTGTTCCTCTCTCTCCCCCCCTTCTTCTTTCTCATCTCACGTCAACATGGCCGGGGTCGCCATTTTCTCCACCTCCCACCGCCACCTCCCTTTTTTCTCTCTCTCCCACCCCCTTCCTCTCTCCCACCTCCTGCATACAACCCCCCCACCCACCTCTTCCGCTCCCCCCTCCCTCCAGCTCACACCTGTCTCCAGATTCTTAACTCCCACGGGACAAGCTTCACGCACCTATAGAGCTAGGTTCAATAGGCCGGGGTTGAACGTGTTGTGGAAAATGAAGCATGATGTAACCCCCAGGAGGAAAGGTCGTCTTCCTCCTCTTACATTTTACCTCTCTCTCCCTCTTTCCCTCCCTCCACACGAATGATCTTGGCTGTGTGTTTAATATTTGGAGGAGCAATTTTGATGTAAGACCCCCCCCCCCCCCCCTTCCCCGTCTCCTCCCTCCCCCTCTCTACCCCGCTTGCCATCTACACCTGTGCAAGGAAAACGCTCAATGTACGCATATAGATTCGCGTGTCTCGCTGAAACTTTGTGTCACGTGTAGTAAAAAGATTTTTAACAATACGTTCCATAAAGCTTCACAAGAGAACGACGTATATTCGAAAAAAAATCACAATTCGTGTCCAATGGAATTGATTTTTAATGTCTAGTTACGACTTTCGGATGATTGTTTTGAGGTTCGGTTATTTATTTCGAACTGCAGGACGGTTCGATTCTATTGTTTACCGAACCGAAAAATGGAAAATAGATTAAATTAAAAGCGTAGTGAATGTGATAAGATGCAATTATTTTATGCAATATCACACTGAATAGCGGCATGAATTTGAATGTATTAATTAAAACACAACAGATTGGACGTATATATCTCAGAGCATGTTTTCGAAAATGTTTTGGATGGACCGTCATTCCGTCACTTTATTAATCGTACTATTATCATTCTAAAATGGATCGTTTTACTTTATATCAGATGAAACTATATTTATTTTCTAAACTTGGGAAGAAGAAAAGAAAGTTGGTATAATGGACGGTATTGACATCTTACATTTCCACTTTTATATAAATTTGGAACTTGACAAAAGCGTGAATTAATGTCAATGCTGACTATTGTTCCGACATGGAAATATGTAAAATCAATGAAGCCTTCAAATAGACGAAAGAATAGCGTTATTCGCTTTGCGATTCTCTTAAACAACGAAATGACCGATGTAGCAATCTTTATACATAGCAACATAAATGGATACTGATAATTATTCAGGAAACAGCGTGTGGGAGAGTTTATAAAGATTGACCAAAGTAATTGAACCTTTTTTCTTCTATTGAATACTGGAATCTTACCATTTTTGTAAGTAAAATTATTATACTCTACATTTTTAATGTTTATTAACGTAAACAGGCCTACGAATTTGGTGTACATTTATCAGAGCAGGGTTATATCATAGAAAATACACGTTGCCTTTTCACGGATGTTCTTGCTTACAAGACATAAAAGTAAACATTTCAGAAAGGCATAGTTACACAAGAAATGAAGCTGGATTTGACGAAAGTGTATCATCTATATAAACAAAAGTGAAACTCAGATTATGTTTGTTCTTTATACAGAGCCATACTTTTGAGGATATCGTCACTAAACTTTGCATAGATATATAATTTTTCCCTGCGGGTAACAAAGGCTATATGGCGATAAAAATTTTTGGGCTGAAGGGGGCGTTAATTCAATAATTATTTCCCATAAGTTTACACGTAATTTTCGATTTTTCAAAGTGCAAGATTTTTTCCTTCATTCATCAAAATACCTAAATATGGACCGATTTTCTTTGTGTTTGCTTTATTTAACGGTTAAAGCTGTGCACTATTTTATTCTTGTGATTTTTATATGTTACAAGGTCGAATTTTTAGATTCACTAAATCCGTTGAAATTAAACGGGCACTCCCGCTAGTAATCTATATTAATGAATCTGTAATCATAATTTGCCATAAAATAACCTTTGCAAATTGTAGAAAACACAAGATGTCCTGTGTACCACCGAACCCTACCGAATTGCATGTTTGAATACCGACGCACTTATGGAATGCTGCCGTCAACGAACCATGTTTTATCAGATAGAAAAAATTGTCGCGATGAAATAAATATGCAAATGAAATTAAACTGGTTTCTATTAGGCAGTTCGAAACCTCGATATTTCGAAACTTCAGTGTATTCGAAACTTCATGACTGCATTGTACATTTATTTTTAATATATCGTTGTTTAGGGAATAAAACCCGGAGAGTTAGCGTGCTTTCCCGTGACTTGGTTTCGTCGGGAATAATATTCATCGTGAAAGGGACTAATAGGCCTGAGAGACATGGCACGAAAGTTAACGTACAATGCCACGAGAAAGGTAGGCAGATAGACAGAGGAAGAGAGAGAGAGAGAAGAGATCCCCGTGAAAAGTGCCATAAAGTGCTTTACTTTTCACAGTGTTTAAGTACGAAGCATTCCGACGAGTGGCGTTTAATTTTTTTAACAGAGGGGAAAAAAACACAAGCACTCTAGCGGATAGAGAGAGAGAGAGAGAGATCACAAAACCTTTCGCCTAAGAGAGAAGTTGATGAAGTTCATTAATATCCAACAATGCCATGTGGAGGAGGGAGAGACACCCTCCCTCACGGTCTACTAATAAAGACACACCGCCCGGTAACTCCCAAGCAATCCCGCAGTCATCAAAAACCCTTTTGATGATACCTCGTGCGACCTTTACCTCCTCCAAGGCCTGGGAGACACACACACACAGGCATTTCCAACCTATCTCTCATTTCCCTCTTTTCTTCTCTCTCCCTTTTGGTTTTCAAAATTTACCCTCTCGTCTCCATGGCAACGGGTGGAGGGGGGTTGGGAAAGAAATGAAATAGGAGGAGAAAGAGAATGAGACAGAGAGAGAGAATTGTGGTGGCAGATCTAGACAAGCTCATTCATCATATTCCATTTGTGAGAATCCCACGCGAGATATGTGGTTAATAAATCAGCCTTGAAATTATTGTCGTTGATTGCTTTTTTTTATCACTATGTTCGCCATTGCCTTCTGGTCGTGCGAGTACAGAGGGCGATTTCTTTTTAAAGTAAGCGTCTGGATGGAAGGATAAAAAACGGTTATGACATCGGTGGATGAGGAAATAACAGCATTTTTTGGAAGATTCTTTCCTTCTTTCTGGATATCGTTTAATTCATCTGTTAAATCGGCATAGGAAATATGTTATTACTTAGTTAACGTGCAAAAATAATTTATTTTTCAAGCGAAAAATCGCCAAATGGGTGTCAAATAAACATTGTTAATTTTATCTACTATGTTACCGTAGTGATTAACGATATCAATTCATCCTTTTTGCACCATTCGAATATAAGAAGAAAATCAAAACTTTGCAAACGAATGGGACAAGAATTTATTCCTTTTAGATAAACTGTTTAAAACTTATTTTATTATCTTAGTTTAATTATTTTGAACCATCTTCATTACGCTCAACTTTTCTTTTTCGTCTGCACAAAATGTTAACATTACTTTCTCGTTTTTGTGTTATATATAAACATTTCCAACCTACCCCTCTCTACTACGTTCTTTTACCTAATTTAACATTTTCATTTCAGATTCATCTAGGATCGTATCCTGCGAGAGCCCATTAATGTCTGATACTCGTATCCATTATTCTCTTATTTACAAACCTTGCTGAGCATCAGTCACTCTAATTTCTCCTTGGAAGACTGAATTTCGTAGCTGAAAAATTTGGGATGGCAATCCTAGTTTGGCACGTTAGAAAATTAGAATATCGAAACAATTAGCTTGGTTTATATCAATCTAATCGAAAACATTACTTCCATTACCGCGAAAACGAATTAGTCAACGATATACGCAATTGAATCCGCGTCACACGACGATTCTGAGTCCAAAAACTTATCTTAACCAATCGTATACGAATTTCAAGCGATATTATCTATATTAATTGACCCTCGCCGAAAGTGGAAGTGATGAGGATCGCCCTAAACAACGGTTATCCTGTAACTTAATCTAGCATATCATTTGCTCAAAACCTACGCCGTTTACTGCTCATTAGTGCTTTTATAAAATAGCACCGCATACGTTTGAAACAAAAACATCACACCTTTCGCCGTTATTATTCTTAACACGATAGGGTCCCATAATACTGGCCTGCGGATTTCTCATACTAAACTTGGTTAAAACGCTCCAACGCGGTGCATTTCCAGTATTTCTCTTTCGCAATTTCGGTCGTCTCGGATATATTCATCTCTTCTCAATTCATTGCGTAGCTTTTTATCTGGATCTATCATTATTAATAAAAATACCACTGTTACCAGAATCGCGGTATTCATTTTCGTCTTCTGCTAAGTTAGATATACCTATATTAAAAATAACTTTCGCCCGACTGAGTCCGGTAGCATAGCGCCTGATATATTCGCACAAACGGAAGATCCATTTGTAAATGGAATCTCTTTCTACTTAAAAAAAAAAACAAAGGAAAACCGCTCACCATTTCTGCTATTTTAACGGTTTTCGTAAGCGCTAAGCACTCAAATTCGGCCTGATGTTTTTCCCTACCCACGTCTTTCATCGTATCAGGTGCTAATTTTCGTGTTGAAAGTCCGCTCCGGATTATTTGAATGTTTTCCTGTAAAAGAAGACGAGATATTTTCCTTTTTCATTAAATTTCGGTATCAGACATTTTCTAAATTATCCTTTTAAGCGGAAAAATAGACGTCCAGCCACGAAGACAAAGCGTATTTATTTGAAATGCGGACGTCATTAAACGACTATGATCCTAATGCGGCCCTTTCTCGTGACGTCAATCGCGTTAATGCGGCTCTAATACTACGCTGGGATTCTTACGCATGGCATGGATGTAAAAAAATTCATGTAACTGATGGGACGTAAATTTCAGCGTATGGAATTCTGTGAAATATCGCCATTTTTTCTTCATCTCTGCGCTCCTTTGCAAATACCAGTAGTTTACTACATTTTAAAAATTTTTCTAATAAAAATTCCCTCAATCGTACATTAAACTGGAACTGCGGTATTACTATGCAATTTAGATTAATTATTTTAAAATGAATTCACGTCCATTTTAATGTTTCCACGATGGTTATAAACGACTTCAAGACGCGGTCAAACACACTGGTTTGTTGAGGTGTGAGAAAATACTGTTAATCGATATCCCTTAACGGTCGGAAATGTTCCTATGGCTCTTTTTACAGCTTATCGTGTTTACGAACCTACAATTTCTGTATCCAAACTTACGCATGAGTGCTCAAACAGAGGAAAATAAAGCGTCTCAATTTTTTTGCGCAGCATTTAAAAACACTTCAGGTACGCGAACCCCACTGGTTCAATGCTGAAATTAAGATGGTATCTGCAGAATAAAACCTGGAATGTAATGCCGGTGGACAACCACTGAAGCCTTGTAACCTAAATGCAGAAAAATCGACTGCGTTAGAATGACGATATGTCACGAAGAGGAATCCTTGCCCTAAACTAATTTATGATAATGAAAATAGAAAAATCTCTCATATTAATTAAGTACTTTTTAACTTAATGCCACGGATTATACATTTCTACGGGATCACCTTTTTTAATATCCACGGATCATTTTATTTATTTTCTGTGTTTTAGTAATTTATGCAACGTGTGTATGTTTGATATTGTTTTACACATTTTCTAATATTTTCTAACTCCCAGGCTTATGGCTTATATGTAAGAAGAGACTGCCTGATAAAGACGAATATCTATCTTCCTATCTATAGCTTTCCTTCAACGTAAACTAAATAAATAAATGATGTAACTAACCAAACATATTTGTTCAAATGTTAATTGCAACCCCCGTATATATGCACTCATTAACTCGTCACAAGTGATGGTGCGGCGAAATTCTGTTGTCTTTGAGAGATTATCGCACATGATTTAATATTGGAAACCACTGTTGCCGATGATCAACGAATTTATTACGAAATAAATGTGTACTACGTATCTGGAAGCATTGGGCGATTCATCGGAAAATATTGCCTGTCGCCCAAACGTTTTATAATTACACTCCTTATGAACGACAATATACGTACTTAGAGCTTTTATATCACAAAACCGAGAGAATTAGCATTGTGTTTAAACATATTAAGAAACTAATGCCGATCGCCTATAACATGCTGAATACATATCTTTCAGTGAAACATTCGATCCGTTCACTAAATCATCTGTTAAGAAAATGGATGTCCTCTTGAGTCCAAAGATGGCCGAAATAGTTTCATGTGCTTAAGTAACTCTCACTGGTGTAGTCTTTAACCCTTTATTTACTGATATTTAAAAAAATAATATATCTGCAATATTTTAAATATAAATTTCTTTTTTATTTATTATTATACAATTATACAACTTTTCACAAATTTTTTCTAAAAAATAGTGTCAAAATTTAACATGGGACTCTGAAGTCCCGTCAGGTCACAAGTCCATAAAACTGACATAATTCATATGTTAAAATTTTGAAATCAGTTTGCAGCGCAATTACAATTACTGATATTTTTATTATTAAAACGTAACAAATTACAACGTCATGCAATGTGATATTCATAAAAGCAGTTCATTCTTTCATTTAGGAACAGAAAAACTTTACAATACATGTACACCAGTTAATTAACATTCTAAATTAGTCATACCAGTTTAGAAGTCAGAGTGAAAAAAACTGAGCTAGATTTTTCTGACCGGGACTCAGAGGTCCCGTCAGTAAATAAAGGGTTAATCTGAGAAAGTGAAAACGTCCATAGATACTACCTAAAATGAATTCTTTGAATTATTAAAATGCTGTATATTGAATAAGTCCATTAGGCCAGTGGTTCTCAAACTCCTGTAGTCTGAGGAACCCTTGATGTGAGTAAAAATTTTCGAGGCACCCTCCCAACTTATAAAATTGATTTAAAATATGATTAAATAATTTCAAAGAATAATTACTAATGGACCTTAATGATACCTATGAAGTACTATTTCTACAAAATTGTTTTTATAATTAAATGCGATTTTTTGGTTTTCAATGCAAAGAAGAACGCAACCGGCTGACGTGGGTGTTCCCTCCGTTACTTTAACATGGCGATTGAAAAAGAGTGCCATATTAAAAACGATAAGATCCCCTTTAGACTTACATCATTTAATTAATTAAACATATTTTTTATCACCTTACTGTTTATTTAAGATTAAAATTAATTCAGCATCTTTGTTATCAGAACATTTTTCGGCGCCCCTCCCTCTCCCGGAAAAAAGCTTCACGCGGCTCATACTTTGAGAAAAACTGCATCAGGCCTATGTTCGACAGTAGAAACTGACCACTGTACTCAAAAAAATACCATTTCGGACTTAGTTTCTCCTGTATACCTACGATATATAAATTTTTTAAGGTCTTTAGAGAAGGACCGTGAATTTTTACACTATTTACCCTCGCATAAGTACGTTAAGTTCTGTGCGCCGGGAACGTATTCCCCATTTTCCCCCGCAAGCCATTGGTAACAGCGGTTTTTCCATTCGCAGCCGTCTTCGCCTAAAGTCTTAAGGTTTGTCGAATTTTGCCGTATTTCTATCAATCCTGTCCCTCTCTAATCTCCTCCCTCCTTCCGTTTCTCGAGCATTCTCTCTTCTCTCCCGCTAAAATTTCTCCTCTCCCTCGCTCTCTCTCTCTCTTCCCCGCTTCCAGTCTCCTTCCTCCTCTCCTCCATTTCCTTGACGGATGGTCTGACCCCCACGTGGTCGTAAATCCATGGTGTGACCACAGCTGCTATCCCTCCCAGGACTCCACTTTCCCGAAGGCTTTGCACAACGCCCACTCCCCCTTTTCCCGCCCTCTCCAATTCTCCTCCTCCATTCCATCCCTACCCCCCCCCCCCTCCCCCCCCTACTCCCGTCTCTCTCTTACCATCCTCCATCCTGCCGGAACACACTCCCTTTTGGCGTTCTCTCGTTTCCTAGACACGCCAACCGCTCAGACCCCCCCCTTCCCCTCCCTCCCCCTCCCCCCCCATCCTGCCACCACCAAAACCTCCCGCTTCTAATTCCTTTTCGTTTCCCTTACCTTCCTATTCTCACTTCCAACTACCGAAACTGGAAATGCTTCCTTCTTGAACATCCCACGCTCCTGCGCGCACAAATACTCGAGAGAAAGCGCGCTTCTTTTTTTTCTCCCTTTCGCGTCTCTCCTTACCTCCAAATAGCTCCGAGGATTGTCTTCGATTTTTTCCTCCCCTCACTTTCTCATTTTATTTCTCTTAACAGACGGAGGAGGGATGGGGAGAGAGATGAGGGGGGTGGGGAAAAGAGGTTTTTAAGAGCGGGTCTTCTTCCTGCTCCTTCTTTTATTTCTTTTCCCCGCCCCTTAAAGGAAACGGGTTGATTTATCTCCTGTCAATCATTCGGAACATCCCCTTTTCTATTCTTTCTCTCTCTCTATTTCTCTTATTGTTAGTCAATAATTTTCGGTTATCATCCTAAAGCTGTCTAAAAATACGGGTAAATTTTAACGACCGAGATGGTGGGCGGCGTGGCTGCAGTCTTCCATTCTCTTTATTTGCATCGCGGTATCGCATGGGAGTTTAAATGACGGGGAAAAAGTTAAATTACCCTCGAAAGAGATTGACGGGATTTCTTTTCCGTATATAAGTTATTTTCTCTCTCTCTCTGCCCCTCCTTTTTTGGTCATAAATATTGATCTCGAATGTTTCTTTTTTCTTATAGGAAAGCTATTTTTCTGTTTTAAAGCTTTTAAATTTAGCTTTCAGAAGCGGAACCCATAAATTTATCGGTGGTTTCGGTCTCTCCCCATCGTGTATGCGTGCGTGCGTGTGCGTGTGTGTGTGCGTGTGTGTGTAGTTGCGGAAGAGGAAAGGAAAATAAAGATATTTAGGGCATCTAGGTGTTGAAGGAAACCCAGTGAGCACTTACCGGAAGGAGAACCGCTGGGGTGTCGGAGAGACACATTTGTAGACGTTGTTGGAGCTTTCGGGATGATCCCTTCGCCAGTTGTGTCTCTCTTGTGCTGATGAAGGGAAAATCCCGGAAGCTCCATCATCAATGTCTATAAATGTGTCTCTCTGACACACCAGCGGCTCTCCTTCTGGTAAGTGCTCACTGGGTTTCCTTCAACACCTAGTTTCCCAATATATCACCATAGGTAGTCTGTCCGGAGACAGGTCTGTGATTATTCATGGTTAAACTTGGTTCGCCATACACTTCTATTTTCCGCAGTCTACTTCATGTATTGATAGCTCTCTTTCCCTTCAAGTCGTCTACCAGCTGAAACCTATTCCTACCTCTTTCTTTTTTTCCATCCAGTTTTCCTTCTAGCACTTCGTTAATCATGCACTCTCTCCTCAGGTAATGTCCAATCCAGTTCGTCTTCCTCTTTCTGATAGTCTGTATAATCGTTCGCTTCACTCCAATTCTTCGTAGTACTTCCTCATTTTTCACCCTATCTGTCCGTTTTATCTTTAGCATTCTCCTCCATTTCCACATTTCGAAGCTTTCCATGTATTTCATATCATTTTTTCTTAGCGTCCACGTTTCTGCTCCATACAAAGCTATACTCCATACATCGCATTTTATCAACCTCTTGCGGATTTCCTGCTTTAAATTTCCCGTTAGCAGGAGTTTCTTTATTCTGAAAGCGGCTTTTGCTTTCGTTATTCTAGTCCTGATTTCATCGGTACATTTTGCTTCTGTCGTTATGATGCTTCCAAGGTATTTATAGTCTGAAACTTGTTCTAATGCCTTTCTTCCAATATATATGTTCAAATTTTCTCCTAATTGCCCTATATATATATAGACTATATCTATATAGTCTGTAAGAGGATCTCCATTTACATAAACTACTTTTGATGAAAGAATGATTTAAAATAAATTCTGAGGAAGATAAATTAAACATAATTATATAATTACAGGATATTTTTTTATTTAAAAATCTAAAAGTTGTCACCAAAACGAGCAGCGCTAAGATCAAGATTTATATCATGCCAATCTAGTGATAAGCACTGTAATTGTTTTTTAATTATTCCTTTATCCATGAATATCAGACGGCCCCTAACTTTTCATTGAAAACAATGAAGGTAAGAAATTCATTGTGCACTGCTACATATAAACTTGTTCTTTACATTCCCTTCTGCCTATGATTTTTTGATTTTTAGTGAAAATTAAAAGCGTACACTACTTGTAAATTTACTTAGTAATGTTTTATTTACTTTAAATAGACAATTAGTATAAATAAGTTTCGTATTATTCCTAATTATCGCATTACGATATTCGTAAGTGACATATTTTCATAGTTAATCAAATTTATACGAGCATCAATTCCTAATAAATCACACTGTTCCCTATAATACAATCGACGAAGTACATGTCACGCATATCAGTGTCAATTAAAGGATCGAACTAAGACGTCAACTCCTCGTAAAGATAAGAAAAAAATAGCATCGAAAAGGAGAACGATGTGACACAATAAGGCGCATAAATAATACACCCGTTGGGACAAGAGGCGAGCGTGAGATAGATATAGAATAAGAAAAATAAACCATTACGCGAAGTGAAGGAGAACTGCAACTTATCAAATTACGGCCGTTCCTAACCTTCCCAGAAGAAAACCCACCTTTTCACTCGGCGAGAGAGGAAAAAAAACCTCGAAACTTTATGGAGCGCAAGTCGTAAAAACCATAACCTTGTTAGCAACACGTAGCCCAGATGACTGGTCCGTGAAAACACTCTCTCTGTAAAATGCATTTCTCTCTTTCACCTCTTTCTTCCGAATCTCACCCCCCCCCCTCCCCCCCTCCCTCCCCCCGCTGAAATCCTCCCTCGCTACTCCTTCCTACGCCATCGTTTTCTGCCTCGCTTATCCTTTTTCCCCCCATCTCTCTTCTAGCTCTCCTTTTCCTCTCACTCCACTCTCCATTCTCCTTCCTCTCTCCCTCCTCTTTTCCTTCTTTCCATTCATTTTTACTCTCCCTCCCTTCTTCCTTTCCTCGCTCTCTTTCATCTACCCCCTTTTCTTCTCTCCCTTCATATATCTTTCCTATGTCTCCCTCTCTCTCTCCCTCCCCATCTCCCTCTCCCTCTCTCTCTCCCTCCCCCCTCTTCCACCCCCCTCTTCCACCCCCCTCTTCCACCCCCTCCCCCTCTCCCTCCCTCTCTCTCTCTCCCTCCCCCCTCTCTCCCTCTCCCTCTCCATCCCCCTCTCCCTCCCCCTCTCCCTCCCTCTCTTCCTCTCTCTCCCTCCCTCTCTCTCCCTCCCTCTCTCTCCCTCCCTCTCTCTCCCTCCCCCCTCTCTCTCCCTCTCCTTCCCCCTCTCTCTCCCTCCCTCCCTCTATCTCTCCCTCTCTCTCTCTCTTCCCGTCTTTATTTTTCTCTCCCTCTCTTTCACTTCCTTCCATCTTCCTTCCCCTTCCTCTCTCTCTCGCTCTCCCTCTCTCACATCTCCCCCCCCTCTCTCCCCCTCTTCCATCTCCGTTCCCCCTTCCTTCCTCCACACTCTCTCTCTCGTCTTCCCTTGTTCCCTCTCCTCCTTCCGCTTCTGCCTTCCTCCCTCCCAGCTCTATTGTCTCCCTCACCCTCCTTCCATCCCATTCTCCCTCTCCTTTCTCCCCTCCACTACTCTACTCTACAATACCGCCCCCCCCCAACATCCCTCCCCCCCCCCGTCATTTCCCAACTCCTCTCGCAATCCCCCTTACCTTCACATACTAGACGTTTGTCCTTATCCCTGTGAGACCCCCCACAGTCCCCCTATCTGATCGTGAGAAGGGTATTGAGGGTGGTATAACCTAAAAGGGGGGAGAGAAAGCGAGATAGAGAGAGAGGCAGGGAGAGAAAGCGAGAGAGAGATAGGGAGAGAGATACATCGAGGGAAGGAAGTGCGATACTATCGATCGCTACTAATCTCCGAAACAATTCTGTCCTGGACAAGACACTGGAGCAAGGAGGAAGTTGAAAACAATTTATTTTTTTTTTTCGAGCAACTCCATTTTTCGGCTTCCCGAACGCCAACGCAAACAAACGCGACTTTCGACTTTTTCCCCCCCTCTCTCTCTCTCTCTCGAAGTTCCCAAGTGGTGTGACGGTGACTAGATATGAACTGCACCCACACGTATCCTTGAAGTACGGAATGACTCTGCATTCGGGGTCCCTGGAGTCACCGCGTTGCGCCACAGTGTTACCGAGGTACGTTTGTCGTTTTTTGCATTCCGGATGCGTCTCACTCCGGAAAATTGCAGCGAAAAACAAAATTGGAAATATAGGTTGGTTCTTTCCGCGGCGAAATTTGATCGGTTTTTGCCCAGCAGAGTTCTACCTGAGTTGACAGTCTCGATTCGCCGTTCTAGTCGATCTATCAGAGTTTCATTTTTGTCTCGATTACGCTCTCCAAAGCACGGCTAAACGAAAATGTTACTTTGGTCAGGTAAGAAAAGAGTAGTATACAAAATGTGTAAAAAAAATAATTGCATTTTTAATGTTCAGATTCACGAAAACGTTATTAAATCTTTACCAATATATGCCTTCATTTCGATAAAAGGCGTCCCACACTAAAAATGTTTAACAAAAAAGTACGCCTATTGTTGAATTAATGAGAGAATGTGTGATACATAGACATATTTATCTAGCTTTCGTATTCGACCTGCATACTTTCTCTGATAAATAAAGTCGACATTTGCTGAATGATTACAATTAATAAGGTATTAAGTTAGTTGATTTGTTTTTTACATATATATGTATTATTAATTATAACTTTTAGCATAGAAATATTTATATAAAAATAATAATGAAAATTAAGAAATATAGTGTTAATAAATTGTATTCGAAGTTCATTATCCACTAATTTTAATTGGCGATAAAATGACGGCACGTAGGAAGATTGATAGCAGTATTTTCTCTGCTGCGATACTTGGTGAATACTATTTTAATAGCCTTATATTCTCTGCCTAATCTCAACTGTTTACCTTTAAGATTTTCATGGAAACATCAATACTCCAAGATAAAACAATTTTCTTTAATAAATTCCACATAAAGTTTCTTTTAAATCATGAAGCTCATTACCTGAAACTTCCTCTTAAATTTGGAAAGAATGTACAATGCGCTAAGGGAATGTTTCTTTTTGAATTGTTTTGCAATATAACCGTCCCCGTTACCAATAGGAGATAATGTAAGTTTGCGTTGAGTTCGCACGTACTACTTACAAAGTCGTAGAAAATGTAAGAGGGATGATTCACAGATCTTAAAATAAACTACAATAGGAAAAAGGGCAGGAATCGAAAAAGAAACGTCCATTGGTTTATTTAAGTGTAGTAAGATATATGAGAGGGGCATATCACACGCAGATGACACATGTAAAATTTAAAAAATGCGTAATTAAACGTTTATGAAGATAGGGACAGGTAAAAGTTCCTATATATGTTGACCTTATATAGGAACGGCCTATTTTTCTGCCAAAATTCAAAATGAATCGCACTGAAACCGATCAAACTTATTTCCTAAAGTGCACCGCTGCACATTACAACATTCTAGCGGCAGGATGCACGGATTGAGGACGAGAAAAAACTCCGCAAAAATTTTCATTGTTTACTCCCGCAGGAGAGAGAAACTTTAAAATCGAGTCTCAAGAAGACATTCAAAGTAAATCATGCCATCCCACGAGATCTTGGAGACCCGCAGTAAACAACGTTTCCCATTGGCCATGGTGGATTCTGGGATGCAGAAATCCGCCGGGATTTTCATTCAAAGTCCCTTCGGAACGATGAGAAATCCTTTTTGAACATCAAAGGCACGCTGCGACGAGGAAAGGAATCAATATGGTGTCTCATTGAAATTAAATGAGGTGGCCGTGTTTGCCGGAGAGCACATTTTTCTCAATGCTGTCTATCTCGCAGAATAAAAAGAAATACTCGTATATGAGCGGAGACAGAACTGAAAAAAATTCCAATTAACAATCGCGTTTCATCTCAATTTTTTTTACTAACTTTAATCGGAGACCTGCTTACCTCACTCAAAGAATGTGCGAAACGTGACGAAATTTTTCATCGGTACTCGGTGAGAAAGCGTCAATGTATTTTATATCTTTTTATATTTATCATGACAAACATGTCCTCGGCAAGATTTTAATACTCAATCCTAGAATTGGGAGCCATGCCTAACAACACATTTATCGATCCGAAAACACCTACGTAGAGAGCCGGGGCAAGACGTCAATGCGCTCTGGGCAAGGCTTGAAATTTACACCTATGAAAATATATAGTATCTTTTACTGAATGTATACAGCACACATTTTTTCTTCAGAATTAGTTTATTTACAATGCAAAGGTAAACTTTATTTATATATATATATATATATATATATATATATATATATATATATATATATATATATATAAGGGTAGCAACAAGGTGTTGGAGGAAGCCCAGTGGACACTTACCTAGAATGAAGAGCCGCTGGGGGTGCTGAGGACACTCCGTCGCTGAAGAAGGGCATCAGCCCGAAAGCTCCATTTTTGTGTAGTTTTTGTTCTTTTGTGTTTTTCGTGTGTCCTCAGCACCCCCAGCGGCTCTTCATTCTAGGTAAGTGTCCACTGGGCTTCCTCCAACACCTTGTTGCTACCCTTATTATTACCTTTCCTTTTCCTTAAGTATTTATATATATATATATATATATATATATATATATATATATATATATATATATATATATATATATATATATCATCATCATCATCATCATAGGTAGTCTGTCCGTTGAGAGGTCCGTGATTATTCTAGGTTAAACTTGGTTCTCCATATACTCCTATTATATATATATATATATATATATATATATTCTAGGTTTACCCTAGAATAATCACGGACCTGTCAATGGACAGACTACCTATGATGATGATATATATATAAAATAAGATAAAACGCTACATTTAAAAGTTCAAATTGTCACTTATCGCGACCCAAAGTGTGCTGCCCTCTACGCAAGTTTCTAGCTCGTTTAGCCCTTGTTCCAGATCTGCCTACATATACTTACATGAACATGCATGGCTATATATATATAGAGAAATTTTTGACCCCAGACCCAAAGTGTTTTCAGCATTCAAAGATAAGTTCTGAGAAAATATAAAGCGACACCGTGTATTTTAATCCTATTGCAAAAGTTATATTTTGAAACATAATCAGCAGAACGAGATGAAACGGCTTAACGTTCAAATTGACTTCCCGACGGCATATTAAAGTCATTCAATCAAGTTCTGCTCCGAGTCTTCTCCAAAAAGATCTCCAAGGCAACGCGGCTTAACTTGTGCGTGTATAGCAATACGGTCAGAGCCGACGAGAGGAGAAATCCCTTCAGTTTCACGCCGCCGCCGCCGCCTAAAAATGATTTTTATTCCAGCCCAGGGGAGGGACGCTTTCGGAGGCAAATTGCCCAGTCAAAATAAAGGCGAGGAAAGAAGGGATGAGAGAAGGATAAGGGAGGGGGAGGGAGGGAGAGAGGGAGAGATAGGGAGGAAAAAGGGAAGGAGAGATGAAAAGAGGGTGGGGAGAGAGGGGGGTGGGGCGAGGGAGGGAAAGAAAGTGAGGGAGAGGGAAAGGAAAATGAAAGAGAAAATGAGGGAATGGGAAAGAAGGGAAGGGAAAGAGGAAGGGAGGAAAATGGCGAGAGAGAGAGGGGGGGAAAGGAGAGAGATGGAGGGGAAAGGAGAGAGTGAGAGGGGAAAGGAGAGAGTGAGAGGGGAAGGAGAGAGGGAGAGGGGAAAGGAGGGAGAGAAAAGACAGAGGGAGGAGAAATGAGGGAGAGAAATGGAGGGAGAGGTAGCGCGGGTGATAAGGAATGAAAGAGGAAGGGCAAGGGACAAAGAGAGGAAAGACAGAGGGAGGTGGACGGACGGACAGACAGGCAGACAAACGACATTATTTAGTGAGAAACCGAGACTATACTGTCCATTCTTCGAGTCAGAGAGGGAGAGAGGCGGCGGGGGAGGGGGAGTGGGAGGGAGCGGGCGATAGAGGGAGAGAGGTAGAGGAAGATATAGAGGAACGAAAGAAAACGAGGGCGAAAGAGTGAAAGGGAAGGGCAAAGAGGGCGGTAGAGTTAGAAGTTGGCGTGAATGATTTGCGTCCTGTCCCCATATCTCTCTCTGTGTCTCTCCATGTCTCTCTCTCTCTCTCTCTCCCCCTCTCTCTCTCCCTCTCTCTCTCCCTCTCTCTCTCCCTCTCTCTCTCTCCCCTGCAACTCCATCTGCCCGGCTGCTAATTGAGTCTTGGGTCTCGGGTCTTTTCACGACGCGACGATTCGCCGCGACGTCACGCCTAATCAAGGACCTCCGTCCACTAAAGCGATTTTTTTATTTTTAATTATTTTTTTGCTGTTGTGTTGTGTGTCAGCGGGAGATATAGAGTTGAAAGAGAGAGAGAGAGGGGGGGGGGAGGGGGGAGGGAAAGAGGGAGACAAATTCGTACGTTCGGCCTCTCAACGCTGAGAGTTTGGAAGGGGTAAAAATGAAAGGCGACATTATTTCACGATGTCGCGGAAGCGGTAAAGCGTTGAACATCCAATTTAAATGGGCGGCATAAAGAAAAGGCAAATGATTAAGCACGTGGAAATACGAGAGAGAGAGAGATAGTAAGTGAAACGGGAGGAAGAGAAATAGAAGGGCAGAAACAGCGAGAAAGTGAGAGGAAAGGTCGCGTTGAGAAATTCGGAGAGAGAGAGAGAAATGTAGCCGTGTAATTGCCCGGGCCGCGGAGGGAAAAAAGCAATATGGCGCTCGTAAAAAGGTCGGTGCGCATGAAGAGCAACAATGGGATATTATGGGCTTATGAGTCCCGCGCAGCGTGTAACGACCCTCCGTAATCCATCATACCAAAGGCGGAACCTTTTTTTTTTTGACCTTACGCTGATACCTAGAATAATCGGCGGAAAAAAACAGAGTCGCGTACAAAGAGTACCAGATTTTTCCGAAGTCGGCCGTGAATTAATTTTTTTCGGATGAACTGCGATAGTATATATCGAAAGCGCACGTACATATTTCACATTTCGCATTATTTTCAAACGTCCGATCGTAATTCTATAGCGGTCGAGATCGTTAAATTTAATGAGAGAATGAGAGAGTACATAATATTCAATTGTGGAATGGAGAAGGTGGTATTACAGATGCAATGGAAAATAAACTGCAATCCCTTAACCTTACGTTTAAATTTTACAAAATTTTAACGGTTAGGTTCTCAAAGAATAAGGAGCCATAACTTAGAAAGGAAACTACATACAAAATATCTTTGGAATAACCATTACTTCCTAAAATAGTAACGATTCTACAATATAAAAACCTTTCAGGAAATAGACGAATTCCGGAAAAGAATACAGAGTGCTATTAGTGCAATATCCATCATTTACAACAGCAACATGAACTATTGTCTATGAATTAAATTTTATGAAGCCTATCCGATTACTGCAACAATAATTTCCGTCAGTTTTACAGCCAGATGGAAATAAAATAGACAAATTTTAAAACCAGCAGAAATTATGCTACAGCCTGAAAATAAAAAAACCGAGTTAATGCACTGCGCTACATGACAAAAATATGGGGATGAGAAAGGCGTAATGGAAGTACTTAATTATTGAGTAGTTCTCAATTATAGGGTATCGCGTTGGAATATTGCCGAGAGCATGATTGTATGCGTTCGTATTCATTATTGTAATCATTTTCTAATAAAATAACCTTGTCGGTTATTTAAATAAATGTATTATTTAAATAAATAAATAACTGAGCATGATAAAATATCTTATTTGGTTATGATCAAAATTTTTATGATCAAATTTCACGACAAAGGAGAAATGGGAATTGTGATCATCATTCGATGCATGAATATTACAATAAAAAAGTTAATATGTGATATTATTAGTTATCAATACATATTAAATTATTAACTGTGAGAGGATATTTAAATATATGGCTCTGAGTATTAATTCGACATTCTGGGGGAAAATACTTCCATCTTTGCATATATGAGAACAGAATTTCCAAATAGAGTCCTAAATCACTATCATACTCGTATATAAATCAAAGACATCGTCTAAAAACTAATAATAGACAATATCCACACAATGAATGAATCGACTAAATTTTATAAGGAGAACTGACGATAAAAATAATTAATAACCATAATTTTAAGAAAAAAATGTTTTCGTTGTTTCATTATAGAGGTTCCGTCTACGAAAAATAAATAAATTACGTTAAATTAGAACGAACGTAATAAAGAATTTTAACATGGAAATGCACACCACATTAAGAGGAGACACACTATTTTCTAAACTTAGCACAGGCCTTTCCAATTGACCTTATTGGGACCAGCGACCTTAATAGGAGCAGGTGATGCAACCAACCCAGCTTAAAGGTCTACGTAGGTATTATCTTTCTTAAGGTAGTGAAATATTGAGCAAGAGAAGACTTCCTTCGTGGTGGCGCTTTAAATTTCATCAAAAAAAGATATTTTATTAGCCTAGAAAACTGCATTCAGTGCTCCATCTACCGAGCATACTATAAAAAAACAAAACCATTGATATTAACGTCTGCAAAACCGCACAAATTTTAGTTTTACCTGATATTTTCAGAGTTTGTATGAAGCGCTTTAATGGTATAACGTATTCTCATTGATTACGAGCAAGCAAGGCTTTTATCACACAAAAGTTTAAGACCATTACTTAAGTTAAACGAATACATTTTAATAGAATATTTTTTGTTAATGGAGTAAGCGCACGACTTTTTTTTCTAGTGGCTCCAAATATCCTGCTTTTTATCCACGAATTCGATTTCCTTTATATGATATTTACCAACAATATCTTTTCCGGAAAAATTTTCAATCGAACTGCACAGGTACAGATAGGGTTTAATCATAGTTTCACGCAACAGCTGCAGCAACTGGCACGAAACTCTACTTTTAGTTAAACAACTTGTGCTGCCAAGAACAGGAAATTAGAAAAAAATTCCAGGTGGGAAATAAGAAAAAGATCATGGGCATATATTGACCCAACTTCATAAAGCGATAAATTATCGAAAACTAGAGTAAAGTTTAGATGAAAAGACCAGTTACCAAGTTTAGTGAATGATTGCCAAGGCTCAACGGATAAAAAAAAAGAAAAGAACGACGAAGATTTCGCAGGCTTAAAGCCTAACCTTCGCTAAAATTGCCGGTCTTACTTACTCGCTCATGAAACTTCCAACAAGAACAACACAGCTACTCTCTCTAATACATTCCATCTTAAAAGTGGGGCTCAAGGGCAAGGCACTCTGGGAGGCCCAGGGAGCTTCGGAATCACTAAATAGACTCGTTGGCTATTAGGAGCCTCTCTGAAAGGAGCAGCGGAGTGGATGAATACATCGCATCTTCGATCATTAACAAACTAAAGGCCAATGAAATCTTAACACCTTCGTTAACGAAAAAAGTTTGCTTTGTGGACATGATGAAATATATTCTTTTACAAAATAAATCTATGAGCCTCAACATACGCATTGCTAAAACGATGAGATATCGGTAAAAATGCATTCGGTGAAATTTTATGGCAAAACACTGCGCACCTTTAAGTTGACATATTCCTGAAGAGTTGTAGCAACGGTATATTTTGATTGTAAGCAAGTCGGTGTATATTAAGTAGCTAAAATTCTTTGAAATCCTGTTACGAGTTATATGGAATATTCCATAATTACGACGTTTCTCTGTTTGAAATTTTAGTTTATGAAGTAAAGCTTAAGTGAAGTGCTTGCGTTGAAATTTGGATGTATGTATACCTATGGAAATAACACGCCCTTAAAGACACTCCATATAGATATTGTACATTGAATGTTAAGTTGCAAATCCACTTTTACAAATTTGCTGCTTCGCTTAATTTAATTTTGTGCCATAATTAACTGTGAAACACTGAAATAATATGCAGAATTTAATCATGGGAAAAGACCTATTCCAATGACGAAAGCACTGTAACATTCATTCAATAACCACTTTAATTTTGCTTAAATGAATTTCTCAACCAAGGTACCTTCGGAATTGAAATGCATCTAGAATAACCTACAGCAATATAAATAAAATTATAGTCAGTGCTAAAAATGTTACTATTAAAAAAAATCAGCGCATTTTAAATGCATCCCGTCATTTTTATGTAGAACCTCACGGACTTCTAATTTTTAATTTAGTTTGATGAAAGCATCGCAAATGCAAAATTCATTGGTGAATACCGCGGATAAATAAAATTTAATTCGAAAGGCAATTAATTGGTTTGAAGTTTACTACATGGGCTTAAGAAATGTATACATATAAATATTTCACCTTATCAAAACAATAACGTAATCATACACCCCCTTTACCAACTAAATCATCGATCACAACAAAATGGCACCATTCGGGAAATCGATTTTTAACTTCAGTCGCCATTTTTTTATTAACCTTTAAAATACGATTACGTAATGCTCAACCACCGGAACTGATAAGCGAAGACTGCGAATTTATGAATAAGCGCCGCATATACAACGCCTCGGGAGAGATTCGAACCAAAGCCACCCCCACGACCTCCCACCACGCCTTAAACACCTAGCTTTTCTTTTTTATCCAACGAGACGCCGAAGCACCAGTGATAAAAAATAACATTTTTTCGACGAGAACAAAAACACATCATCGCCCGCCCGCTTTAAGTGCGGCCGGGAGTAAAGTAGCGGAGAAGAATCCTCCGTAAACAATAACAACGTCACGCCTTTGAGTTATACCTTTCTGTTATTGCCCCAAGAAGTTGCAACATCGCCGTTATGATAAAACAAATAAAAATAAAGACCAAAAAAATGTTTTTTTTCGCCACCACCTAAGAAGAAAAGACATTTACGGATTGTCTTTGGAGTCTCCGCAATGGTTTCATTTCACCATCCGTTAAATGAAAAAAATAAGCAGAGACACGAGAAAAAGAAATTTAAGAGGAAGAGGAAAATGGCGGACGAAGAAAAAAAATAAAAGCGAAAATGAAACTTTTCGTCCGCTTGTAAAGATGGCAGCACCGTCTCCCCCCCCCCCCACCCCGCCTTTCCGTTCTTCAACTTTCTCCCTCCACCTTTTCGAGTTGCACCGCCCTTGACGAAGGTCCGCCGAAGGGGGATGAAGAAGTTGGTTAAGGTTGAAAAATAAAAGGAAAGTATCATTTCGGGAGATTTAGTAGAAATATTTCAATTTGCATTTAGATTGCGTTTCCTTGGTTGCGAAGAAATTAATCATGGGGTGTGCGAGAGAGAGGGAGGGAGGAGATAGGAGTTGTGACGGCTGGAAAAGGAGAAAGAGGAAGAGAAAAGTGCGCGGAAATAAAAAAAGATGCAGTGGGATTTGAATGAAAAGTCTTTAAGCGGCAGAAAAAATAGATTAGCTCGTAGCTTTGGAGTTTGTTTTTTTTTTAGCGGCGTAGAAAAATACTGGCCTCTCGATATGAGAGGGATTTTTAGGCTGAGAAAATATCGCTTGGAGAAAAATTTTTTCATGAATGTTTCGAACTGCTAAAATGGTGGGAGCGGACGGTTAACACTAGAACCGCCGGAGCGGTCATTTTGACCGCTAGGGACATATAAATCTTTCGCAATTCCACAATTTTAAGTATAGGAGGCTGAAATTTTGTGACTTTTCATATGTCTATTAAATACAATATTTCACCAAAGATGATATTTTTCTGATAATTCGATGCGGAGTTATGAACAGCTATACCTAGAACCGCCGACAGCGGTCATTTTGACCGGTACCTTAAATACATTGGTTAAATCAATTTTAAGTTCATTTATAGGTACTTATGAGTGTATAATAGAAAAACTGCTTTTGAAGCTCATTCTTGATAGTCAGACTCTCAATAAATTTATATTTAAAAAAAGAAAATATAAATTTTGCTAACCATAACCACTGATTTTATCAAATTTACTTACAAATATCTATCTATCATTGTAATAATTTGGCGATTTCAGTAATATAAATGTATTTTTTATTATGATTATGTTGTTTTGTTTTTGTTAATAATATTACTGAAAAGCACAACGAATGAAAATATTTCAAATAAATGTTCCAAGCAAACCGAATGATTAGTTTCATAGAAGCCAGTCAGTAAACAACATCGGTGAATTTCTAAGAACTCTCTCAACGATGTTTCTCATATCTTCCTTTTCTTTCAGTTATTATTCAGCATTAGTTGTGTAAAGATGTCCCGTCCAATACAGTCTGACGCTGAATTACTGAGATTGTTGCACGAATTATCCGATGAAGATTCTGAGGGAGGTGAAATCGAGGGACTTGACGACGAAGACGAGCCAGTGCAAATTCAAGAACAATCAGATAGTGAAAGTGACGTATTTAGTGATAAAAGTGAATGTGATGAAATTTATCAGTGTCAGGAAATAGATTCTGTTGTATTTGAGATGGCTAAGGATGGATCAAAATGGCAGGTAATGAGAAATAACTATTCGTCTCCAGGCCGCTTACCAACCCACAATATCTTACGGGAGAATCCTGGACCCTCTTCTTACGCTAAACGAGAAATATCTTGTGACAGTCCAGTTAGTTCTTGGCGATTGTTCATTGATACATTTATAATAAAACACATACAATCATGCACAGAATTGGAGGCAAAAAGAGTTTTGAAAGGCGATCAATGGAGCATTAGTCTCCCTGAGCTTGAAGCATTTATTGCTTGCATCTACGTTAGAGGTATGTATTGTGCCAAAGGGATAGAGTTAGAATCTTTATGGTAAAAAAATTGGGGGTTTTCGTTCTTCAAGGACACGATGCCACGAAATAAATTTACAGAAATCTTAAAATATATTCGATTTGATGAAAGACGGTTGCGATCAGAACGTTTGAAATCTGACAAGTTTGCTCTGATTTCTGTTATATGGGACCGTTTTATAGAAAACTGTCAATCTCACTATAAACCTGGACAAAATCTATGTGTTGACGAGCAACTTTTCCCTACTAAGGCCAGATGCAAGTTTACACAATACATGTCAAACAAGCCCGATAAGTTTGGTATAAAGTTTTGGTTAGCTGTAGACGTAGACTCCAAGTATTTATTGAATGCTTTTCCATATCTTGGGAAAGATGAGCAGCGCCCTACTGGACAGTCTGTAGGAGAAAATGTTGTCCTAAAGCTTTTGGATCCTTATATCAATAAAGGCCGTAATGTTACAACGGATAGCTTTTTTACTTCCTTGAGCTTAGCAAAAAAACTAAGGGCGAAGAATACCAGCTTAGTGGGAACTCTCAATCGTTCCAGAAGAGAGGTCCCCAATTCTGTGAAATCTAAGGTAGGACAACAGTTGTTCGATACAAGGGTTTTGAAACATGAAGACATTACTCTGACGGCTTACCAAGGAAAGAAGAAGAAGAACGTTCTTCTCTTGAGCTCACTTCATCCAGACATTGCAATTGGATCTGATGTTAAGAAATTACCAGAAAGTGTCTCATTTTACAATAAGACAAAATATGGAATAGATATAATCGATCAAATGGCACGCAAGTACTCTGTCAAGGCAGCCTCTCGTCGCTGGCCTCTTCACGTGTTTTACAATATTTTGGACTTCGCTGCAATCAATGCATGGATTCTTTACAAGAAAGTTACGGGCAAGAAAATCAGCCGTAGAGAATTCATCCAACAGCTATCAGAAGAATTGAGGAAAGAACATTTGAAAAGTAAATGTTGTCAAGAAGAGTCAAATACAATTGAAGAAGCTCCTCCAGCGAAGAGAAAGAGACGACAATGCCAGGTTGGAAAATGTACAAATAAATCCTCTGACGTATGTTCTTCCTGCAAGAAGCCTGTTTGTGGGAAATGCAGCTTTATCACTAAATTACAAGAGTGCAATGATTGTAAGAAACGATAATTTATCCCTAATTGTAAATTTGATACAACAGAATTGTAAATAGTTTTTTCTTTTTTCTTTTTAACCTTACATTCATTTTATAAAAAATAGTCCTTGGGCTAGTGTTTATTTTCGTGTTACTACTGATAAATTATTTTTTTAAAATGAATACTAACTTTATATTGCTGCATTTCATTGTTATATTCATTGTAGATGTTCAAATATTGTGTTTATATTCTCATTATTAGTATACATATATGCTTTTAACTTTGTTAACTGATTTTCTTTTCTTATTATTTGTTTTACGTAATAACTTCAAAATTTTTGTTTAATATTTTTGCATTTTAAAAATGTTAAAACATCCACAATATTTATGTAAAACTTTAAGAAAACAATAAATAAATACATTTATCAAGTAACAGTAGGTTTTTTTTACGTTTTGGCTAATTTATACAACAGCGGTCATTTTGACCGCAGTTGGCGGTTCTAGGGGGTCAGAAAATCTGGCGGTTCTAGTGTTAAAAAGATATTTCTTAGTGGCGCTGCAGCGAGAAGAACCTAAAGTTATCTATATTACATGCAGAAATCTCTATACATCTGTACTAAATTGTTTGTAGGATTGTGCATTGCATGCCTCATTGCGCGCGCAAATTACCTGTATATGTAAGAGTAAATTACGTATTTTTACTACTGTTACAGACTTTTAGAACATCCATGTTTGCTATTTCTTACATTATGTTAAGCCTACATTAGAGATATATTTGCTTTTGAGAAAACACTGAATTTTATTTTCGGATAACTAAATAGGGATTCTTTTAATAATAGGCCACATCTTAAAAAGATGGCGCAATTAATAATTTCGTACATTTCTCGTCACCTCTTTGCGTATGTTTCATACCGTCTTTATATCCATTCAACCATGACATACAGCACAAGCTGAATGCCAACTGCAAGCATAAATTTCCATAAACCCAATATATCCACATGAGTGTTCTTTTGACGTACATATACACACACAAATGAATTTTTAAAACGTTTTACTGCTTAATTCTGTAGAGATATTGAAATATGTAATATAATTATAAATGAGCAACAAAGTTTCTGTAATAGAAAAAGGTAAAAAATTAGTTTCAATTTTTCGAAGTAGATGGTAGTAATGCAAAACAACCTTCTGAGATAGAATAAAAATATATAAAAAACTTTTTTAAATTACGCTCTTTTTATAAAGCGCCCTGAAAAACAAAATATTTTTGGGTTCAAGAAAATATCTGGATATTAAAATTTTCATCATATATGATCAGCAATCTCTTTATAAAAGAGGTATGGCATATGTTGATTAAATTATTCACTGCCATATAAATATACTGTAAATTTTCGTGTAATGGACATATGCCATACCTTTTTATAAAAGATTCATTGTCGAAACCATGAAAATTTTCCTTAAGATCCAGAAGTTTATTTTTTCATAAGAAAATAACTTGTAACATTGTACTCAGTTATATTTTTTGTATAATTAAAACAAAATGACAATTTCCGTTAAATTTGTATGGTCATATTTTAAAAAAATAATTCAACTTTAACTTGAAAAACGTCATAAGTCGAAAAGTGGTGGAATATCGTGTATTTAAAGGGGGTGTCAGCAACATTAAATATAATATCGTTACACATTACAACAGTTTAAACTACAGTCAAACTATGTACGATGTCCTTTATTCATATTTTTGAATAGCGGATACTAATACTGTACTTCCAATTTTAGAAAAACTTCAAAATGTTCTCCAGAAAAATTGCAATTTTTGAGTTGTGTCACTTTTGTCGCAAGTGAGCGATATACTCTTCAATGGAGTATTATACAGTCCCTGTACAGAATTCATTAAGATCTCCTTGGAACTTACTTGTATTGCCGACCGATGTTCTCTCATAGAGAGAGTCTACAATGCTCTATATTTAAAAGATCCTTGTTTCTAGTTTTGTATCGAGTATTACTGTACTATATTTGTCGGTTAGAATTTTATAGCTAAGATGTGGAGAACGATTTAAATGTAACTCATTTAGACGTTTACTTCGCTAACCTAAGGTTTCTTTTGCCAAACGTCGTGATTGACTTTCCCCCAGCTTAATAACTAAACTAGCATCTTGTTGCTCTTGTGATTCTTTTTTACACGAAATTCATAATTGACTTACTTATTACCTTCTTTCCCTGTATATAATTTTTGTCTCGATAATCTCACTAGCCTTCATTCCTCCGTTTCATGGTTAGTTTTTTTTTCCATGTCTCTATTTTCCATTAATTAAAATACAATTATTGCGCAGTTTGTTTTAAAACCTATCGCATTTTCTTGCCGGTTGGTGTCACTAGGTGTGCGATAACCAAAGCAATCGATTTGTTCTAAAATTTCACAAATAAAATGAAAATACCGAGAACGTGAAAATTGTTTAAATATTTTTAATCGTGGGATGTCCTAATATTTTTTATTATGTAAAAATTTTGATTCAAATTTATTAATGTACATTCATATTTCGGATTTGAAAGCATGTATATATCTGAGTCAAGTTAAAAAAAAAGACTGCATAGCATCTCTATCGTTAAAAATGGCGTTCGGAAGATAATGCACTATTTAAACGAATTATTTTGTTTTCCCTGAAAATGGGGAATGGAATTCTTAGAGTGCAGGTCTTCGTAAAAGTGCACGTTATTTTTCCTGGCTGGCTCCCATCTGCGCGTTAGTGAGAATAATACATGCTCCACGTCCTTTTATAGTTTCATTATATCTTTTTACTCACGGGGTTCCTCAGAGTAGCACATGCTCCCAGAGTTAATTCTTGCTTGCAAAATTAGTTATACCGCGCATATTTGATTAGAAAAATTAGTTCATATCAATTTCATCAACTAACATATGGAGCGATTTATAGAAACCTGGATAAAACACGGTTACCTCTGCCACCGGGGCTAGTTGATGCAAGAAATAATCGGGAACCAAATTGTAAATATAGGTTGTTGAAAAAAATTCATCAATCAATTTGAAATTCCTCTAGTTCTCTAATTAAATGAGACGAGCATTTATCTAATGCAGTAGAGTTCCGATTAAAACTCAAGCTTAGATAATACTGAACGTAGTCAATATCGGGAAAATATGAGGCGACTTTCGCGCGATATATCATTAACGAAAGCCGTCAGACATTTGTCTGACGATCGCTATGTAGGCCTATAAAATATATATAAAATTACATACTGCAGAAAAGTGAAAACAGTTTACTGTGAAATAAAATGGATTTATCATCAAAATCTCCAAATTGTTAAGTTCATTGTATATTCGATACAACTGTACCGAATATTATGCTTTTAAATTGCAAATTTTCGAAAAGATACTTTCCTAATTTGCTCTCATGCTCCTTCGATGAAACGGAACCTCGGATAATCGAGACTCAGATAATCAGGACTCTACCGTACGTGCAAGATTAAATAACATAAATGGGGTTGAAAAACATTACACGAATGCACTTGTCGACATAAGCGATAACATATTTTAATTCATTAATTTCAGAATTATCATATAAATGCATTTACACTGACATTTTATACACTTTATTCCATGCATAAATAGAGGCATTTAATTTCAGCTTATTATTAATAAAAACCACGTAATTGTATTCCCTCCCGCTATATCTCGAAGTCACGAGTCCCTATTGTAAACAAATCCATAAGTCTGCGCAACGTGGTTTTGTTCATTTCGACCCTTTTCAAGAACGTTATCCCTCGCTCCGCGAAAGGAACTACAAACACACATCTTACCGAGACTAGAAACAATGTATCAAATTGTGGTTCGTGTATAACTTAAAACTAAAAAAAATCCAACCAATAAACGCATTAAACACATTAATTCCAAAATATATTAAAATTAGCTGTTGGTAAAAATTAAGAATATGAATTCAAATTCGACAAATAAAGGTAAGCTTTCGAGGATTTTTTCACTCCTTTTTACGTTAATATCAACATCGCCGAAATTTAAATTATCGAAATTCGTCTAGCCGAACTAAACCGTGCAGAATATCACCGCGTTTTTTTTGAAAATCCACAACCAACTGGCGGAAATAGAAAATAGAATGGTTTTTAAGCAGAGGATTTTTGGAAGAGAAGGTTGGTCGAGAGGAGAGCCTGGTCGGGTCGGCCGGAAAGACCAACAGTGTGAGAAAGGGAAAGTGTTAAAGAGGGCAAGCGGAGGAGGGAGGGAGGGGAAGGATGGGAAAAAAGGTCACAAGAGCGATCCTCTTTTGTTCTCAAATTCCAGCGGTTCCATTTCACACCTCTCCGCCACACGCGCCCCCATCGGCCAGACACAGCCCCCTACCCCCTAGTCCCTCCTTCCCTCCCAAAACCCCAACCACCCACTCACGCGAGCCACTTCAACTCCAAACACATACACACACACTAACCAGGCATCTCCAATTCCTTTCCGCATCCAACAGACCCGCTAGACACCTATAGTGTGTACGAGCCGGCTCCACCGACCGCCCACTCTCCCCCCCGCCCCTCTTCCTCTCCCATTTGCCCTCCACCCCCACCTCCCACAGACCGCACGCCCTCCACCTCACCACTCAAAACCCCCTCATATACTTTCTCTCGACCTTTCCTCTTCTCCGTAATCCTCCCATCTCTTTCCCCCTTTCAACACGGTTTCGAGCGCTTTTACACTCTCCCTTTGCCCTCTCTCTCCCTCTCTCTCTCTCTCTCTCTCTCCCTCTCTCCCTCCTTCCCTCTCTCTCTAGTTATCGAAGTGTCTCAGCGACCTTCTTGCCTTCCTTACTCATCTTTTTAGTCCCCTTTTTTATTTTGCGGTACTTTAAAAATAAACCCGTTCGTGAGTTTGACTTGACTGTCAGTCTGACACGCTAATTCAGGGGTCGACAACCTACGGCACGCGAAGTGATTTTGAATCGCACGCCACCGAAGATATAAATGATTAATGTTTTATATATCTGTTACAAGTATATAACACTAAGATTTTTAGAAATTTAGTGAACTAATGTTATACTTTCGAGTAATATTTAGTGATTATTCGTGTTTAAAGTATGCTTATTTTTATTCTGTAACAAATTTTTCACAGATCTAAAAAGTTGGATTTCGATACGATTATAAGAACTGTCAGCAATGCACACGACTCCGATGATTCCACACAAACAGACAGTGATGATGATACGTGGATCCCTGATTGTTCAGAAATGGTGAAAGGCTATAATGATGGTAAGGATGCAGAAAGAGGTGGTGATGGAGAAATTAGTTTGCAAGAAGATATAGAATCCCAAATTCCTAAATATACGGATAATAATAAAAACAAGAAAACGAATGCCGAAAAAAATAAATTGGTAAAGGACAAAACGAAGGTAAAAATGGAATAATACGGCTGGACAAACACGGATAGTAAATGCCTGGAAGGGAGAGTCACCTTACGAACCAATTTCACCAGCGACCCCAAATTTTTACTTTCGAAAAATGCATGATGATGATATTTTGGATAGTATCTATTGTCCGAGAAACTAATTTGTAATCAACTCAAACAGATATAAATAAACCTCTTGGTTTGACTATCTTAGAATTAAACAGACATATTGAAACGATATTTTATGTGTCCATTAACAAGTTACCGCATTCTATTGTAGGTATTGGAAGAAGGAGACACGAGTTCCGCAGGTAACTGAAGTTTTTTCAAGAAACAGGTGGGAACAAATAAAACAATAGTTACACCTAATAATAAGAAAAAATTTACCGAGAATAGTGACAAACTTTTCAAGATCATTGAAAGTAGTAAGTAATTTCGAAAAAGGTACAAATGGATGAAAAGTTGAGCTCTGACGAGCAAATGATACCTTCCAAAGGAAGGCATTCCTTGAAACGGTTTTTACCAAAAAAAGCCGAAGAAATTGGGATACGAGTCATTTGCTCTATGTGACACGCAGGTGATAGTGTATAACTGGGAGTTATATACAGGTAAATGTGAGAAAAATGAAAACGTTATTGGCCCAGACATTGGAGCAAGTGGAAATGTTGTATTGAGATTAGCTCAGGTAATACCCAAACATCAGAATCATAAATTATATTTTGACAAATGGTTCACCTTCCAATCGAACTAGAAAAAATTGGAAAACATTCTCTTGGAACGGCGAGACCCAACAGGCTAAGGGGATGCGCATTCAAAACCGATGGACAGATGAAGAAAGAGGGAAAAGATGCAACAGAAGAAAAAAAAATGCATGCATTGATGGTGCGACACTAATTGCTATAAAGTGGTATGATAACAAGCCAGTGCATTTACTAAGTAGTTTTGCGGGAGTGCACCCTAAATATTCTGTGAAACGATGGGATTAAAAAAATGAAAATTGATGTGCCTTGCCCAAGTGCAGTAAAATACCACAATAAATGCATGGTAGGAGTTGGCCTCACGGACTCCCTGATTGCATTGCACCGCATTCAAATAAGGTCAAAGAAGCGGTACGTGAGAATTTTTTTCACCTATTAGATGTGTGTGTAGTGAATGCATGGCTCCTATGCCAAAGGGACTGCAAACACTCTGGATTGGACAAAAAACTGGAATTGAGTCTGCTAGATTTTAAGTCTGATATTGCCGAAATCCTTTGTTCGTTTGTAAAACTGACAGCCCAAAAAAGAAAAGCAGGCCCTAAGTCACTAGAAGAGGAAATATAAAAACAGAAAAAAATGAGGGCCTACTGCAGCAATGCCTCACATGGATAAAAGATTAGATAACACGGGACATTGGCCAGATTATGAAAGAAAAGGAAGGTGCAATCAGCCAAATTGTCCGAATATTACGCGTGAAATATGTTCAAAGTGCAATGTAAATTTATATTTTACACGTAATAGTAATTATTTTGTAGAATTTCATTCTCATTAAAATAATATAGTTTCAAAATAAATACGTTGGTAAAAAATTTTATGCTAACATTTATTTGTACTTATGGCCCATTGTTGCTTTAAGTTAACATACCATTAATATTTTTACTTTTTCCATATACGTAGCATAGAGAATGTATTGTTTTCGTGGAAAAATTCGAATTTGAGATTTCAACGGAAATACGCGTTTTGAGGTCCTCTGAACACGTTTTGACCGTTTTCTAGATGTCTGTCTCTCTGTCCGTATGTGCGTGACAGAAAAAAAAATATATACGTACATATATATATATATATATATATATATATATATATATATATATATATATATATATATATATATATACACATAAAAGTTGTAGATATCATTTTTTCTACAACTCTCCTTTGAAATAAATTTTCACATGAGGAATATTTCAAGAGATATTCAATTTTCTTCGAAATTGACGGTTAGTGGGCAGCTCGCGCGCGTGATAGTGACAGCAAAGATGAATTTACAAAACAATCGAATCGCTAGCGCTGAAGCGTGTAAGTTGAACTGTTCCTATCGCCGTGTTTATTTGATTCTAGTTGACAACACGTATGGAGAGTCATGTGTTGGACACATTAATTTATTAAATTAAATTTTTTAAATGATATTTTTATAAAATATGTGATAATAAACCTTCCCAAAAACAACAAAATGAATTTAAAATTTTTTTGGAAAAAACTAATAATTTGGATAGTAGAGGAATAATTCAAAAAGAATTTTCCATTACATCTCCTAAAGCGAAAAAGTTGTTTGTCCACAAAGAGACATTCAAGAACAGACACAAAAAGTATTTGTCTCAGGTATCTCCAATAGCAACAACTAAGTTGTCCGTAACAAAGAATAACGCGATATCACAGAATTAAGACTTATGTTATCCGAGATAAATATTAGAAAAAATCTCAAGCTTAACATCTCATATTTTGTTCACATCGGTCGCTACGAGGATTCTATCGACAAACAGGAAATTTTGAAACCAAATTTTTCTTTCTCAAGCTCTTAAATCAGTGGCGCACAACCTATTTTTATGAAAATTATGGAAATAAAGCTTCAAACACTGGAATATTTAGGATAAAAAATCAATTTTTATTTTCACTAAAATAACACCAAAATATATATTGATAACTTCCGATTAAAACTCAAATTCGGCCCGCTGAATAATTGGCAACTTCCAATGTGACCCGCTGAAAGATTCCCAACCACCGATAGGGCCCTCCATGTAGAAAAGATTCAGCACCATTGTCTTACATTATCTCTGAGGCGCAGATTTACAAAATTTGTCCGGACAGAGTACAAAGTTTGTTACAAAAAATACTGCGAGAATACATAATTACGACTTATAGTTACGGAAATAATAATCTGAAAACCGTCAAATTTTCCCATACCGTTTTGTACGTAAAAGAACGACTTTGATATCTCTGTATATTCTATTTAAAAGTATACGTTTCCTTTTTGTTTGTTATTGTGTAGGTTAATCAAGCTATAATTATCTTTGAGGTTTATGATTTGGCAAAGAGATACTTTGTAATTTTGCCTCCTTTGGTTCATGTGCAAGTCTTTACATGTAAGATAAAAGTAAATATATTATAATTAAATCACATGCAAATCTTAAAAATGAATCGGATTTTGTTTTTTATAAATCATAATAATTGTCCGGTATGAATTTATAAATGTTATGCATATCATTTTCTACAGCTTAAACTAACGTATAATTAAAGGGCTAAGTAAAAATATTAAGGTGCCTCAAATTATAATTTTTTTCAGACGGAAAAATGTCTGGGCACGGCCCTGGCTGCTGAAACGAAAACAAAACGAAACTTTACCGCAACAAAGCACCCGTAGAGATAGTTCACAAGGTTTTTCTTTTCAATCCTGCTAAAAGGCAAACGGACAATAGGATTCATGTATGTCGCCAGCCAAAACCATCCCGAAAATCATATCTTCCCAGCTCTTCTCATTGCTAAAAAATTTTATACACGGACGGACGTAGTATAAACATATACGATAAACGAGAAGTCAAAGCAGACATTAAATTCCGACTTTTTCACTAAAAAATTTCGGATACCCGGCTTTACAATGTTTCAATCTGCACATGAAGATCTGCCTTGTCTATACTCTTTTACACTCAATTTAGACTACTTAAGAGGGCTTGGAACTTACCAGCATGCAGCTATATTCCAGATCTTTATTGTCTATATATTCCTTTATCCTCTTTTTCTCTTTCCTCTCTTTCCTTCTCTTTTTGTTGTGTCTATTTTCTTCTTATTATATCGCCGCATTCTTTCCTCCGCATTTATTCTAACCTTTAGAATCTAACGTATCTGTCTACTATAAAGGAATGCCAGTTTATTAATTTCTCAATTATGCGAACATTCCACCAGTTGTTTCACTTTTTACCGTTAAAAAATAAAGCTTCCGCTGTACAATTAAGATAAATTTCTTTGAAAAGTTCGGAAAAAATTTATATGGCATAACATTTAACAAATTATTATTTTTACAAGCTAGCGTATACAAACAACCTCCTTAAAATCTTGGAAGCAAAAAAGAGAATTATTTTGGATCAGGTTATAAAATTTCGTCTTATTATAAATTAAAACATTTAATAAATATATATATATATATATATATATATGAACTAGATTCTGCCAAGGGGTTTTAGGTAAATTATTTTAGAAACTTTGGAAATACAATATATTCCATAGTTAATATGGCAGTAGATATTTTGATACGGAAATAATTTTCTCCGACCTAGGTTGTTGAAGGGTGAGAATTTTCTTAAAACAACATATAAGCGATTCCTGCATGATTCAACTCTCATTTAATCCCGTGAGCGAAAATTAACTGACATATTTTGCTCACATAATCCGTTTTTACCGTGCTGTTTTTAAAATTCTTTTTCTTTGTCGCTCGAATATCGTCACAATCCTTTATTCTCATTTCCATCGACACGAGGTCAATGATTCCTCCGCCCCAAACGAACCGTTAATGGTATCCGAGTGAGGTACGGTAGGAATTTCTCCGAGAGAGAAAAGAGATATAAAACGTGACGTCTTCTCCGATAAGGCCGAGAGAATTCGGTGACTCCTCCTCGATCCTCGACTGATAGTGAGATCTCCAATTCTCTCTGTACGATATTAAGGCACTCCGAAAGATCCTCGCGCCGTAACAAACGGAAAGATTTTGTTGGATAAACTCTGAAGCTGAATGACAATATAAATACCGCCGTAGGATTGACAAAATTATTCCCGATACCATCTGTATTGCCACAATTTTTTTCATTTTGGATCACACGGCAGTAATTTTTGCGCACCTGCGTGAACATTTTCATGGATCACTCGCTCGGCACGATCAAAACTCGTATCCTTCCCTAATACGGAGCTATACGAGCTGTTGGACTCTTAAGCGAACCGTACTTATCGCAGAAGATTTCTAAAAAAAACAGCCGGAACCTGACGTTCAATCACAGAGGAAAAGAGAGAGGAAATTCGAAAAAGGACCAAACGCCCCATTTATTTTTCGGTAAAAAAAAACGGCAAAAAATTCCTCCCTGAGAATACCGCAGAAGATGAGCGAATAAAACCGCGCGGTAAATTTGTACTCCGGGCGATATTTTCCCGAACGTAACCCCCTTTTCCCCCCTTAAACTCTCCAAAATGGAAGAATTAAAAGACGAGTATAAAAAGAACAACCACGTGACGGCACGACACGGAAGAGGATGGTGGGATGTTAATGGACTCTACAAAGCGTGAGAAATTAAGGGAGAGAGAGAGAGTGGGGGGGGAAAATTAAACGCTAGCACGGGGGGAGTAAATGCTGGGGGGGGGGGGATGGAAATCGCTGCTCGAATTCCGGGAAAAAAATAATAGCAGTGAATTTTTTTATTTTACTCTCTCCGCATAACCGAGATTTTTCCATGGTTAAAAACTTTCACTTCCTGTGAGGCGGAGAGCGAAAGAACGGAGCTCAGGTGCTCTGTCCTCCTCTTTCCCGTCCCGAAGGATACAAAAACAAATATGCATTCCGGCAGAATATAATGCGGAGGGCACACATCCCCCAACCATTCCCCCATATCCATTCAAGACCTAAAACCTCCCATTCCAGAGGGAATATCAACGTAATAAAGGGACCATAAGAGAGATGCTAAGTGGACCGCGCTTGAAAATAGAGCGGACGGTAGGAATGCTGTGGGGAAAGCTTTGGGAGAACATGGGTTCTTAAAAACTTTTTCCACGATTCAGGACCGCAAGGTTGGAGGGAAGAGTTTTTTCTAAAGTATAGTCCCACTTTTAGTCTTCATAGAAAGAGAAAGTCTTCGTCGACTGCATTGCTTCAGAAACTTTTTCTTATCAAGTTTTTCGCGACAGCAGGAAAACTACGATATTTCGGCTACTACAATATATGCTATACGATAAGAGTTTGTCTTTTGTTTGTTAAATATTGGTATAATCACGTCTATGGAGTCCACTCATCATAGTCGCAAAACTGCAATTTGCACGAAAATGTTTTATGCAGAGATTTTAGAGAAACCGGTCCTGTTCTTAACGAATCCACAAAAAAGCGACAATAACCAGATACTCATTTAGACTATGAAGAAAGGCTTTCGACAGCGTATGGCATGGTCTCCTGGAGAAACTACGTCGACACCGCTACCCAAGATGGCAAAGGCGATTCATCTGTTCTTACTTGGAAGAGAGGACCTTCCGAGTCTCCTGCCAGCGGCAATCTGCTACAGGCGTGCCACAAGGGTCGGTCTTGGGGCCTTCGCCCTTTAACATCTATACAACAGACATCCCCATGGCCCTTGGGTGGAATTCGACCATTGCCCTGTGTGCGGATGATGCGGCGGTCCTGGCCAGATCCCGTAGACTGGTATGCCAGTATGCCTGAAGGCGGCGACATACCAGTTGATGGAATGGTATGCGATTTGGAGGATCGAGACCAACGCTTCCAAGACTTAGACGATCCTGTTCTCGGTCCAAGCTGTGGAGGAGCCGGATCCCATCATCTTCGACTCAGTAGAGGTGAAGTGGTCATCAGAGGCAAAATACCTGGGGGTTTGCCTAGACCGTCGACCCCTCTTCAATCCCCACGCACGCCGAGCAGCTGCCAGAGCCACCGGAGTGAAGGTTCACATCTCCCCAATTCTCCACCTCCCCTAACTTGGCGCAGAAATGGAATAAAGCTATACCAACAATCATCAGCCCAGGGATTGTTTATGCCTCGCCAGCATGGAGTGGGAGACTATCAGCGGCAGGTCTACACTGCATAAAAGTCTCCGAGCGCAACTGCCTCCGTTCCAACCTCAAACTAGGCTGGAAAATACCGAACGAGGCTCTCTATTATCTCAACGAGGTTCCTCCCCTGAAGGGGAAACTGAGAGAGCTAGCGCAAGGAGTTTTCAGTCGCATCGAGGCCAAGGAGAGAGAGTCCCTTCGAGAGATTGGGAGCAGGAAGATGTGTCCGTGGGATTTTCACAAACGTCCCAGGGCAGCCATAGGCGAACTGGAAGACCAGACCCCTCACAAGAGGAGAAGAAAATAAGAACCGAGGTTCTCCTTCCTGCGGATAGGCATGTGTAAGGGAAGTATTCCCCACACTTACATGGCCTACAAGAGCGGAAGGGGTAAGGCAGGATTCGGAATCCAGCCTTGAGTCACAACCTGTACTATGAAGAAGCCGTCTTCAGTGGTAATTTACCGAAATGATTATTTTAGATTCCATTTCAGAATTTTTTCTGTGAATACAACTGAGGACGGTTATTTTGTAGCTGAAAGGCAAATCTGGTTTTTATAATATTGCTGTGGCTATTAGAGATACTTGAGGCCAATATTTTATAAGTGATTGTTTTTGAAAATTTTCCAGCCAAAACACTAGCTGGATAATTCTCTGTAGAATGCGGAGGTGAGTGTTACCGTGTTGTATTTAAGATAAAGGCTCTCAAGTTTGAGCATACCTAATTCATCGAATAACATCATAAATGTTTAAATTTAATTTTACGACGTTCAGTATTGAACTTTACAAAAATAATTTTTCTAGCTATTCTCGTATATTTCTTTATTTAAAAATCGGAGTTCGCTTTTAATCAGTTGCCGCGTTATATTCGGCGTGTAATTCTCTCGTATTAGTCCTCTTTAGACGTAAACTATTACTTCCTATTATATTGCTGAACTTCCAAACAACTTCAACGACCCATCGAAACACACGCAATTCCGTGTGCTGCTCACGGCGTAGAAGTTGTACACGCTCCTGTTTCAGAAGATTTACCGCGGTGTAATTTGCAAACACTTTTTTACAGCCTTAGCGCTTTAATGGTATTGTCTTACGGCGGAATAAATGGAATGGCGCGGGTAAATTAAGACTTTCGAAATCTAATCCTAACATGTTTTCAGATATACCCACCCTCTCCAATTTTCTTAAGAAAGACAAGCAACTTTTCGTTTCGCCTACTTTTATCCCTGTAGTATCTCTTTAGAGTAGTTATAGAAATAAAGTTGAGGAATGTAGCACAGAAAACTATCTTGTAACGTGATGGTTTGAAAGCAATAAGGAATGGGTTTCCAACCTGGTGCTCACGAGCACCACTGTGATCTATGGAACCTTTGTTCCTCTCTTTGACTGTGGTATTTTGCGATGCTTAAAATCCCGTTTCATAGTACCAGATTTAATTAGCTTGGATACTTTATTTGTAAACTATTGAAGAACATTAAGAACTTGGCGTCGTTTTGATTTTACTCATGAAGCATAAAAGTACACGCTTGATATTCTAGGATTCAACATGGTGCTCGCCACGTATAAAAATTTGGAAACCCCTGCTTTAAAGGAAACAACACCGGCAGGAAAAAATTATAGGTTAAAACTAATTCCGTGGTACTGTTCATTTTAAGGGATAATAATAGATGAAATCAAAAATCTACCGCGAACTTTTAAAGCGCAAGGTGTTCCCATTTAAAATGTACTGGACAACGCCGTTCACAAAAACTGCTCTCGCGTCCGTCTATTCCTCAAATCAACACACTCAACAAGAGGCTTGTAACACTCCAACAACGAAACTCTAAAGCCTTTCTCCTCTCTCCCTCTCTCTCTCTCAGCTTCGAGAATTTTTCCTCCCCATCATTCCCACAGGTATCTCCTTGCACCCTTCTACAGTATCCCTTCCATGCTCCTTTCCTTCTCCCACTCTTTATCCATCTTCTCTAACCACTCTCTTCCACGAGTTTCACTCTCAGTTTTAGTTCCATTCTTCCTCCGTATCTTCTCCTCCATTTATCCTCCCATTAATTCTTTCCCTCTCCCTCCCTCCCTCCCTCTCCCTCTCTCTCTCTCTCTACTTCTCTTCCCCTCCCTTTGCCATTCATTCCGCCAGTTTTCTCTTTATGCACACTTTCGACATACACTTTTATGTCCTCCAATCCCTTCCTTTAATTCCTCTCCTCCTAGGGTCATACCCTATAAAAACCTTTGGCAGGTTTTATTAAAATGCTTATTCCAATTTCCCTTCTATATGTATAGTCGAAATGATATAATCGTGAAATGAATATTCAACTTCGTGTTAGCAGATTAATACTTCGACAGTGTGCTTACGGAATGCGAGTAGAGAATGAATTCAGACGCGTGCCTTTACATCTTTCATAGTATGGAATCGTATGCGATTTCTACCTCCAAGAGAAAAAAAAGCACAACGAAAAGGGTAAATCAACATAAAGGCTTTTAATTTAAAGTTTAATTTTGAAAACAATTATTATCACAGACGTTAATTTGTAGGTGCCAGTACTGATTATGGGAAAAGGAAGAATAATACCTGTCTTAGGAGAAGATGAAATGATGGAAAAATATTTACCGGAAAGGATTTATCTCTCTTATAAATTTTAATAATAGGATAGAACATTTACTTAGGGGATTTTCCTTTAATTTCCTACTCTGTCATTCAATAGGAAATGGAATAAATGATGATTACGTCGACAAATTAAATACGCGCATTTCGTTAGCTAACGTGATTTAAAAACTTATGAAATACGTAAAACGGTATATAAATATGGAAAATTTTTATCGAAGGCAGCTTCAGATAATTAAAAATTCTTAATTACAACATTCTAATTAATACTTTCTCAATTAGACAAATAAGATAAATGCGAAGTTCATCGTTATTTTTAACGACTAGTGATTCCAATACCGTGTCAATATTGACTCACGAAATAGCTTTAGATATCATTTAAAAGTTCACTTCCCATTAAATTGCAGTTAAAATATATTTACTTCGAATGCAATATTTTACTGTATAAATACAAATTTCATGGCGTTAACATGTATAGGAAATGAATTTATATATTTCAATATTTGCACCATTAGGTTCACCGTGAAATAGTTTATATATCAAATAAAAAATATAATTTATCCCAACTAGAAAAATATTTTTTTACTAGAGAGGACGATAAATCAAATAGATTCCTAGATTGGACAACTGACCAAAAGAAAATATTTTATCAAAGTGCGTATGTTTACGTTAAGAAATAAAAATATTGTCGTTAAATGATAATTTTACGTGCTTATAATGTTATAAAAAGGTATATGCACTGAGAAATTAAATTAATTACTAAAAATCACCACAATTTTTGGTATTTCAATTTCAATTAATACCTAACGAATGGCGCTAAATCAAACGTAACCTTGTGAAAATTCATTATAATATTAAACAAAGTTAATAAGAATAAAATCTCCATTAAATATTATAGCTTAAGTGAAAATTCTGCTATTTTGTGTTATTTCGTGTTACTTATGTAACAGACAAAGATTTACTTGCATGGAGGGCCGCATTGAAGATTGCGAATGCTTCAGTGTGCCGCTTAATATCATTCATCGAAAGACACAAGGAAATTGTCCTATAATATATGCAAAAATAATACCTAAGCTTCTTTCAACATTATCATTCAAACATCATTGTATTTGTATCATGGTTTCGACGAACAAATACGAAATTATCTGTGTTCAAATTTGTGAGTCGATTTTTCATCATAGCTTCAAACGCATATTAAAACACTTGTAAGGGTCGCATAACGCCCACGCACCTCAGTTTGGCGAACCCTGGACTAAGGTAGCCCTATTCTAAATGCACCAAATATTGAAAATAACTAAAAAAAAGGATCTTCCGCGTCCGAAACCCTTAATAAACCCATAATGCGCTCGATATTTTATGCCCCGGGAACCGCCGAAATTAGCCACCTACTTCTTTTTACACTATAGTTCGAAATGGATCAGTATTTCTCGTAGATTTAATTCTTAGAATGTATCAGTGAGGCCGCGGTTTCAGAACGGCGCGCAGCATGAATCGAGTACGAACCGGAGAATTCATGTAAAAAAAACGAGGACATTCCTAAGATGGCGGAGTGGATTTGAGGACGGAAGGAAGAAGGATCGCGCCCAATTGAAGGTCAGGAGCAGTTCCTTCCCACACATGGGAATGAGATCGTCCCGGTACGAGGAGTATCTCCTTCCTGCCCGGAAGTGTTTCCGTGATCTCACACGGCCCCACGTCCAAAGGAGAAAAAAAAAACATTCTCATCAACCCTCCCAAACTTCCTCTCTCTCCACCTCCCCGTCTCCTTACGCCTCCTGCTGACTGGTGAAAGAACTAAAGCTGACCAAGGATCCTTTTCATGTTATCTCCTCTCTCTCTCCACATATCTATTCCTCTCTCTCTCTCTCTCCATATCTTTCTCACTCCCTCTCTTTCCATCTCTATCCCTCTCTCTTTCTCTTCATTTCTCACTTCCTCTTTTTCTCTCTTCTATCATATTTCTACTTTCATCTCTCTCTCTCTCTTTCACTGCTCTCTCTAGCTCCCTCATTACCTCTCTCATTCCCCCTCTATCATTCGCCCACTCTCATCCCCCTCTCATTCCGTCTCTCTCTCTCTCTCTCTCTCTCTCTCATTTCCCTTCTCTCTCTCTCATTTCCCTTCTCTCTCTCTCATTTATTCCCTCTGGTCTTTCCTAGGTTTTTACCACAATTACTGTCTTTATATAGAAATTTTCCAAATTTTTAATCTGGTGTTTTGCTTGCGTTTTTCTATTTTTTTATGGTTCTCATTCTATCATTATCATTTGTAACTGTTAATGGGTTAAATGTAAGAAGGGACTTCACAGTCTCAATTTCGCCCTGAATAAAGTCGTTTGTCTGTCTGTCTGTCTTATTCCATCTCTATCTCTCTCCTTCCTTCTCATTCCCTCTTAATTCTCTTTCTCCCTCTCTCTCCCTTCCTCCATATTCCTCCTTCCACCCGTCTCTATCCACCTTTCTCCTTCTAACCTCCTCTCTACACCGCCCTCCGTCTTCTTCGCTCTCCCCTCTTCCATTTTCTCTCTCTCCTCTTCCCCTCCATCCTTCTATCCCTTTTCTTTCTTCTCCGTCCTTCTTCATCCCAATCCATTACTTTCCCTCCCCTCCCTTCTCTCTTTCTCTCGTCCTTGTCTTTCCCTCTCTTAACTCTTTCGCCTCGTTTCCTATTCCCTTGCCTCCCTCCGACCCCATTCTAGCCTCTCTCAAGCTATTTTCAGGGTTCTACGGAGGAATTGGACGTTTCAAGGAATCGCGCCGCATGGGTCCCTTTTCTTCGCCCTCCTTCAAACAGCTGCGAAGGCAAGGATGTTTTCCCTCCCGATCTTTTTTATCGGGTCGACGAGTAAGGGTATCTTTATCCAGGGGTTAATATTTTCCTTTTATCCCGGAAAGTTCGAAGGGATGAGAGGTTTTACGCTTAAAAGTCGAGGGTATTTTGAAAATTCACTCAAGAGACACACGCACGGTAAAATTTTTAAGATTGTTTTTTTTGCGGTATTGTTGACCAATCTTTTTATTATTTTGAATAACGAAATTATTCGTTTAAACATTCCTCACATCTTTAGACTAATCGATTTTCCGGATCTCTAAACACGCCATGTGTTATATCGGCAAGTGTGGCAATAATATAAGAGCTTGAGCCAATTCATCAAAAGACTTCGTTTCGTCAAAATGCTTGTTTTATTCTGATACATAATTATAATTGCTCTCGAAATTTGTATTAAAGAAATCGCAGAATAGTTGGTTGTACACTTTCAGTTTCAAAGCGAATGTTTCTATTTAAAAAAAAAGGCTTGTATGTTTAATGTAGAAAAACTTATAGATTTCACTTTAGAAGCGAGTGGTATTAATAATATTGAAGAGAAACAATAAAATGTAAGATAATATGTAAAGCATAAAATTTTAGGACCTCCGGACATTCTTTAGGGGAAGGTTTATATGATTGTTACGCGGCTGTAATGCATACATTACACTTTTAAGAAACTTACTGCACTAATAAAGAAAATCAGTATTCTAAAGTTTCTAAGGTATCATTTACATAAAGACGAGCTTAAATCGTGGCTTATTTCTGCGTGCAAACAATTACTGCTTAAAGTTCTAATTTAAGTCGCTAATCACATTCTTTACTTTAGGAAAAAAGAAGAGGTTTCATGTTCAAATGCGGGCTGAGTCTAATATTATTATTTCTTCCAGCACCCCGGAAAAAGCGCCCATTATCATGCAGTTTGAAGTAAAGAATTACACTTCACCTGACCCTTAACCTATTATGGAGTACGTTACGTATCGGGATGGAATATTACCGAGAGTTTATAGCGCATATTCCCACGGACCCCGTCCCTTAAGAGGCTGTTCATTTGCTATAAAAGGTTTTATTCAACGATTTTCCTTTTACGGCATCCGGGCCTTTTCCCTTATGCCATGCGGATATTTTCCGGAGTCGTCTTTTTTATTTTTCTTCTCCACCCCCCCCCCCGTGTGTTTGTGTGTGTGTGTGTTCAAAAGCGTGTGAGTCTATCTTCTTACTCCCTGTCTACCGAGCAGGGTTTTTACATCCTTGTGTTCTGCGCCAAAATGGCCCACTATTTGCACCTCCAGGGGTCGCCTTTTATTCCCTTCTCTTGGGCGCTAGAACATCAACAATTCATGAACTGTTTCCTCTCTCTTTCTCCCTCTGTGCATCAGAGGGCTTCATTCACATGGATCTCTCACTCTTGTGTATATATATCTTTACCTTGGAGCGTTGGTGGGTAGCTGCCGCTCTTCCCGTTTTCTGGGCACATTCGAATTTCCTTTTTTTTCTCGGAAACGCCGGAAGGGAAGGTCCACCGAGAAGAAGGGCAAAAACGTAATGAAGTTTTAAAATGCTTAAGCTTCGGAGGAAGCGATGTTAATTGCGTTGCAATGTCGACGTGTAACGAATGTCCATTTTCTTCAGCCGATGACTATATATATATATAAGTATATATATATAAGTATATATATATACGTATATATACATACATACATACATACATGCGTAAAATCGGATATCGCGTAAGTTACATTTCGTGGTAAGGTATTGCAACCAAAAGCAAATTTAATGCATAGATTTTTTTATTCTAAAAAGTGCAATAACCACAGGAATTAAGTGAATACCATTTTAACGTTCTCATTTTGCTATTAAAAATAGTTAAAAGTTCTATATTTGGAGAACAGCAGCATATGGATGTGAGACATTAGCTATGATATAAGATTTGAGCAGATTAGTGGTGTTTGAGATCATGAGATTTGAGTGTGGTATACACTGGGTAGAATAAGCTGTACTGATAGAAAAACAAATGAAGTTTTTACATGCGGCAGTGAAAGAGAGGTGCTTATTTAGGAAGTAGGCAAATTGATAGGAATTATCCGCATTCACCATCTGAAATGGCAGACGTTGAAGAGTAGAAGAATTGAATACAAAAGAAAACTATTTAAAAAGTTTTAAAGCTCCGAATTCGTTGAAGACGTACGCGGCATAGTCGTCCCCATCGGTGTTAGTGAACGTAATGTTAGATCACAGTGCAGGAGAAAATATGTCGAAATTACCGCTGGAACAGAGAAATACTATCGATCCTTTTTCCCAGACGCGATAAGACAATCCAACAGAGGAATTAGCTAGACTTCACTTGGTGTTGTGACACCCCCTGCCAAACGCTTCTAGCGGCTTGCAGGGTATTGATGTAAATTGATGTAAAGGAAAGGTACATTAGATGCGTTAAAAGAATGAATTGAGTATGAGAACATGAAGAGAAAGGTCTTGGGTCGAAAACAATGCTTTGGGCGTGCCACAAAGCTATGGATAAGTAGAATATTAACGATTACGATGACGATTATTATGTTTGAAGGGATTATGTGTCAAATAAAATAATTAAACACACACATCTGTATGCTCTTTGCAGGAAGAGCTCCCTACTTCTCTTAGCAATTTAGAATTTCTTAAGGTTATTATCGAATGAGCATTGTAATCCAATAGATATTAGATCAAGGCCATTCGGAAACCATTAAAAAATTAATAAAAAACGAAAATGGGTAAAAAGTCACCTTATCGGTGACATCGGAAAAAGAAACTTTAAAAATCATACAGGATCAATCCAGCAATCAGTATGCATTGTTTATCCAGTTTAAAGTCCGACATAAAACGATCACAACGCCATAAAGTAACAGTTGTTTCCTGGAGACCCTTTGTTAGAAGGATACCCTCCACCCGACATAATTTTAATGCACCACCCACCGTGGCAGCTGTTACGTGCAGTTGCTTTCACGGACCATGCTCAGCTCAAATTGAATGCTATTAGCCGAATGCGACCTAGCAACCGATTTCTGTAGCACTTAAGAGTCGGGACGGTCATTAGCCCTCCTCTCCTTAAGATGGGGTTCCTTTCCTTTGTTCCGATTAAGAGCATCTGCGCAATGCAAATGACCCTGGTCATTTACGCGATATAAGAAATCCACAACCTCCATCCTTGATGGCGCCATCAGCAGCATGCACATGCCGTGATTACGAGTTCGCAAACAATCGATAGTTTCCGATATCCGTTCGAACTAAAACGGAAAGACTGATAAGTGTACGAGATGTTTTTTTTTACGCATGGTATTCGGGTGAAAACGAAAATCGATTGTTAAAATTTCACATAAATCAAAATTTAAAGTGTTTTTGCAGCCGTAAATTCAAGTATTTAATTCTTTAAAATATTTTTTTAAATTTAACAATGCGCATTATTGATTAGGTACCAGTGGCCAAATTTACTCTAGATAGCAACTACTCAAATGTAATATGAGGAATATGATGAAAGATTTTGTAAAAAGGTATAAAATCATTGCCTATTATCAGAATATTACAATAAAATACGTATTTTGCAGATACATTTCTCGAATATTATAGGTTTTGCTTAACCGATAATGTAAGGGAAAGGATAATGTGAAAACGTCAGAACTGTGAATGAACTATTTTTTTTAAATACAAGAATATAACTAATGTTAACTTTAAAATTGCGGCAATAAAGTACATAATTTGCCAATACTATTCTTTGCTTTGTTAATTTTTGTCGATCCCAGTATATTTTTTATCTAAAATTTATTTCTAACAGTCAAATCACGGCATTAAAGATTCGGGAATCAAATGGAAGACTTTTATTTTGGTAAAGTTGGCCTTCAAAATCTTTGATAGAAATGTCGGTCATATTCTAAAGAACTTCTTTGTCATGACGATGCTGACCTGATTTATAATGTAAGAAGAACTGGGACGTAAATGGGTGAACAATTTTAAGAGTAGATATGATGATTCAGGATTATTGGTATTATCCGTCGAGTGGAAAAGGTCATTATGCTATCTAATAATAGGTATTGAGAGCTGAAATTGCTAAAAAAATTAACATTTTAATTTAAAAAATCAAGAAATAGGCGATTCAGACATGGATGGACGGAGAGAAAATTCTTGGAAATACGACAGATTAAACGTATTTCATCCAAAATGACATCATACGCCCAAGTTACGGTGATTCACACACAGAATTAAAGCATTAAAAATGGAACAAAAACAAAATACATATAATTTTAATCCAGTTCCAAAAATATCTATATATTCTAAAGTATAACCAAACGGCCGTCTAGTTCAGATAAACCATTTAAAAGTCTGACTAAGAAAAATAGTTTTGGAAATTTTTTATCAAGTAGAAAAATAATTCCACGGTTTTACTGTTGTGGAAAATCAAATTTACGAGTCAGCAGAATACTACAAACGAAACATCTCAGAGCTGAGGAAATAAAGAATCGTGCAATAAAAGAGATACAGAAAGAGAGAGTCTTTTGTTAATGAGGGAAAGATTAAATCCAGGCCTCCTCTCGAAATCCTACTCATTATTGTAAAAAAAAATAATGATAGCTCTCTCTAAAAGTTGAATTGGCTAAACCTCGAAGGTTCCCGTATCGATTCCTGGCCTCCGTCATCGACTTAAATTCTATCTATGCACAAGAGAAGGAAAAGAACGAATAGGGCTCTACCGCATGACTAGCTAGCTTAAATTCAAAATGTGTTACGTGGTTTGCACATTATGAGTTCCTATGAACTCATACCATAGCTGCATAAATTTGCAGAGTTTCAGTAATCCCAACCGCACCATGAAAGATTTCATTAAAATAACCGCATAAATCAATGAATTCGAAGATCTTGTATGATGGAACAACTGGAAGTTGTTCTATAGATTTCCATTGAAAAAGATAGCATAATGATGAAAACACATCCATTAGCATAACCGTACAAAGTAAATTTCACAAACTTTCTTTCAGGAATGGACTACAGAAAATGTTAAATCTACCATTCTGTAACAATATCTGCGCACCTAACTAAAAGAAATATTGATGAATTTTTATGAACATATGTTACTATTTTTGTTTAAAGAGCTTTAATAAATATGTCATGAAGTTCCCAGAAATGGTGAAGATTAACTTCAAATCTAAAAAAAATACGAATGCAATACTCATCATTTATCAGATGCAAGTCATTGAGATCGACTAGACTATCCAGCTTTCGCAATTTTTAAATTGAAAAATCGTTTACTGAGATGTGTTATCCTTTGTGAAATAACGTGAACTTTAGGTTACAGTGCAAATACATATAATTTTTGGTAGAGAAAAAGCTATTTGGGTATCATTTTGCATAATACGCCTTATATATGGCCATAAACCAATCAAAATTCTCTCAACCGTTTTCGAGCGTTCCAAACATTTAAATATCAAATTTCATGTGAAATCTAAATCAATTTTTATTATAATAGTGTTTCATAGGTAAGGGATATATCAACGTCATTACGTTTAAAATATTCAATTAAGAATAATCATTTTTCAAAATTATTTAGGTTGTAAATAAGTGCAGAGGTACAAATAAATCATAAAAGAAATTTTTTTTACTCCAGATCACCTGAACGCACGTTATCATTACGATAGTTAGCGTTTGCGACCGTTATTCTTTCTCTATGAAAGATTTTTGGTAAATTAAAAAAGTCAGAGCGAACAGAATTTTTGGGGGAACGCCCTATGACAAATTTTAACAACATTACCGCCCATTAAAAGTGAACTTTTCCAGTAATTCCTAACGTCAATCCGATAGGTAGGCTGGATATTTGGGTGTTATTTGTTGAAAGTGCTTCATGATTCATTTGAGAATAAAAAACGTATTGCTAGCCAGATAAAGATTCGCGTCGCTGAAACTCCTCGACGTGCAGCCTGGGCTGGCAACCTTTCCTCTTACTGTAAGCATACCGATTACGTAACTGAAAGCCATTAAAATAATTTCGAAATGGTTTACACTAGATCTGGTGACGAATGACATCATAATGCATAAGCATTTGCGACACTGTGTAAACTTCTCTTGATCCTTAGCTACGGAGAAATCCAGTTATGTTCTATTCCATTGAAGTATCGACTTCCATATGAACGATACAAACGACAAGAACAGATGAAATTTTTCATTCAGATTCCGTCCATTCCGGAGCATACGCGTAGTAACACGTATGTGCAAGTCGAAAGTATGAAGCAAAATATTTAGAATGAATTGTTTATGAGTCACTTTTTAACGAAGGAACTTGAATATTCGTGTTTCGCTCTCATTGTAGATATTAGATAGAGTTTTTTTGTGAAATATTATCTCGAATATAATAAGCAACTGACAGACAAAAAATATCACTTTTATAGTATGTTTAATTTATTCGCGCATAGTATATATATGCTCTAAACGTATAGAATTATATGCTAACATATCATACTTCCAGGAATATTTGAGATGAAGTATGCTATTTGCATGTGCATATATGCTTAACTACAGTTAATATACTATTACGGATATTATAAGAGAATTGAAATTTGTCTCCGTTTACCGAATTAAAACTCATGAAAAATTAAGTGTCCTCTTCTCACGAGCAACCAGTGACAGAACAGTATATTTGTATATTCTCGAGAGACTATTTTATCACTATTTTTTATCCGAAAACAAGTTTCTGCCGAATAAATGGCATTCCGTATCAGATGAAACACACGCAGAGATACACCACAGTCATTTACAGCCGTTTTATTTTCGAACTAACCGAAAAATGTTTCCAGGAAATAAAAAATAATCAACTCAACAGATTTCCATCCGTTTTGAACAGCTTACAAAACGCCCAGTTTGATAATCAAGCTCGAAACATAAAAGGACTATGAATCCCTATCCGGCTTTAATAAAAAATTATCTTGAAAATTTTATGCGCCCGAAAAAAACAACAACATGATATCGCGAGGTAGATTTATTCGAAAACTAGTTACGACGGAAGAGAGAAAGAGAGGAATTAGATAGACAGAGAGAGAGAGGAGAAAAACAACGTGAGGAGGACAACGAAAAGAGAAATATTGGAGAGAGATAGAGAGAGAGAGAGAGAAAGAGGGAGGAGAGAGGGAGTAAGAAAGGTTTTTGAAAATGATGGAGCGAGTACGCGGATAATCATTGTCGAGGTCGGTAGCGGTAGAGATAGGCAAGAAAAAAATTCTTTTTACTATATAACGCCATTCATCAAGGAAGTAGGTACGCTGGAGCCATGCTCAGGTGCAATATAGGAATTATGTCACGGAGCGAAAATATAACACATTTGTTAGTGGAGGAGATAAAAAAAAGAATATATTTTTTGCCCTCTTCCTCTCTCTCTCCCTCTCTCTCTCTTTTTCCCCTCCCTCCCTACCACCCATCTGATGAAACAAATGAAACCCGAGGTAGCGAACGAATAAAAAAAATATAAAAGCGAAAAATAAATTAAAAGAGAAGGAATTCTCTACCTTCTAATGAAGGGAAAAGAGAGAGAGAGAGAGAGGGGGATGGAAGGAGAACTACAGACAGAAAGATGGAAAGAGAGACGAAAAGACGGTGAGAGAGAGAGAGAAAGGAAGATAGGGAGTCTCTTCATCTCGAGGATTGTGGTCTGGTTTTTGGAAAGAAGAAAAGAAATGATAAAAAAGTATGCGAGAATGGAACGAAAGTCTCCTTTCATTACGGAGTTTTTATTCTTTTTAATTCTACGTTATACCGTCAAGGGGAAGAGGGGGTAGGGGAGGCCGCTTTTTCTGCAGGCGGGATTACGGACCGAGCAAAGACGTCTTTGAAGGCGTTACGCCATTGCCTCCTCAGATTCTGTTTTGTTTCTTTTCTTTATATTCCTCGTTTTATATTTCTCATTCCCCTATCTCCCTCCCCCCACCCCTATCGCGTGGAGTTCTTTTTATCGTATTTAGTATGATCCCCAGTCCGCAGTCCATTATGGCAGAGATCGGAGATAAATTCTATACTTTTTATATGTATCTGTGTGTGTATACACAAAAATATATAGTATATACATATGTAAGTACGTTTTACATTCCCATAGGCAGAGGATGCGGGAATGGAGGTATTAAAACGCGCATATAAGATAAAGCTTGCGGCTTTTTTTTTAAATGAAAGCAAATTAGGAAGAAAGCGCGCAGAGACACCTGGAGCGGAAGCGGAAGGCTACGTTTCTCCCTTGATGTATGAACATTAAGAGAAAGAAAATATAATTTTATGCCGAGAGGGAGTGAACGAAACGTTAGAAAGAAAATAAGATCTACGTTTTAATTTCGCTGGAAATAAAGGCAAACATTGTGATTTTTGTTAAATTTATAGAGTTTTATATCATAACTGAACCATACATACCTCGTTGACACGCATGCGCGAACGAATTATACGATAAGGTTTTAATAAAAAGCTTAATCGACATCTTCCGATTGAATTGGACGACGCCTGTACAATAACACAATAGTTATTCAGTCATCCTATACGTATTTTGCTATGATAAATTAAGTATGACACAACAATTAAACTTGTTAATATATTATTTATATTCGCATAATAGATATAACAATGCATGGCATTTTTATGGAAAGGGAAGTGCTTGACTCATTAAAGTCATGCGCCTAACCAGAAGTTCGCTGTAAGATTTTGCTTAATAGTAGATCAAAAGTCCCCCCCTACATGTATAACTGTTACAAGTTATTTTAAATTTTACAAGTTAGCATAATATCACCTTCCATGGTGAAGCACACTTGGACACGATACCAGAAAGACAGATACTATATATATATATATATATATATATATATACACACACGACATACCCTTAAAACAAAAAAAACTAAAAATTCCTCCCACAGTCCAATCATTCAGAAAATAATCCTCAAGGAGACGCTGATAAAACTTCAGACAGTTGGCTTCTTACGTACGCTCTCCCCCGTAATAATCCAGCTCCCTCATTCCCTCCACCCCACTACTTCCATCTCCCGCCGCCTCCAGCGAGTGGCGCTGCTATCGATGTGGTCCTCTCCGCCCTAAGGGTTTATCCTCCCTCCCTCCCTCCTCTTTTTTGGAGGGGGGGGGAGGGGGGGGGAAAGAGAGAGGGTAGATGAAGGGAAGGGAAAGAGTGGTACAAAAAAAAAGGGAGAAGACGACTCGCATCTGACTTCCTCCGGACTGATTGGGCACGACGACTGTTGTGTGCAACATCCCCTTCACCCTCTCCTCTTTCACTCGTCCGCCTATCATGTATTTACACAGCTTCTCAGAAGACTTCTAAGGCCTCCGTGGGCGTCGAAGAGAAGGGGAAAAGACACAGGGTGCGGGGATATGGGAGGGATGACAGAAGATGAACCGTAGGTAAGACTGAGGAAATGGAAGAAGGCTATATTATTACGAGAGAAATGTGCTTGCTCTCTGGGAGATGTTTTCGAGGGTGGTTAGAGAGAGAGAGAGATAAATAGAAGAGGGGGCGGGAAAATGGCGGTAGGGTCGGGGTATGGAGAGATGTAATGGGTGGGCGGAGGGCTGGGTTGGGTTGGGCGGGGGAATAGGTGGGGTGTAGGGGTTGAGTTGGGTAAGGTGTAGGGGGTTTGGTTTGAGGGTTGTGTTGGTTGGAGTATCTTCTCGGAGAACCATTAACGGCATCTGCACGGAGCGTTGGTGGAAATAAAGAATGCAAACAATGGATTTTCGGGAAGGATAAAAGGGGGGAGAGGACGAGATGGGGGGGAGGGAAGGAGGGGGGAGGAGGAGGAAGGGGAGAGGAGGAGGTTTGAACGTTCATCTGCTTCCTTCTTCCTCTCTTGTAAGTGAAAGTAATCGATTTTTTCCTGCTCTTCTCTAGATGAAAGAGAGATGCAGCGGCCTTTTCCCCAATGAACTTTTAGGCGCTCCAATCCGAGTTAGGAGGCCTTCCCATAGTAAGGACAGATAAATACATCCGGATAATATTTTAAGATTGCTAACTCCTTAAAAAATCTTGATCAGAAACGGATTTCGCCGCCTGTGGTGCTGCGCTCAGTTTAATTAACGAGTTTTATCGAATCGATAAAGATTTTTTATAAAACGTTTTTCAGAGATGCGTGATCTGTTAGAAGCATTTGGCTAATTCAGCTAAGTTCTTGAAGAGATTTACGTATCTTTCGGTTTTTCTCTGAAAATGCGCATATACGATGACTTGTAATTTAAAACCTTTAAATATCTATATAAGTATGTGAGTCTCACTGTTCTACTTGTGCCGAAGGAACCTTACTAAGATGCCGTAATAAATACAGTTGTACTCCACCCACTCTTGATTACGTGATTGCAGAGACAATGACTCTGGTGTACTATCTCACGAATCAAGGCAAAACGGAATAGTTCATAGAAATCTTTAAAATATTTTTTCCTCTCTCCCTGGTTTTCAGCTGGAACTTTACCGAAGGATGGCTCATTCTAAAATATAACTTATAGCATACTTTATCTCCCATAAAATATTCTTTCACTTTAACGATTTATTCTATGCATAGAAAAATCACAACATCTTGCTTCTTTGGTGTGTTTTTACGATATTATGTAATCTTTTATGACATTAAAATATAATGGAGATTTGGTCGATATACAGACTTAATCTAATCCGGGATTCTACCATCTGGAAAGCGTCCGCTGTGCAATATCGCTTTAAAAAATCCTGATTGGTGCAAAAGATCCTTACGACACGAGCGCCGCTCTTTTGATTTTTTTTATTTCCTGATAGTTGAACCTTGAAGAAACACAAAGAGGGAATTTCATAATGTCGCGTCTGTTGTATTTCCGCAAAAGGAAGGTGGACAATGCGATCGAAAATAAAACATTCTATGACATTTTATGGAACATCGCTCTTTTAGGCGCGTTTCACTTCCAGCGTGAGCGCCTATTAGCGTCTGTCCGTCCGTCCATCTGTCTGTCCATCCGCATGTTCGTTTTCGGCTTCTACCTAACGGATTTTCATAAAACTTGATATTAAGGACATAAAATCAAAGCTTAAGGAAATCACACATATCGATAAGTCGATCAGGGTTACCACTTTACTGGTGACTAAAAATGAACTTTCCGTCATATCTCGTAAAGTATTGGTCATATGAAAATAGTTTTCAAATAAAACTTGCAGAACTAGTAGAGTATTTCTTTCACTACACATTTTTATCGTAGCAGCAGCTTTGATCAAGAAAATAAAACAATAATGTCTTAGTTCGAGTTGAACTTGGAAACTTTCTTGCATGGTTGCTAACATAAACAATCTCACAGAAATGCGTCTAATTTCCTTCGGTGTGCACGCAATATTTTTAAATAGGAAAAAAAGGTTTATTTATGATGAAAACAACTTTAAAACGCTATTTCCCTTACTTATAAAATTTCTTTCAAATACTCCATTGCACGAAACGCGCCCATTTGTGACACGTTATACGCTTTCCTAACTTGCTTCATCGTCCTAGCTCCGGATTCCCTGCAGACGTGACAAAAACTTTTGGAAGTTTATTTTTTTATGAGTAATATTTTTAAAACTGCAGCTAACGGACAGTTTTTCCCCGAATGATTGCCTGTGAAAATTTTGTACATCGCTACCCGCCTCAGGACTCCGATTTCAAAACGTTAATTCCCTTGCGTTTGTGTTTCGGATAGACTGGAAGGCCCCCTTGTTCGAGTTATTCCCGTTTTATTTTCTTTTTATTTATAACCGTCGTTACGCAATTTTCAATCAAGTTCCGATTTCGGTCCCGGTGATTGAATTTTGATCGACAAGTCGTTCCCGCCGCTATTTACATTTTGTTTGCCCGTTACTTGTTATTTGGAGCTTATCTCGCTCGATTGCCGTTTTATATCGATTCTCGCGATCCCAACGGTGACGATTCCGTTGATGTAGAAGAGTCGGATGACTGAGATTTGTTATTGTGAGGATATCATCCGAAAGTCGACTGTTCTCCGATACGTTCATGCACCACCTGAAATTTTCTCGACGTCGCATTAAAAAAAATGTAGGTTTTAATAGGACTTTGTCTGTCCAAGTCTAGTATAATAAGTTATTTAAATCATTAATAGATTAAGCTGATAGTTAGTCATTCGTTATGGGAAATACGTCTTATGTTCTTGTTATTGGTAGATAATGATGTTTATAATATGGGCAACTAAAGGATGAGAATATAAAACGAAAAAGAGGATATCGATTACAGCTATGCTCATTCCATTATAAGCTAATGAATTAGATGTAACTTGTGTCTGATGGCGAATTTTTAGAACCCCCAACACAATTCAACCAGAAGCGATCGTGAGTCTTACGGACATCTGATTGTCATAAGCTTGTAAAAACGCACGCATTAGGATTAAAAACGAAGCTATAGGCTCATTAGGAAATAATGTTATTCTCTTAAGCGAGGAAACTTTAACTTATCTGTATTCAATGCTTACATGTTCACGTTTCGAATTTTAAAATTCATTTTAACTACATAAATAAAAACTAATTAACGGTATCCAACGCCGCTTTTTGTGTTAATCGAATCGATAAAGGACTTCCATGTGGAATCTCCCAAAAATAGTGTGAAGATCGGACAATTTAAACTTTCATATAACGTGGGTATAAACGACAGCACGATTTATTTTATTTTTCTCGTAAAAGTAAATGATCAACTTCGTAATCTAGACAACGAAAATAAAAAAAATGTCCAAATTCCACATATTTCAAACAACCAAGGTTTCGTCTCTATTTTCACCTGGTGCTGTTGCTCCGCAACGAAACCTTCGCCGTTTGAAATAGACATATTTAGAATTTACAAACTGTTTTTTTAATTTTCATTATCATGACGCGGTTCCGCCAATTTATCATAACCTAAATATTTCAATTGATAAGGTTCTAGAGCGGAATTAGAGATGGAATTAACAGAAAACACTGCAGACATCCGTACATGATAATTTACGAAGAAGAGGGACAATCACGACAACCATATTATAAGTGACGAAGAAGATGCGACGATATTATTCGTTTTTTTTTACCAATCAGTCACCCGACTATTAACGTGTAACCAAAGAGACGAATAATGGGACGATCGGAAAAATAAACGATCTCCATCGCTTCCTTCCCTCCTTTCTTTCACTCAAAACTATTTCCTTATGGGAAAATGAGAAAATAGTTTGGTTACACACCCCCGAGGAATGAAAGGAGACGCGCATGAAGAGAGAAAAAATTAGAACATCGAAACTTACCTTTGCGGATCGGTTGCCTTCTTTTGTCTTCCCCGTTGCGCTCTCCGTGAACAATGTGTTCGAGAAAGGGAATTGCCATGGCTGGGTTTTGTTCCTCCTATGGGATTACCTTTGACGTCTAGGATCCGGGAAAACCCAAAAGGATACCGTGCAGTATCATACCCGGAGGCAACTATCCAGTATGCCATGCATCATTGCCCTGCGGACGAAAAAGGAATATACGTCACGTCACGTCACGTCGTCTCTCTCATGCCTTCTATAGCTTTCAAAGACTTACTGAAGGTATTTTTTTATGAAGAATCTGCCCGTCGAGGCGACCTTCGAAGCCATCCATCTCAATGAAACCTTTCATTTCATTTTATTTTTTCAGATCATGTGAGCCGATGATGCGACTGGGCGTTGTTCTTAGGGCTATATTAATTACTGCAAACCTTAAGAGGTACGTATTATGCATTCAATTCAAGATGATTCCAAATGACAATACTTTTGATTAATTAATATTCTGACCTCGTTAAGACCGCGGAATGATTGCTCCACAGATTTTAATCGTTACATTTTCATGGATTCGAAAAAAAATAATCCGGCAATCTAATTGTCGTGAGACAAAGTTAATTTATAAAGTGGACATATTTTCCTCGTCGTGAAAAAAGATAATAATTATTTAACTGTAACTTTTCTTGTGTCGTAAGATAGTTACTACGCAAATTAATTTAATGCATTCACTAACATAATTGTGGCATAAAATAATAAATTTTTAAGAAAAGCAAAGAATTTGGATTCAGCAATAGCTGAAGTTACTACCATCAAAATATATTATTATTTTGCAATATTTTTTATGTAGATTTTCATATTCACAGAATTTTCCGTTCCTGGCTAGTATGCTGTATTTGTGACACAGTTTTATAATAATAATAATAAGTAAAAACGATGTTACGTTTAATGAAATAGCTTTCGAAGTGCATCTCTTACCATATTTGAGTCTATCGGAGTGGATATAAAAATTAACGCTTCTGTTCATGTTTTCCTACGGCCACAAATTGTATTAATATGCTTCGTCGAGTAATTAATTTTTTAATAGACCTAAGGATTTTTTAATCAATTCAGCTTCAATAAAAGCCATAAATTGTCATTTTCATGCCAACTACTTCTTTGTAGCTTATTAAAATAGAACTGGAACGTTTTAGATTGCAATAACATTGTTCTATTAACTTACAATTAGAAGCTAAATATATGGCAATAAGTATATCAGGGATAGGGATAAGAAATAATAAGAGCGCCAACTTATATTGGTAGAACGGACCATCCTCGTAAAATAAGAGAGATAGCCTGTAGGACTGAGAGGTATAAAGGCTCGTTTTTCCCTAGAACGATAGCTGAGCTGAACATAAGTTACGAAAAAAATCAGCCGACATAGAGTGATACTATACATTATTATGCGCTTTACCTTGGTGCTATTGCACCCCCTGCCACACACCATTGCGGTGGCTTGCAGGGTGAACTATAGATATAGATATAGATGGCCAAACCGTGGTTCGCGAGCCATATGCAGCTCTTTTAAATTTACGTTCAACCTTTTCTCCGCAGAATACAGAGACCTAGTGTGCCTTGAGACGTTTTGGGGATGTCTAAGGGGCATGTAATATAACTGAATTAATTCGGATACTGTTTATGTACTGTTCGTCAATTTATGATCACTGAATATGTGCCATGAGGCTCTCGAGCTTTCCAAGATTATCGCATGCGGCTCCGAGGGTAAGTAAGTTTGGCTACCCCTGAGTTATACCATACGTACCATTTCTATTTACCCAATAAATTACATTAATAAAACTCCCGTTAATCTAAAGATTCAAACGACGGAAATGCATGAATTGAAAATAAAAAGAAGAACGCCTAACTCCTTTTCCGAAAGAAAACTAATCCGGGTCTCCCATTCACGCGAAAAACTCCATTACGGTTGCGGACAAAGGAAATTAATTTATAACTTTAATCACAGAAAACCCGCTTTAATTTTAGAATTTATCTCCTTCATTAATTAAGGAATAACTACACCCATACCGAGAGCAAGGTACTTTTTCCCCCCTCCTTTTTTTCCCCTTCGTATTGGACAATGGTGCCATTTTTCATTCATCCGCCCTCGCATTTTTTATTATCTCCCGAGAGAAAAATAACCTTTAACAAAAAAAAAATATATATACATAAACCTTCTCTTCTGCCACGTTACGTATTATCATCGGCTGCCAGAGATTTCCCTGCGTGTTTTGTTTGCGAGAATAACCTGTCAGATAACTCCACATTCGTTGAGCCCAGCGATAGTGCAGGTAAGAGGTGGCGTAGGGCTTGGCGAGGCTCGTGACACCCCGTTCACTCTCTTCTTTCACGATAGGCGATAGGTATGCACGTATTTGAAAAGTGTGTGCAGTGACTGACGTGCGAGAGATAGCGGAGTATTAAAGAAAAAAAGTTATTTGGAAGAAAAATAAACGAAAAGGCTATGAGGTTGGGTTCGTGTGACGGATCACTCAAGTTTTAGCATCATGGTCTGTCTAAATACAAGCGGTAGTTTTAGATGAAAATATCTATCCGAAATGAGAAAATAATTTTCTAATTAAAGAAATTTATGAAAGATAATAAGAAGTTGATATTTCCGAGGCAAATATTGCGACACTACTACATATTAGCTAATGTATTTTTAAATATATAAACTCTTTATTTAATTTTTAATACGATAATTGACTCCTACGACAAATGATATTCACGCATAATAATATGGTATAAATATTGGTTCTTTTCCGTCATATCCCCCTCTTATTATTTAATAATTATGTTCCCGAAGAATTACTTAACAAACAATCAAATAATTATCATACTTTATCATACGAAGAACCTTGAAATAATATTAATATTTCTTTCTGAACACATGGTAAATAATAATGAAAACGAATTTAATTCATTTAATAAAGAATTTACCTACCGTGGAAAGTGCTATGCGATTCTTACAAGAAAAAGGAATCATGCATAGAGATCGATTTTGTGAGATGCGGAATGCTTGTGGTGACACAATATAAAAAATCTGATTTGGCCAACACATGACTTTCTCCATATTTGGGTTATAGATATTTAATTTATTATGAATAGTATTATATGGCAAAATTATTATTTCGTATCCTAGAAGAATAGTCATCCTTACTGCCGTAAATTATATGTTGAATATGTTTGCAGAATTCACCGCTAGTTGGTGGCCTGTATACTGGAAATTTACGAATAAGTTAAATATCTCCGAAATTGATGGTTTTACGAAAATTTGTTTCAAACAAAACTTGGAAGAAATATTATTCTCTACAACTTTGGTCAACAAGAAGATTACCAATAACGACGTTTTTAAGGAGATATTAGACGGAAACCGAAAAAAACTGATTATTTATAAATAATTCCGAAACAATAACTACTATGGGAAATTGTTTCAAAAGAAAGTTGTAGGAAATTATATTTTCTATAATATTTGTATAAAGTTGTATATACAATAATAATGTTTTAACGGAGAAATATCTCAAAAACAGAATCGGATTTCGAATAAACCTCGACTTGCGGTTAACTGGTATTGTCCAAAAATTAATCAGCTCTTTATGCTCATACCAAAGTGTTATATGTATTTGAAGTTTGGTAACGATATGGCAAGTACTTTTTGAGTTACAGCGCCCACAATCACATACATATACACACACACAGACATCATTCCGAAAATAGTCTAAACGTGTTCTAGGGACCTCAAAACATGTACTCGTATTTCCGTTGAAATCTCAAAGCCGATTTTTTAAATGAAAACAATACTTTCTCTATACTACATATATGGAGAAAATAAAAAGAATGTCGTTTTGATTGTATTTTACGAGATATGGCCTTGTTCTCTCCACCAAAACACTGTAAAAATGAATAAATAAATAATATAATTTGGAATGTTATAATCATTATTTGATTGTTTATTAATTATCTCGTTGGCAACTATAACATAATTAGTAAATAGTTAGGGGAGGGATATAACCAAAAAGAACCGAAATTTCTAACTTAATTCAAAATTTTTAAAAACATGTTTAAACTATTGCTGTTAGAGATAAAGGTACTGTCCCATTATGACCCCGCAAATTATCACTTCGCTAGGGTCACGTTGACTGTTGCGCCGCAAATGATATTGCTTCTAATATCTATTCTAATTGTTGAATGGAATATTGGCAAAAGATTGGCGTCCCTTCACTGGTAAACAAAGGGAAAGATAATTTATTGTTGAGCTCATATGCGGTAACAAAGCGAGAGCAGACATGTCAATTAGGTTGTAACACAGACGACGCAAGTGAACACGCGAGCTTATTGTTAGGTAGTTACAAAGTAAAGAATCATTTTAAAACAATAGAAACTGCGTAATTTCCATACCACATAGACTTTTCGATTCAGGAACTCAGGTTTATCGGTAAAAATGATAAATTTTGCGTTAATCTCATTATCACGTAATGAGATGGTGTAATTAATTGCAGCGTTAATCTTTACCAAAAATAACTAAAATCTCCGTTTTTGTTACTTTTTAATCACTTATTCTGTGGGATCATCCTTGATTTGCTGTAAGCAGCGATATAATAGCTACAAATTTAAAATAAATTCTGACTTAAAATACTTCGCAAGGCATCGAAATGTCCTGGCAGCTTTTTAGGTCTCGATGTTTTAAAAACAACTTGATATATTAAGACAAAGTTAAGTCCTGTGACGGATAGTACTTGATTTTCGTATACGTGGCTTGGCTTCAGGCAGGTATACATACGTATAAATGGCAACAAACTGGATGTATGCGTTGAAATAGTTTTAAATAAGAATATCATCATTTTATTTTATATTATAAAGGAATAAAAACCGATATATATATATATATATATATACACATATATATGTGTGTGTGTGTCACGCAATACAATATATACCGTCCGTCCCGCCCTGTATCTCAAAAGCCGTTCGTCGTAGAGATATGCGGTAAACTGTGTTTTGTTTCTACAAGCTAGGAGGTCCCTAGAAAACTATTCTCATTTCCATAAAGTCCCGGGTTCGAATCCATGAGACAATTATATTTTCCCATAAGTTTACACGGTAAAAATTATAACTTAAACTTAAAACAGTTGTGCATATTCTTCCAGGAATGTTGTTTATTTTGGCTGCTATGAAAATAATTTCCCTCGCCTTCCTTCTCTCTCTATCTCTCTCTCTCTGTTATATTAAAAGCATTCAAAGCACGTTTATACCCATACGGATTGAAATAACAATATGATATATAGGTCTACCAATGGAATTGGTAGGCAAGGCAACATGCGTTAAAATGGCAAGATTTCCTCAAACTGTGTGAATTAAACGTTTAAACTGAGCAATTTTGAAAGGTATGCGGGAAAAGATGAAAAGGATAAGAAACTTTATAATGTTTTCTTCAAAATGGTTCATATCCGAAGATTGTAGGTTAATTATTTCTAATTTTAATCTAAAAAATCTGATGTGGCCAACAAATGACTTTCTCCATATTTGGGATATTGATATTTAAATTATTATGAATAGCATTATAAGGCAAAATTATTATTTCGTATAGTAAAAAAATACAGTCATCCTTATTGCCGTAAATAGGTATATTTTGAATATGTTTACAGAATTCACCGCTACATGGTGGTGGCGCTGTATACTGGAAATTAGGAATGATAAAAGAAAAATATCTCCGAAATGGATGGTTCTACGAAAATTTGTCTCAAACAAAACTTTGAATAAATATTATTTTCTACAACTTTGGTCCTCATGAAGATTACGAATAACAACATTTTGAAGGAGATATTTGACGGAAACCGAAAAAACCGATTATTTATAAATAATTCCTAAACAATAACTGCTATGGAAAATTCTTTCAAATGAAAGTTGTAGGAAATTACATTCTCTATTATCTTTGTATAGAATTGTATATACAATAATGATGTTTTAAAGGAGAAATATCGCTAAAACCGAATCGGGTTTCGAATAAACCTCGACCGTTATTGTCCAAGAACTAATCAGTTCTTTGTGACCATACCAAAGTGTTATATGTATTTGAAACGATATGGCAAATACTTTTTGAGTTAGAGCGCTCACAATCACATACACACGCACACACACACACACAGCCATCATTCCGAAAATAGTCTAAACGTGTTCTAGGGACCTAAAAACGTGTATGGCCGTTGAAATCTCGATATCGATTTTTTTCGTGATCACAATAATTTTCCATACTACGTATGGAGAAAGTAAAAAGAATGAAAGCCTGCACGTCGAAAAGACCGTTTTTACGTGTTACCTTGTGGAAAATGGAAATGTCTTCCTTTGAGTCGAAAGCAGGAATTGTTTACAGATTTTTGTCGTCATCGCTTTAAAATATGTTAGTCGAGCATCCTTGCCAAATTTGGATTTTCTATCTCTATTCTTTCTCGAGTTAATAGCGAGCGAGTGTTGAAGTGTGACAAATAAATAAATAAATATGAAGGGAAGTTAAGTAAAAGTGTAGAATTATTAAGCTCTCTAAGAAATAGTTAATGATTGGACTGAAAATGCTTTTAAAATAAAACATCAGACGCCATTATAAAATAAATTACTACATTAAAAATTTCCATTAATAAGAAAACGAAAGAAAGAGAATATTTTATCTTCAAGACCAAATTCTTGACTAATAAAAAAACCGCCTTTCTACTGCAATAAGAAAAAGGTCACCTAATATTTATTAATTAACTTTCCACCTTAAAAAATTAGGGCCAATTTATAAACGATGAAAGTAAATCCAAATGCCTTATATCAGTCAAACAAGATAAGCGATATCAATACAATACAAAAGCAATTTCCATTATCAATTCATCTATTAATGGTAAATCTTGGGCAACTACCTTATATAGCCTGTTTTTTGCATAGGAATTGTATTTATGAGGATCATTGAACAAGATAATGAAACCATCTAAGCAAAAAGGGCAAAATTATTAAACGAATAAGATATATGTATTGTCGTCGTCTGAGTTTACTGTTTTAGTTTTTTTATGAGGGGTGCGAGTCAGAGAGATACATAATGAGAAACGACAAATTCCAAACATGATAATCGCGCGACGGATCTATAGTTAAGTTAAGAGGTAATTGAGGAAATCCTTTTATCCTACAATTATTGGGTCAATGTATATTCCTCAGAGCAGGGGTGTCCATTACGTCGCCCGCGGGCGACCGATCGCCCTTTAGGAAGGTTGCAGTCGCTTAGCGGAGGCAGCGAGCTGCTAGGGGAAAAAAAACTGAATTCGAAGGATGTTTTGTAGCCCATTGTAACATATTTTCGCCGAAATTGACGTTGAAGAAATTTCTAGCAAAACAGGAATGTTGAACATGGGTGCAACAGATCTGGAAAATGAAATATTAACTACACTGCAAAGCGATATAGAGTTGAAAGCAAGATATAACGATTCAAATTTTTGGAAACTTGTTTCATATTTTCCTTCCACTTATTTATTTGAAGTGATATTTTAAAATATGAACCTGATTTAATCTCAAACCAGGAATGCACTCCCCAATGAACATCTTAAAGACTGTTTGCATCTCTCAGTTTCGAGTTACAAGCCTAATTACCTATCACTGTCTGAAGATAGGCAGTGTAATGGTTTAAATGAAGAATAAATTTAGCAATTATTCATTTAGCCGACTTTCATAAATGGCGTATCATAAATGCTTTGTTTATGGTTAATTTTGCGTTTAACTTAAAGATACCATGAAGTATATGTTTAAAAATTTAATAGCTCGCAAGGCAATTTACAGAGTGAAAGTAGTCCTTGGCAAAAAAAAGTTTGGGCCCCGCTGCCACCAGCTTCTTTAGCGGTTAATATTTATGAGTTACAAAGTTTCGTCTCCTAACTTCATTTTACTTGCGCCTCTTACTATCAACAGTGCCGAAAAAAAGAGCATATGCCTGAAAAATCACATAAATATTTAAAAACTTTGAAAAAACCGAGTTTTCTCAAATTGAAATAATAAGGTTATGAAAACGAAATTAGAGATATCTAAATCAAGAGTCAATTCTCGATATTTTGGAACTTATTCATAAAAATTTTCAGCCACAAGACGAATTCGATATTTCTATAGTGAATTAAAGCACATACACCAAACTTCCTTACGAAAGCTAACTATAATTTAATTTGTTGCTTGTATATTCCGTAAGCTCTTATAAAGAGGTCATACTCATCGAGATTACCGCATCGTCGGCCGAATAATGCATGGAAACTATTGAAAAGCATAAAAAACGCTTATTTATTTTGCAATGCCTATCATTTTGCCTCTTAAGTTACAGTTCAGTAACGAAACTATTAACGAGGTATTACGCAATTCCATATCGCGAGACAAATGGTTTCCCCGTTAACCTTTTTTTTAAGATCATTATTACTCAATTTGTATTTCGTCCGTAATTCAGGGAGCGTTAAAAAATATAGCGCGATATTTATCGTCCCACGCGATTCCCTCAGCGTTTCCGCCACCGATTATTTAAACACGGCGATTCCTTCGGATGCGTGACCTTTGACCAAACACAGAGTTACCGAGTTGTTTACTCGGATCCGCGGCTTATTTACCTTCCGACGCAGGTCGGACTCAATCAAGTCAAAAAGGCAAAGAAAGGATCCGACAGAGGGACCAAGGAAAAAGCCGGATCAAGAGGATTAATTGCAATATGAGCCGGTCTGTTTGCACTCGTGAAAGAATTGCCTATAAGGAGCGGGGAGGAGGGGGGGAGGGGGGGGGGAGGGAGGGAAAAATCGGCAGTTTATAGCGGATGAATGATTGGCTCAGATACATCGTTTAAACAGCCCGAAATCTTCTTTATGGTTAATGAATCACCCAGATCTTCTTTAATGTTAATGAAATTTTTTTTTTAAAATCGTCATCAATTTTAAATTACCTTGACAAGTTAGGAAAGTGTAAAGCGTACCACAAAAGGGCGCGTTTCGTGCAATGGAGTATTTAGAATAAATGACTATATAAACGTTTTTGAAATTGTTTCTTCGTTGAAAATTATTCATTTCTTTTACGTCCACTTTTATTCCTTCGTTGAATATTACTCATTTCTTTTAACTTTTAAAACTCTTTGAGTGTATGGAAGAAAAATAGCGTTTTAAAGTTCTTTTCTTCGTCATAAATAATCCATTTTCTTCCAATTTAAAAATACTGCACGCACACGTAAGAAAATTAGAGGTACTTTTGTGAGACTGTTTATGTTAGCAACAATGATGAAGTAACCATGCATGAAATTTTCCAAGTTCAACTCGAATTAAGACATTCCCGTTTTATTTTACTGATAACGGCTATTCCTACGATAAAAACTTATAGTGAATGAAATACAGTACTTCATAATTAACCATAGGGATATGAATTTAAATTTTCCTTAATATAATTGTTCTCTACTTTTGTGCATAACAGCGTTTAGAAATCAGTGATAATGATTAATACATATGAAAAGTTGAAATATAACAGAGATGAAAGATAGAAAAATATAGCATGTTTACAAAAAATATCAATAACTACGAAATCGTAATATAATTTAATGGTTTCCACCTCGTAAAATAAAATAGAACTTAAAATATTAGAAAAGATGTTGTTATGAGTACATGAAACATTTTGATCCTAATTTTGGAAAAAGATTTTTTCTACCTCTTCATCTCTACACGTACACACAATTTAAATGTACTAACTCGATGCTCCTGTATATTTCGCTATTTAGGTAAATTTTGTATGGAAAAATGTAGGGTATTTTCGAAAATTTTTTACTAATGCTCAAAGAAAGAAAGTTTCCATCGTTTTAGTGACCATAAGCAAGCATTTCGTACTTATAATCACCGAATTTTCACACTGAAGAGCTCTATCATAGATCTTACCACAGTATGAATTAATTCAGTTAACTCGAAATATAAGAGTTTATTATAAAAATGTACGGGGAAACTCCACATACGAGAAATAAAATATTTAAAATTAAAAACACCGAAATCTTGGTAATAATGAGTTGAAATATTGGTTACGCTGCATAAGCAAGATCTGAAAGCACAGCACAGATTAGGTGTCATTTCAACGGCGCGTAGATGAGAGAAAATTCAAAATAACTCATATCCCGACAAAGGAATAAACATTCTTGTGTATTTAAAAAAAAAACCCGAGGGATGCGCACGGCGAAGTTTCCGAGAGACGTGACTTTTGAAAGTCACTTAACGTGGGTTCCGTGACTCTCGACGGCACTGAAGGGCAAGAAATATATCACGTATAAAATGCGAACGCTGTAATATACTGATAATTCAACGAAATGAACTTCTTGCGCGACGGAATAAATCACGGAGAAACGACAGACACTTCCGAGTTATTTCGGCGGAATACCTCGCGTCGGATTTCATTTCTGTTGACAACTCTCATTCGTGCCGGTCCCCATGTTACGACTCTGTTTTTTTTTTTGGAAGGAATCATTTCAAAAATTTTAGCCGAAACTAGAAAACGAAAAAAAAAATCAACGCCTTCTTTTGTTTTCGAGAGCATCCGAATGCATACTAGAGTTAGACCGAAAGATCTGAACAAAAACATCCCTACTACTCAGATCACAAAAATTTATTCTGAAAACAAAAACCGTCGTGTAACAATAGTGGAGTTGTTTATTCGGTAAAATAAAATCCGGCCGCAGGAAAAGATCATCTCGCGAAAAAAAAGCCTCCTTGATCGTCCTTCTATAAAATATATTCCTTCCTTTAACGGTTCTTTTTTTTTTAAATCCTTTCGCTTGTTTACATTAGTCCGCCGACAAAAGTTCGCTCGCTGCGATTTTTACGGTGCGATTCTTCGAACCGCGAAGAGTGCGAGAGAGAGGGAGAGGGAGAGAGAGAGAGAGAGAGAGAGAGAGAGAGAGAGAGAGAGAGAGAGAGAGAGAGAGAGAGAGAGAGAGAGAGAGAGAGAGGGAGAGAGAGAGAGGGGGAGAGAGAGAGAGGGGGAGAGAGAGAGGGAGAGAGAGAGAGGGAGAGAGAGAGAGGGAGAGAGAGAGAGGGAGAGAGAGAATGGTGGAGAAAGTGAAGCTTTTCAATTTCCATCTGTGAAAACATACGGCTAAGATAAATGCGTACCTATTGCTCTTTCATTGGTGGTAAAATAAAAAAAAAGAAAGTGCGGTGTTTTTTTCTTCTTTGAAGAGTGGGTGCAAAAGCCAATAGAAATGTTTGTCCAGGAAGAGATTTTTTTCTAGGAGAGAAACTCGACTCCCCGGACTCTTACCCTTCCTCTATTGGTCGAGAGAGTGGGCGTTTAGTGGAGGTCAATAAGACGGTACATGGAGGTCAAGTGAGAGAGAGGAGGATATAGAGGAGGATATAGAGGAGGATATAGAGGAGGCTATGGAGGAAGAAAGGGAGTAGAGGATAAAGGGAGAGAGAGATGGATCGGACGGTGGCGAAATTTTTGAAGTTACGTCTTTTAAAAATCTAGATTGTTTAATTTGAAGAGCGACATATCAAAATCTCGCTGTAAATTCACGATTTTGAAGACATTATGCAATCTTTTTTCAAAATGCGATTTAATTTATCCTTGACCTATCGAACAAATCGGGATCTATTGTAGTAGTATTTGCCCCCCAGGCTCTATACTAGCTTTTATCTCAGTGAGTCTTTTTTTAAAAATAGTGTGTGAAATGAAATGGAATCCTAAATTTACTATATTTGGTGGATATGATATTTGTTAATTACTTAGATTTAATAACTTTCGAGCAAAACGAAAGTTTGAAAAACCATGACGGATCTGCATGTGGCGATATTTACTCACCCTATCACCCGCCGATGGTGAGGGATAGCTTCGTTCCAGAGAGGCGAAGGGCGCGATAGCTCCCGGAGACGGATACACCCGATACAAAAGGCATTATTATCTAAAAACAAAGCGAGCCGAATGCTTCTTATTATCCTCGGTTACTAGGAATATAAAAATTTTCTGAAACAATTTCTCATTTTCTTAATTTTAAAAATATTTTCTCCTATTTTTATCAATCAAATATAATGTGAAATCAGTTTGTTTTAATGTTTTTTCCTATTTTTTATTAATAAATAAATACAAATACTGCAAAAGGTCCGAAAATCGGATACTTCTATGCGACGTAATTTTTTTCTATCCGTGAAACGATTAAAAATTAAGAAAACATTAATTATGCGCCATTTTTACTCGAAAAGGCTCCGTAATAAGAAAGTGATTGAATATTGAATACTATGATCTATCCTGGATAAAATTTTATCTGTACTTCTGGATTTCATTGCGAAGTTACGGCGACATGTTTTTGAAATCATTCTCTCCCAAGTTTAGATTTTTTTCAACATATAGGAAAACTTTTCTTGCAAGTCGAATAAATTAAATCGAAAGATCAGATGCCTAATAGAGCATTTCTGATATAGGTTGAATGATTTTAACTCCATATGGCTGAACACTACTAAACCAGTCGTTTCAATAACAACTCTCTATATTATCTCTATGATATTATTTTAGTGTATATAAAAATATTTAACTTTAAAATTTTATCATAAAAACTGTAAAATAGAGAAGACTATCTCATAAGATCTGAGAAACGCATAAAATAATACATTAGATTTTAAAACGATACAGATATGTTGTTTCGTAGTTCTTTAGCTTTCATATTAAATCTGTTAAAATAGCTATTCCTTTTAATAATTATGTGGAATTACTTTCAGTTAAACTTCTGTAAATCAATCACAGGTATTAATAATTGAATCATCCCCATGACTGTAAATAATATTTTTACTTGTATATTGGTAGTACATACTATTACATGTACCAATTTGATTCCGTTTTCTAAGCATATTCTTTAAATTTCTGAAGCTTTTACGAATTCTTTTTAGTGTTTAAAATTTTATAGTTTACTAAAATCCATCAGGACGTGAAAATTTAGCATCATGCAGCTGATTTATGGCTAGAGATTTCTATACAAGGGTGTTCCACGATTGGCGACGTGATAATCCCCTGAAACACTGGCAATCACGTGACACATTTGTCGCGTGGGATGCATAAAATTACGGCGCTCTCTTCACCTCGCCGATGAACGCTATTCCTAGACTGATTGCCAATTTCCAAATGTCCTTATGACTTTATTAATAAAAATAGTAAAGTATAATTAATGATTTCGTCTACCCTCCTCTTCGCTTTTAACATACCAGATTTAATACGATCAAAATGAATGCCTTACAGCTCTCTTCGATGGTAATATAAATCAAATTCGATTGATACTAATTTAAGATCCATTTCTGAAATAGATAAAAATCCCATAGCATACTTTTTAGCACAGTTGAAAATTTATTTTTTTGTGCAATGCACGTAATTTCCTAAGCATGAAGACATTATCATTAACGTTTTTTCAATATGCTAAAAATTTTAATGTGTTAACGTGCAACCAAACAGGCATTTGACCCAGCATTCTCGGGTTCTGTATTCAATAAGGGCAGTGGTGTCCAACCTTTTCTACGTGCGGGCCACGTCCGTAGTTGCGAATCCTCCGGCGGGCCACATTGGAAATTGTCCATTATTCGGCGGGCCGGATTATAGTTTAAATCGGATGTTACCTTATATACCATTTTAGGGAAAATCAAGTCTAAACAGGATTTTTATGGTAAAACTTCCAATATTAAAAGTTTCATTATAAAAAAATTTCATAAAAATGTATTGATTTGTGTGTTAAATTTTTCGGATTGCTTTTCCATGATGGCTTCGGGGGCCTCATAAAAATCCTTCGCGGGCCAGCACTGAAGTAGAGCATTGTATTGTGAGGAGCATACACGAGTGACAGCATCCTGGCAACGGTCATTCGGGCTCGTGACTCCGTGCATATAGTTTGAATAGCTCATTGTTGACGCTAGGCTTCCTTTCTCACATAACGCGAACAAGTGAGTCAATGGAGGAATCTACTCGCATCTCATGTGTTTAACGCGATTGGACATGGAGTGAACTACACCCATCCCTGAAAAACAGAAGCAGCCGAGAAATTCACGAATATCTTGAAGTGAGGCCGTTATCTTCAGGAAATACATCGCGAAAATGTGTCTATAGAAATAAGAAATTATTTTGATTCAGGTTCAGCGAAATTCAAAATTACCGTTAAGTGAGTATGAGAGGTGGATTGCGAGGAAACTATGTGTGAGCCAACTGGAGAGGTTTGGCGTAGGATAAAAAAAAACTAGTTGTACAGATAGGAAAACGGATGAGTAAGCTTTAAATGCAGTAGAAAAGAGAAAAACGAGAGTGATGGAGAGATTTTGTGGAAATGTGTGGATAACATTCGAGAGAAAGAATTTTAACAGTATCACGGGAATATGCTAGAAAAGTGGCAAAGAGGTAGTAGGGAAAGAAAAGGAATATAAGCTCTCATAACACGCAGAGACGGCTATGAGATGACGGAAAAAGCAACCTTGGACAGGATACTCCATTTTGCATGCTTAAATTTCTACGATAGATTACTACGATAAAAAACAATAAAATTCCGGCAATTACGGAATCGATCTTGCTTACGAACGAGCCTAACTTTGGCAAATTCAAACTGAATGCGACTCATTAAGCGCGTATTTATTTCAAGGACGGTTTTCGAATTTTCGGTATGCAATTTATCCTCCCTTAACATCCAAGGAAGCGTTCAGAAAACTTTCATACCATCCGCCTTGAGAGGAAGGATGTGGTTACTTGTTTGTCAGATGAAAGAGAGCGTCGGAGATTGACTCGAACACAATCTGTCTAATCTCCCTCGCTAAGACCGAGCCTTTACCCGGGGACCCTTCATCCATTCAAAACCTCGGGACGGGAGGACATGCGAAACCGTACCCTTGATCCGTCAGGACTCTCCGCTCCTAATTTACACTTTCTGTAACATCCGACCCGTTCCCCCCCCATACTTCTCCTTAACCTCGTATCTTTCCGAACCCTGCATCCACTCTCGCAAAACTCCGCAAAGCCCTGGTCTTTCCCCCTCCCCCCCTCCCTCCATGGCCTACCGCAGTGCTTTCTGCCCTTTCTCGACCCGTGTCTCACTCCTGAGAACTCTAACCGCAAAGCTGTGAGGGATTCGTCACGTTTCCGCGCGGAGAGAAACATTTTCATCACATTTTTTTCCCGTTGGCCTGACCTTATCGTCTGAAGTTTTTCCCAAGCGGGCAGAACTATTCCCGATCGCTGCAAAAGTATTATGTGATTCAAATAAAACTTTTTTTAAACATTATCCGGGTCAACGAGGTTTTCATGAATTAACTTAAATTACTAATCACCATTTGTATATTGAATTATCGGAATGAAGATGTTAAGCCTTCGACGCGGGGGCAATTAATTCTCTTACTTGGGTAAAATTGTTTAGGGATATCACAAGTCATAGAAAATTCATAGTACACATTTTTTCGCGAGATACTTTAAATTTATGTTCAGTCGTCATAAAATCTATATGCGAATTTAACATATATTAATAATCATTTGTATGAAAATTTGTTTGGACGAGTATACTCGTAATTTACCGTTTGGAGGGTTAAGCTAGCGAGAATATGAGGAGTTCCGGTAACTTCCCGATTCATCACAAACTCCGAAGCAACTTCGTATGAACCTGCTATGTATATATTAATCTAGAAACCTCACTTCGAGCTCTTATATCACGTTAATTAAATTTGACTAAAAAAGTTTCCTAGTAATAAATTACTATTTTTTTCTGGGTAGTGAGTTAAATGCAGAATACATTGCATTGAACAGGACTGATTTTCTTAGCAAATTGAAAATATTATAAATCTTACATTTTAGGAATCTATCACAAGGTATATCAATCCAAATCCTTAAGTGTTTAAAAAAATATTATATTTATATAATTTTATGCATACATAGTTATATATACATACATACACAACCGATTGAAATATGCACGTTTACAAGTAATACGGGTCACTGAAGTTGTTCAGACACCAGACATCACTCCTCCATATGAAAAAGACAGCTCTGAATCGAAGTGTTGCCAACCTGATGCATAATACTCTAGACAAGGACCGAAAACGTAATAACCACGCTCGGTAACAAAAAAAGCCACATCGCACACAAATCCCATTTCCTCCCTCTCTGTCAATATTCTCGGGATACGGGAACGACTTATTTTCCGCTCCTTATGACTAAAACATGAGAGTTTTCCTTCATTTTTTTTTGTTCCCGCGATTAAGTAGCGATGAAAAGAGTCGCGGGTAAATAAGACTGCAGTAACCGAAGGAAAACACAGGGGAAAAAATTTTTTCTCCTTCATCCCTTCCCGACTCAATACGTGTACTTTTTCTTCCCTTGCTCTCCATTCGAGAGTCTGTATCACTTCAGAAGTCAAACGAAAGCGTTTGGGTTTCGGAACCGAGAGAACGTTATACGGAGGATGAGAGGAAAAAAGCCGATGTGGACAGAGAGAAAGAAGAGTGAGTGTTCGAGAGAGAGGGAGAGAGAGAGAGGGAGAGAGAGAGAGGGAGAGAGAGGGAGAGAGAGAGGGAGAGAGAGAGAGAGAGGGAGTGAGAGAGAGAGGGTAGGAAGAGAGGGAGGAAAAGACTTAATGCTGAGATGGCGCTGTAGGAGGAAAAAATACGATCGTCTGGTCCCCAGTGCGGAGACTAACCGCTGGCGAGTGAGAATGAGCTCTAAAAACTGGGGATTTTCTGCTTGTGGGGAAACCGTCGGAGCGGAGAGGAGTATTGAAGAATTTCTGACGCGAAAAGCCTCGGTCAGAAAGGCGAAGATAGAGAAAAAAATAATAATCCAACCGGAGATAATGTTTCTAGCCAATCTTCTTCCAAAGGTTGGGAATCTCTTCCACTTTCTTTCCCATCTTCGTCACTTTTCTGATTTGAAGATGATCGGCAAAATTTAATTGAGTCGAAAAGGAAATATCACTTGAGAATTTCATCAAAGTAAACAATTGATTCTGGAACGTGTAACCGAGTCGAAAATAATCGAAAATAGAAACGGGAAGAACCATTGAAAGTAAGAAATATGGCCGGCTAATATTTATTAAGGAATAACATCAATTCCTTTTGCGTTTTATGAATGAGTTACATATAAAAAAGACACTTTTCACTGAAATATACTCATATAAAAACAAAGTCTGATTTCAATAGAAATCGATAAAAGAAAGATATCAGTATTAAAATGAAACAATATTCTACTACGCCATACGAAACCTTAAAAAACAATAGTTGAAATTAAATAACGTACAACCAAACAACCCAGCCTCAGTAGGTTGGTTGCTGACATGGCTTCTTTAGTCATGTTTGCTACTGCTATTATGGTCATTATAAAACGCTATGATGTAATTAGATTTTGTTAAACAAACAAACAATACCGGATTAGACACATTTAATATAAATATATGAGCAAATGTAGTACTAGCTACTTTCATCACTCTTAAAGCATTAAAGTAAAATAAATTAATTTCCATGTCATCTACCCAGCCTTCATAAAACATCATAAAAGAAAATTAGCGTACCGAGATTGGTTCGGAAACATATGTTACAATATAGCGTGCGAAACTGGAAGGTTAAACTGGAACAAAAAATTTCCATCGGCGTGGGTCGCCGAACGCTTCCTACCCGATTAACTATCATTGTGTGTGTTTATTACGGAAACAAACGAAAGGCTCATGTGAAATAGTTCTTGTTTATCCAGGTATTTTCCAGCGCGTGATACAGTCTTTAATATGCCGCGCAGGAGTACGTGTATAGATACAGAGGTATCGCGGAACACCAGCTTTAACACACGGAATGAACGAGCTCGCTCGACTGATATCGGTCTTCATTTGTGGCAGTGCCGTCGACAACAAAGAGTGGCAGTAGATCTGATGGAAAGCGCTTATCACCCCCATGTAGATAGGAACTTTTTTCTTCAGTTAAACATACTGATATCATACTCTTAATCATTAAACTCGCTTCATAAATATCTCTTGTATGTTCATTTTTCCCGATGATATTTTAAGAGGGCTTTGTAGATGAATTGTCATATCGAAATTAACTGATTTTATTTTTCCTTTGAAATAATACCTGAATTGACTCAAACCCTGAACTAAGAAACATTTCCGAAATGTCATTCGTATTAAACATGCTACATATTTATTTAAATGAACCCCCAAACGTATCCAAATAAGTTCGAAGAGTGGCTTCAGTAATAAGGAGAATATGAAATATCCAATGAGCTATGACAGGGATTGAGGAAAAAGACTTAGCGCTTTAATGGAATGCAATGTCTTTCTCACGCTAAAACTTCTTACCAGTAATACTTTGACTAAAGTTTGACACCTAAAACTTTTGCGTACTTATACCAACGATGGCAAACTTATCAGGCTTTTCTCGAAAATTTCCGCAATTATATTCACCGCTGGAGATATAATATGCATTTTAATCTGATAAAGGTCATGATGAAGAGGTTTTTCGAGTTCATCGGTGTATAGTCTATGTGATGTCCGTTAGGCCATTACCCTACGCGGTTAATATTTTGAGCATAAACTTAGATGCACCACGACTGTGTAACTGACAAGGGGAAGTTGTCAAGTCGATGTCAAGGATCCGGTTGAAACTTCTTGAGGTGAAACTAAGAGACAAAATAAGCGGGCCGTATGTTTGACAGCCCTGATTTAGGATACTCTTGTATTATTACGGCGCAACAGTCAAGCGAGATATTTTTGCACCTTAGTAACCAATTTCCCTTCGCAAATCAATAAAGTGTCGCGAAAAACGCCGTTTCGCCTGGTCCGGGATAACCGACAAGTACCTATTAAATTAATTTGAATTTAAACCTAAAGGCTAATATAAAAAAACAGATATACTAATGGAATGTTATGCCAGATTAAATGTACACAAGTTTAATTATTTATCAGTAGCAATCGATTTTTCGGAAAAAATTAATCCATTCAGAAGTATCTTTGAAGGCACCTAATTAATTTTATAAAAGTCATGTTATGACGAAAGTCATATTTGCGTTATTTTTTACAGGAAAACAACGGAAAAATTATATAAATATGTGATGTAGATATTATGTTAATGGCCCGTATATTGACGAGATTCTATAAAATAAACAAGAGGACGGCATTATAAAATGAGCACAAAATCTCACCGAGTTAAAACAAAATCACAAATAAAAATCATTAGCGGTCAATAATGAATTTATGGATCCAATAAAATCGAAAGAAATTTCATTAACCTTAGGATGCATGCCTGAAAAGACCCTCTGTGAAATAAAAATGCTTGCTGATGCTTTAATGTTGTTTATTGCACTATTTTGTTTTAAAAATAATTCCTACAAGCTTTAAATGTTGTAAAATATTCTTTTAATTTTAAAACAACTATTAACTTTTACTGCAAACGTATATTGCAGGTTCTTTACATATTGTTATGCAACATATACTTTCACATTTTCTAACAATCTGTGATGGGCAAATTGAACATCTTTTTCCTGCTCTAGGCGTCTAATTCTTTACATTTTCATAAACAGGAATGCATCTTTATATATCCTCCATTGTAGCTTTCGACAATCGAGGATTTTTTTTATCCCCTTCCAATGTACGGTAGCATCAACTCATTGCACAGCGTTTCTAGAAATAGCCTTCTTCTGTGATTTTTTCTACACTCAAACTGTTTGCCTATCTAAAATTACATGCATTTCTGCGACATCCATAATGTTGCACCATACTGCAAAAGGCCATCTCTTCGTCTTTCGCTTCCACGTATAGTTAATTTTTTCTGAACCATAAGACCAACGCCTCCTTTTGTTTCGTTATAAGAATGAATTATTTCTTGTTTTTTTCTGGGTTCCGTCAACAACACTATCATAACGCTGTGTACTAAATAATATTAAGGAATAGTTCTTTTTTGGTACATAACTAACTAAGGTCATTTGCTTTTCGAACCCAAATAATGATGAAAATTTTTCTCTGCCTCGATTTGGTAACATTTCCCTTTGAATGTCCCTCTTATCTATATATATAAAACGCTAAGGCAATACGTGGCACACAATAACAATGTATTGCTAAGCAACAGGATATATAAACAGCTGAAACAGCTGCCACTGAAACATATCAGATCTTTGTATCATAATGTTAGTATTGTATTGTAAATTCTGTATTAAAGATTATTATTATTAAGTATATATTATTTTTTACATGAATTTGCGTACAATCTTATATGGTACATTATATATCATTACGAGTTGTAAACCCGTAAAAAATTACGGAACTTAAATGATTAAGCGTTTTCATCTACTTAATAACTCAAATCCCTCCTGGTTGGTCAGAGACATTTTTGTTCAATGCGAATTTATAACAGATAAATAAATTATATCATTTAGCATTTCAAGAGGTACAGAATTTTTCTTACCATTGTAAAGTACTTAATGAATAAGCGGCATTAAACGCTATCATTACTTTTCTTCTACAAAACAAATTATCAATTTAAATAACCACAATGACTACACTATACTTACCATTTCGGCAGAGGTACATCAGAATGTATCACACTTAGCCAAATCTTACGTGTTAAATTATTAATAACAGTAATTATTTATTTTTAAATGTATATCATTCGAGATATACATATATATATATATATATATATATATATATATATATATATATATATATATATATATATATATAGGTACATAACAACTAAGTAGAACTACGTCAATTTAAATAAGAACAAAATATTTACCATTTTAGAAGTAATACATGATAATACTTTTCCGTATTAATATCGCAACCAAATAAACAATGTCTAATGTTTATTTACTCAATGTGCCTAGCAACGTGATAAACAGCTTCTGTATATCGCATTGAAATACAATATAAAGTTAAAACCATTTAGATTAATTTAATTAATATTTTAATTGTTTGCTCAGAATAAAAGTAATGGCTTTAAGAGCAACACGTTACGCTAATAATAATGCGAGAAGAAGAGCGGAACGAGCCAATCAATCTGTTGAAGAAGCAAATCGAAGAAGTGAAAGAAATCGAAAGAGATCGAAGAGCCATTGAAGATGAAAAACAATGAGAACAACGTAATCAAAAACAAAGAAGAAGACGGGCTGATCTGAGTTTGAAATCGAGAGAAAATCGACTACGCAAGAGAGGGCAAGCTAAAGGACGTAGATGAAATGAACGTGCACCTGATGCAGACAATTCTCAACTTGAAGTTGCCATTGAAGAACATAACTGTGGAAATATGACTCAGACTTGCAATTACTGTGGTGCGCTTTACTGGCCGAATGAATTCAACACTTCTAAAAAATACACCAACTGCTGTCACGAAGGAAAAGTTTCCCTCGAAGATTTATCTGAAACGCCTGATTTACTAAAAGAATTATTAACAACAAACTCACCTGAAGCTAAAAATTATCGAGAACATATCATAGAATACAACGCTGTTTTAGCTTTCGCTTCAATGGGTGCCGAAATCAAAGCACCTCCGGGAATAGGACCCTACTGTTTTCGTATTCATGGACAAATTTACCATAAGGTTTCTCCACTGTTCACGAACGAACAGAACAAACCAGGATATGGACAACTGTATATATTTGATTCGGGTGAAGCAACAAACAAACGTATGGATGATTACCAAGGCTGTTTACGAACTGTAATGGAGAGATCAGATACGATGTTACGACAAATAAGTCAGTTTGCTGAGTCTTACAATCAAATGCATAGGATAACACAATTTATCCAACAGTAAAAGTTAGAATGGTGTTTATGGAATATGGAGATGAGGTAGTTTACGAAAGTGTAGACATTATCGTGAGTGAACATTCTGAAGATCAACTTGCATACCCTGATTAATTTTTGAACGGTCTAACGCCAACTTCAATGCCACTTCACAAACTGAGATTGAAACCAGTAGCTGTGATCATGTTACTTAGAAATTTAGTACCCTCTAAAGGTCTGTGCAATGGGACGCGACTCACAGTTTTACGAATGCAACGTAACATAATCGAAGCATCAGTTATAGATTCAGTTAATAGAGAAACTGTTCTAATACCCAGAATACCACTTATCCAATCAGACTCTAGCATGCCTTTTAAGTTTAAACGTAAGCAATTCCCTATACGATTAGCTTTTTCTATGGCTATCAACAATTCGCAGGGTCAGACTTTCGACAAAATCTGTATTTACTTACCAAAACCAGTTTTTAGTCACGGTCAACTTTACGTAGGTCTCTCACGAGTAAGATCATAGGACCATATAATTATTATATCAGCAAATCAAGAGATCAAAAATTGTGTGTATAAAGAAATTTATGATACCGAGCAATAAAGTTAGACTAGCGCGCAGATGCTCTGCGCGGGTAAAGCTAGTTTTTTCTAATTGTTCCTACGGCTGTGATACCAATGCATAGGAATTGCTCAAAAATTGGAACGCCAGTAAAAAAAAGTTGTCTACGGTTACATTCCATGCAGAATTTTGAATTTATTTTGTTAGATTCAGTACACCCATTGAATGGAAATACGTAGGGTCAGTCATTTTTACACTCTCTATACGTAGTATGAGAGAAAGTATTGATTTCATGAAAAAAATCTAATTCGAGATGTCAACGGAAATACACGTTTTGAGGTGTGTATGTGTGTATATATATATACTCAAGTAAAATTTTAGTTTTTCTTAAATATTTTGCTTAAAACTGAATTTTTGTTAACATATATATATATAAGTTGTAGATATTATGTTTTTCTACAACTCTTGTTTGAACTAAATTTTCATATGAGGAATATTTCAAGATATAATCAATTTTATTCGAAATTGATGGTTAGTGGGCAGCTCGCGCGCGTGGTAGTGGCGGCAAAGGTGAATTTACCCTCGTTGTTGGCAGTGAGGCGCGGAACTTACGTATGGAGAAAGTCATGTGTTGCACACATCAATTTATTCCAATATATACAAATGGTATAGACAGTTATTACTCCGAAATAAAGACTAAATGGCGCAAAGGAGTTTATTAAGGCATTCCTAAAACATTATTTTAATATCTTAAACATTGTTCAAGTTATAGCAATTTTTCATTGCGCCCGTGTCTAAAATACCCCACCTATGCATCCTAGGGTTAAAATAAATTATGTGGAAACATAGCATCTCCCGTGCATTAAAAATATATATAACGATGATATTTTTATAATAAAAAAACGATTTATTTCGAAGGCATAGCAAAATTAATTACGCTAGTAAGCATTCTCCTTGATCTGTGGAGAAAAGCCCATATTTTCGTTATTGCAGTTTTCGTTCGAAAACAACCCAAGACGAATAAAAATCTTCGATCGTAAATATAAGAACGAGCAATTTCGAGCGATATAAAAACCGTGTAATACCATATGAAACCGGCGATGTTTTTCGTCGCACGAGCATCCGCGAATCAATCCTTCGAATGGAACGGGGACTATTTTACCACCGCGACACCGGTAAGGAAATCTAGGTCACGGAGTTATGAGGAGACGCTTGGCGCGAAAGATTTTGCCGAGCTCGCTCCACTTTTATCAACCTCTCGGAAGTTTGGAATTCACTCCGAGCAGCATTACGCCTTGAGGTTAGGATATACGAATCAGAAACCAACTGATATTGAGTGAGAGAGAGTCTGGGAGGGAAACCAAAGATACCTGATTCTGACATCGACTTGCCGATGGGCCAATAGGCTCGATTCTCTCCTTTCGGCCTCGAGGCAAAAATCAATCATCGCTACGATTCTTTTTACCCTCTTGCTTAAAAGCTTTGCACCTCAACCGGGGAACCCATCTCCCGATCCGGAGGTAAAACAAAATGGATCTGGAATTAACGGTGTTTGAGAAATTCCCCGGACCCCGCGCCTCCAGAACTTCCAACACGCCTTAATCGATCTATAATCTTCTCGACTTTTGATGGCTTCTTTATTTGGGCTCGCACCAGGAGCCGCTGTTTATATAACGAATCTTACTTAACAATGTAAGTAGAATTTGATCTTGATTTTCGATTCTTATATTTGATGGGATCGTATTGCCATCTTGCATTTTTCGCTTGAAATTGATTTGTTTATTTAGCGGAATAATTAGCCGGGGTTCGAACTTGAAAATACTGGTTTCAAGCTTGTTTTAATCCACAAATAAAGTTTATATCTACGTCATAGAGACTCGCATTTATCAGATGTATTAAATTAACTTAATTACAGGCATCCCTCGCATAACGGCACTTCATACAACGACGTATCGTGGTTAGGGCGCCATAACATTATGACCCTTTTTCGCACTTAAGACGTCTACTTTCGCGGTTACGACGCTGGAGAAAAACTTCGCTCCTATCATTTCAGATACAAACTCTCCCTTAGGGGGCAATTCTAAACAGAAAAGTAAAAAATCGAGGGGGATTTCTACCATATTTCCTCTTACAAAGGATGCTTACATGTTGACACTTGAAAAACACGTTTGTAAGAAAATGTAAACGCTTCAATGCTGTTGTCCTTAGACCAATTCTTTAAAAGTACACCGGAGCCCTTCAAGCAAAGAATGAAATTCTGTCCAGATCAACTCTTCAACTCTTGATTAGGTCAGTTACATGTTTATTTGCTTATTCTAATTCCTTTCTTAATTTTAATTTTAATATTTTTAAAAGAAATGAAAACCCGAATTGCGCGCCAGATATTAGAACCGTTTTCATAACGAAAGTTTTCATTTATTGAGAGAGTCGCGTGAGTTAAGGTTAGTAACGCGTATTTGACTATTTTCATTTATTAGCACCATAAAACACGTTTTAAAATTTATATGCGCAGTAATGTTTTGCCAGAAATGCATTCTATCATTCATCCAATCTTACTGGAAATTCATTTTCATTTGTCGTGTGTTTAAGTAACGGGGTATTTTTCAGGAACGCATCAACAACATTGAACGAAGGATTCCTGTACTGTACATCTATTGCAAGTAATACTACTACTACTATTAGTATTTCCTGAACTTTACCGCGTAGATTTTTCCTTTCTGTTTGTGAATTTACAGTCCAATAACCTTCGGCCAGGTACCATTTAATCCAATATAACATTGTTCATGTGGGTTTTTAATATTCGAATAACGACGTTTCGCATAAGGACGCTTTTTCATGGAACGAATTAACGTCGTTAAGCGAGGGATTCCTGTAATATGTAACTTTATGCGATAGTTTCACCCTTACATCAGAAAATTTTATTTGAAAGCATGACGGCAGTATGTTATATTTCTAATGCAGTACAAATATTTATTTTTTAAGAGTGTAATCCAGTATATTCGTGGTTATTAACAGAAAAATTTCTAAATATATGTCAGGATGCGTCAATAATACATCTTAATTCAGTCATTATTCCCTTTTATACAGACGAATTCCGTTACATTTTCCCAAGCAAAAAGGAACAGAAGCCAAAATTTACTTGCGGCGCGGATTCCAAAACAATCTGAAGCACTACAGCGAGGACGGCTCAACTTTCGATGAAGCACATATCCTGGTAGTTGTAAAATGCTTTTTGAGCGAGTGTTACTACCAGCATTTTTCTGAATGTGAGATATTTACTCGCTATGAAAAAACGTGAGTTATACGCCACCAAGGAAAATCGTCGAGATTCATGACTGCGATTTTTCTCGAGGTGAGATCGCAAATTAGATCGGATCGCAGTTTGATTCGTCTGGTGCGTGTAGTAAATGCATCTACATTTACATTTACATCAATACCCTGCAAGCCGCTAGAAGCGTTTGGCAGGGGGTGTCACAACACCAAGTGAACTCTTAACTAATTCCTCTGTTGGACTGTCTTATCGCGTCTGGGAAAAATGAGGAGGTAATAAAATACCTGATACTGTGAGCATAGAAAAGAAGGGTTAACTATGCCTCGAAGGAATATTTATACATTAATTGATGAAACTACCGTTATATTGTGAATATAAACTCTTGCTTTAAAAAGCACGTCCTGGATAAAACATTTCACAAATAACCATAATGCATTTTAATATCTTTCATGTTAGACAATAAACCCATTAATTCAGTAATATATGGACAACAAAACACGATAATGTTTCCGACGCATTAAATGCAGCCAATTATGTATCAGAGATTGAATTTCTTTATTGGCTGAATTCATTTCGATAAAAAAACTCGACGCTTACAAAGTTCAGACAGGAGACTTATGAGAAAATTACTAAAGAAGCTACTGATAGAAAATTTTTTAAATGATTCACAAATCAACGTAGATGGACATAAAGAATTTTATATAAAACGAGTCTTAAATCGATTTTAATTAAATAACCTAATTATGATTACAGAAGTATTTGCCAGTTGCTCTCGGAAACTACACCCTCAAGAACAACTATGAACAATTACACTCCTGAACATTTCTTAAACACTGAAAATTGTTTACCTATATTAAGGTTAAGAAGTTAAAATATTATTAGTTATTGATTTTCACAAATAGGATCCAAATGGGTAACTTTCAATAAGAGTAGGGTTGCCAGACGTCCCGTATTATACGGGCTTGTCCCGTTGTCCCGGAAACGTCTGATGGGACAGAAAATTTCCCGTATTTACGTCGTCTTACCGTACTGAATTTAAAAAAGTTATCAAGGAATGTTACTTTACATTTTACTGTAACCCTCTCAGTTTATTGGGTCATTCACAAATTATGCCTGACAGTTTATACTGCACACGTGCTACACAATACAGTGCATTCAGCATACGACGTATACTCTACTGATATTGAAATGGTTGTTGTGAAACTATTTTCGCATTTAAGCATCTAAACTGTGCTAACAGAGAGTCTTAAGCATTTTTGTAATATTTTTGGCGTAGAATATCAAGCAATCCTCTTACACTCAAAAAACACGCTCGCTTTCATTAGCCGATGCAGTGGACTGGATTCTAAAGCTCAAATAAACATTCCTAAAACCCTGAAAATATTTTTGAATGGTCCATTTAGTGAAGCGTATCTCCAATTGGTTTACAGTTTGATGAGTATTGTCAACAGAAAGATCATGCAAATCGGAGGAGGAGAAAAAAGTGTTATCGAAGTACTGTCATTTTTACAGGAGACTGCAGATTGCGTGAAAGAAAGACTGGAAACAAATGTTTTGCCTTTAAGTGTCAATCCATCATTTGTAGGGATAATGTTTCTGAATCCAAGAAAAAGAAGTTCTTGTCAGAAGTAGAATTGTACTATCAGACCTGCTATGTTTATCTAATGAAATGGATTTCACCTCTCAAGCACCTTAACACTTTTGCATGAATGTCACTTTTCAGAGCTCCAAAATGGGAAGAACTAGAAGAAACCTGCATATACCTCAATGAAAAAGGATTATGAGTGAATGATACTCAGTTGCTTATTCAGTGGAACATTATGAAGAGAATCACAGAAGAAGAGCTCCAGTCAAATGGTGAAGATTGTAATAAGAAACATTGCCATGAGAAATGGTCAGGCGTTCTCCAGAAAACCGAACCCACGAAAAATGCTCTGAGATACTACTCAAATACGAGTTCGTTTTCTGTATTCTGGAGCACAGTGCAAATGTAGAGTGCATTTTATCCTTTATTACCAGTCAATGGAGCAAAGAGACGAACCGACTGGGCATATATACAGTGGAGACAATTTACAGTGCTTTGTAAACTTAAGTATGTCGTGCAACGATTTCTATCAGTATATGCTTCAAAACAAACAGTTGTATAGATATGAAAATAATCAGAAGAATATTATTTGCTAAATTTAAAAATAAATATTGCAGTTCACTTTTTAATTAATTTTACAATGTTAACTACAAATAAAAATGTCCTAAATGTAAGCCAACTATTATTAATAACTTATCTTTATAATTAATCTTGCAATGTTAAAGGCCAATATAAACTTTCTAAATAAAAGCCAACGCGAATTAATAATTTATCTTTTTATTATCCCCTTTCAAAATTGTATGTTCCGTATTTTGAATCTAGAGATTAATTTTACAGTATATACAGGCAGTCCCCGTTTTTCGTCGGTCCGCTTTTCGTCGTTTCACTCATACGTCAGGTGCAATAAGACACCACTGATTCATTCTTCCGTCCTTGTGACCCGCTTATTCATCGCATTAATGTTTTACGTCATTCCGATTTTTTTTTGTTACGATTCAAATGAAAGTGCCTAAATGAAAAAATTGTTTCATTCTTCCATCCCTGGGATCTGTTTACTATGTATGCCCAAATTACTTAATTGTTTGAGATTTCGTCATTCCGATTCATCTATCGGACAAATTTGTGGCGTCTAGCGGCCAAATTATGTACTTTTTAGTGAAAATTTCGTGTTTCGCTTACCTCTGAAAGTTTATCCTGTCAGTTTTTAAAATCCTAACTTAAACTGCATTTTAAATGGTTATTACCGGGAATCTTTGACTGTATTCTTCTTGGTCAGGTACAAAAATGCTCATATAAAAAAATGGGGAATGCATCGAGCAGTGTGATAGCGGTGATGCAACGTACGTAGATCAAACTGAATGGTCCTACAAGTGGAGGGAAAAGATGTGATGACGATGTCATAAAAAATGTGTAATTTGATTTTTATGTTTGATTATGATGCATTGCATCGATATGCGTATTTTCAAATTATTAAAAGTTTTAAGTGGAAAATTACAATTATAATTTCATGGTATATTTTAAAATGGAAATATTTCACATCGTTACTTCAGGAATATTGAACTTGATCCCTCAATTTAATGTTGTGTCTACGGAAAAGAGTGATCCGCCTTTCGTCAATCCGCATTTCGTCGCAGTTTTCAGGTACGTAACCTGAAGTATAAGCGGGGACTGCCAGTACATACAGTTTTAAATGGTGTTTTTTTGATTTTTTATTACATAAAATAAAGAATGTCTCATAAAAAGTTTCTCCAACCATTTATAACAAAAGAATTAACCTAATAAATTCAGGCATGCCGCGCATCCTTAGTATAGGGCCTTTCAACCTGGGCCTGAACAGGAGCCACTATACTGCAATGAAGATAACCGAAGAGTCACAGTAACATAGAATGATTTGATAAAATATATTTAACACATGATATAAGTATGGTAGTAAATAAAAACTGGCTATACGCCAGCGTAACATACGTGGCCTAGTGTTTTTGAACAAGTTTGTTCATATATTTCACCGTGAACGCAATTAACAATATCGTTCTTCTCAGATACAACCCTTAATGAGTCCAATGATCGAACTCTTGAGAGAGCTGCATACAGTTGTCCGTGACTGAAAACAGGTTTCGGAAGTTATAAGCAAATTCCGTCAAAAGTCTGTCCCTGTGACTTGTTGACGGTCATGCAAAAGGCCAAACGTGTACGGAACTGTCTTCTTTTGTATTTGAAAGGCATATTTGTATCAGATGGAATGAGAGGTATGTGCTGTATGAGAACAGTGTCTGAATTCAATACGTTGGCATGGCTTCGGGTAGAACTAGGGGAATGTTAGGCCCTATTCGTATTGGAAGTAGATTTAGTGAGAGTGCTTTAATGGGAAGGTTTTGCAAGGAGGCGGTCAATAGGAGGATGGGGGGGGGGGGGTCAAGCCGAGAAGAAGTGAAGGATCAAAGCCACGGAGAGGGGAAGAAAGAAGACTGGAAAGAAGGGGCAGAGGAGGATGGGGGAGGAAATTTGAGCACGGGATGGACAAATTTAATGTTAGTCCCATTGGAAGAATTTTTAAAGCGTTGAAAAGATACCTAAGGCTTTTAAGTATATATATATAGATAATAATAAAAACAAAAACTCTCTTATTCAAATCTCTGACTTCAACAATTCCCTTACACATTATAATTGGAAAGTTTCGATCATTTAACGCATCCTGCCTTAATGGAAGATATTTCAGCCTGGTGGCAGAAATCCGTCAGAGCGAAATAGTTAACCCGGAGAAACGACGCCAGAGGGTTCTGCACGGACGACATGCTTCGCGTGATTCCGCCTCTTTAACCCCTCCGGAGGACCGTAATCATAACGCCTCGTTAACCACCTCGATGTCATCGCCCTGATGTGTTTTGACGTCCGTCACACGCGATGCAAGTTACACGTGTTTCGGGAGGGCCTTCCCCCGCCCGTGACGACTGCTCCAGAGGGGGCGGGGTGTAGTACAAGGTCTTCCACATCTTGCGACATCTCGACGCCCATGTGGAGTTAATCCCTCAAAGTGTTGTGACCCAGGAAATCCTTTTTTTTTTTTAACCTACTCGACTTCTGTTTCCGGCATCCCCAAACTACGCTCGACGGACTGTGTGATTATGCCGGAGGGAATGAATAGTGGTGCCAACGTGACGGTGTTTAAGGCATGCTCTCCGAAAACGGCTAGAGGAGGGATTGCGTTAACGATGTGGCTATGACGGCCAACTGCCTAACGTACACTTAGAAGCACTAGGCGCCTCTTGACGTGAAACTGTTGCGTTCTTTTGTATAATTAAATAAAAAGCAACACGGCAAAATAACATAGCAAAATAAATTTGTTTCCAACGCAATCCAAGTTATTATTATATTTCTTATTCAGGAATAAACAGAAATAAGAAATTGAAAATAAAACCTGTCTCAGATATACGTATACTAGAGCCACGAAATGGCTATGAAATTTTGAATCTACTTTATGTGAATTATCAATGAATACGGATGCATTGTGAACGAAACGCACATGAACTTCTTCCAACTATTGGAAATAAATAACGGATAGGTACATTTTCAATAAAAAAAACATTTTATGCGCTTATTCCTGAATTTTATTTCCTGCCATAAAAAGTGCTCGATTGTTCTCTAGTGAATCATTCTAACACCTAATAATTTCAGTCGTGAATTATGCTGTGGAATAAATACATATTTTTCATAATTTATTATGTAACAGGGATACATACTTTCTCATTACTACTTCTCATTACTATTCCCTACATGACTGTGTAAGCGATAGGCGTCAAAAGTTATTAAAATATTGTACTTGAATATCCATAAAAATTGACACGGTGATTGAAAGAGTTGATCGCTGTATTGATCACTCAGGAGGACACCCGTGTTTCCGTTCTCCTCTGTTAGAAATAGGTAGTTCGTACATTAAATATAAGTAAATACACCGGAGAAAACATACATATAAACGCGTATTTTTGGAAGTCTGACAAACCAACGCGTGTGATCCATCTAATTATTGCGATAACGAGCCCAAACCAAAACGATAAAAGAAAAATAAAATCCCTTGGCTCGTGAAATAAGCGACGAAAATAATCTCACCCTCTCGAGGAACAGAAAAAAAGAGAAAGAGAGATTCCTTAAATTTAAGACTCCTTAAAAAAAAAAAAGAGGGCGCCGTTAAAAAAAAAGAAGACGAACGATGCCAAACAGAAAAAACCGCGGCGGGAGAAAATTGGCGCTCTCTCTCCTCTACCTTTTTTTTTTATATCAAACCTCCCCCTCTTCTTTTCCTCAGAAAATTCTTTCCTTTACAAGGAGAAGAGGGGAGTGAGGGGGCTAATGGATGATAAAAGCCAGGCGAACCAAAAAATAAATAAACAAACACCGAAGAAGAAGAAGATTAGCAATATTTATAATAGAAAGGATAGAAGTAAAAGGAGGCACAATCGGAGTTCGCGTAATAGGTAAAGAATGAGGCTAGAAACAGAGGCAAAGAGTACGGAAGAAAGTGGGACGGGACAGTATAGGTCAGGGGTCGGCAAGTGACTCTTTAAGGATTTGCGTGCGTCTCCCAAAAGCAACTCTCCGTGACAAAACCTCCAAAAAGAAATTGGGCTTCGCAAATTATTTTAATACAAATTGCGGAAAACTAAAAACGTATGGACGCATTACGTAGAATATACTTTTGGTTTACAGAGATAATTCCAAAAAGTAAAACAACAGCAAGGTTAAGGAGGTGATAATCAACCCCCCCCCCCCCCCCCCCTCGTCAATGACTGCGGCTCTTCTTATGTTGCGTTTTATACATAATTTTTAAAAAGTGGCTCTTCATAGGAAAAAGGTTGCCGACTCCTGGTATAGGTGAAAGGATGAGATGAAAGACAAAGACAGACAGACAGAGAGAGAGAAGAAAAAGGAATAAAGCGAAGTTTGTGAGATAAACGCAAAAGATAAGAGAGAGAGAAAGGATGAGAGAGAATGGGAGAAGGTAGGAGAGAGTGAATCCCACTCAAGAAGAGAGAATTGGAGGCAAGCGAAGAAAAGAGAGGGTTTACGCGTAAGGGGGGAAGGAGAGAGAGAGAGAGAGCGTTTGTTTGGCACGGCAGCATGATTACTTGTTAAAGAACGGAAGTTAAAGGGGTCGCGTCGTAATTCTGAGAGTATGTGCGTCAAAGATAAGGGGAAATGTTATGACCAGTTCTAGTAAGTGCGAGGATGAAACGAAAGAAAGAGAGAGAGAAATGGAAGCAACAATTTGGCAGGCATAGGAAGAGGATAAGGGTTTCTCTCCTCTCTTCCTTTATACAACATTCCCACATCGCCTCCGTACCCTTTATTAATATTGGCAGGGGAGGGGGTGGGGCGAAGAAGGATATTGAGGCGTTTCGTGGGAATGAATTCGCGTGGGGTGAGATGAAGAGTGGGGGAGGAGGATATATATGGGTAGAGAAAGGGACTTACGTCTCGGGCTGACTTGGCTCTTTGAGGGAAGAAAATTGAAGACCTTTTACGTTGACTAGTGGTCTCGCGAAGAAGGGAAATATATGGCGGAAATTTCATTTGGAGAGCTTTTTGAGAGGGTGGGGGTGGGGAGGGGGATTCTCCTCCCCTTCTTGATTGTGTGTAACGTACATCCAAAATAAAAGACGAGCTAGAAATAAATTCGTTTCGATGGCGTAATTTCTAAGACAAGTTTTAAACCGAAATGCCGCGATAATAAAATAGGAAATATCTGCGAAAACGATGAAAATTTTCATCGTTTTCTTTTATCGAACTTAAAGATATAACCTGCTGATTTTACTCCCGAGGAGAAAATTAATTCTTAGCCGCGGAGCGTTTTATTCGTTTGAAATAGTTAATTTTGCTCGATGTACGACAATGGCATAATTTCGATTTTAATTAAAACGGTCGGAATTAAAGTTCAAATACTTGAGACTTCAATTACCCTCGAGAGAATTATTTTTTTTTACTTTTTTCCATGGGATGATTCAATAAACTTCCACTGGCAATCTTCAAAGGGGAAAGAAAATATCTGCACATGACAGAAAGAGGCTATCGAAACGAAGAATAATTACATCGGGAGGCAAGGTCATTTCAAAAGACGGAAGAATTGTTTCTCAGACTGAAAAAAGATGACAGTCGCTACACAAGTAGACTGGGATAGCATCGGAATCCAAATGAATGGAGTTCTAGGCATATAATTGGCATTACTACAAAGGAATTAAACAGTACAAACAAACTTAAGTATATTTAGATCGACGAATTACATTTTGAAACGATGTAGTGAATTGAGATAATGTAAAGAAGTTCGTTGCTATGTTATATTATATTTTTTATCATTGAACGAGACTTTACACGGCCGTCGTGTTATGTGTTGAAATGGTGACGAATAAAGAAACGAACTGTTTTTGTGTTTTTTTACATGAAGTAATGATTCGATTGTAAGTCGAAATGTGTACGTTTAAAGTTAAATATCGGAATGCATCGGAACGGTCATGTTAAAATCTGTAAGTTAAAAGGTGAGGGACCACTCTTCCCTCTGTTTGGTTTACGCCGGCCAATCACGATCAACCATGTAAATAAAAGTATTGTCCGACGAACTGTCCGCGTCTTTTATCTCATACACAACTTTACTGAGTTTTATGAAATTTGATTTATTATTAATTAATTTCTCCCAGCGTATTTTATTTTGGTTTCTATTCTTAAATTAGGACATTCCATTTTAAATTATGACCTAAACAAAACTTTTACATGTATCTCGTTAACGATGAAGCACGTAGTTAATAAGTATTTATAATTGCCGGTTGTTCTTAAATACTAGAATAGTTTACGTTCGACCTTAAATTTCATTATTAGTTATTAGGATAATACCTATATTAAATGACGCTTTATTTATAATGTTTTACCATAATATTAATCTTTTTTCTAGAATGGACGAAAATAACATGCGTGAAATGCCAAAGACAAATTATAATAGACATCGATTATAAATAGTAATAATAAAGTGTAATATTTATTATCATCCTTCTGAACACAACATTTGTGTGGTAAAAGGACTTGATTGTTCCCTAGAGCTACACTGGCTGGCGCATCTGCTCCTGATAGGGTCACCCACGCTGGTAAGGTCAATAGTGACAGGAGTAGAATGACAGTAGCAAACGCAGCGCCTCTACCTCAGTGTGTGGCTGCAAAAGGCGTCTACGCCCAGTTGGTCGGCCTAATTAATGATGTTATCACGTTAAATGTACTGTTGAGGAAGCGACGGCTAACCATCTCAATTATATCCACTAGCAAGCATGGCAAGATCAACAAATAGAATAGTTATTATATATAAATAACATTTATAATATACAAAAGTCCTAAGAAAAACTGTTGACATAGGGTGAGATTCACAGTCCAAGAAAACATTTGGAAACTTAATGTACTTCCTTATGAAGTACTAAACATTTCCATTCCTTTTACAGAGAGCGTATACATTTTTTGGCCATATTCTAAGATTAAACTTAATAAAGTGAAAATTCATTAAAGTCTCATGTTATTATATGGGTTGAATTTCCCATAAATATTTTCCTCATTCCTTCCATAAACATCGTATCTAGTGTCGATAGCGAATATTATACAGCTAACGAGTCCGTCGGATATTTTACGCTGGGGTTTTATTGCATATAAATATTCTATTTTCAGAACTCTGGAAAAGATAAACATTTGATTAACTAAGCCATATTCCATCCAATATAACAGCAGATGGAGGAACCTCGCAGGTCCACTATCTACGATATAATAAAAAGTAATTTGTTTTAGATGTTTGCAGTATATTTTGAGGCATTATAAGATTAAAAATCCGTAATATTCAGGTCTAATACGAATATGATATTATTTTGTGTTAATATAATAACAAGTCGGAAATATTCACATAAGAACTTTCTTTCAAATTTTAGCATAGTATTTTTTTATATTCTGATTCACATTACAATTAGATTGCGAACTTCACTCGGAGCTACGAAAAAATCGGTACAATATACATTGCATATACTTTATCATGTACTACGTATTTGGTCTCTCTACTCTCTCCTCTGACAGGAATGAACTACTACTGCTCAAAAAAACAACAACACCGCAAAAAATGTTCTCTGCACGTAAATGGTATTGCTATATTGATAATATCATTAATGTAAAAATAAAATTTATTTAATAGTTATAATATATATAAATATCAAGTATTACGTGGATTGCCGAAGCTCTATAGGCGCTAAACTATTATAGCTTGACGGAAATTGTTTAGAAAGCTGGAGAGATATGGGCGGTAGCTGCACCTAAATCTTGATATATTCTAATTTCGTTGGACGATATACAGTGTTTTTTTTTTAGAAATATTGCTCATGTAGTATTATTTATGAGTCCAAGCTCTATAATTACGGTCGGCCAAATTACAATTCATATCGGAAGTTACTTGCGAGAATGCGGCTGTGTATATACGTGAAAATAGATAATTAACAATATTAACGACGAATTACACTGTTGAAGGCGTCCAGCTAAAACTAGCCGATTCCGTCAAATACTTAGGCGTTACTTTAACAAGCAACCTCTCGTGGGATATGCACATACGAAATATATGCGGGAAGGCTAAACAGAAACTAGGATTCATCAAACGCATAGTAGGTAAAAGTGAGGAAAAAGTCAAAGAGACATGTTACTTCTCGTTAGTAAGACCTTTATTAGAGTACGCGTCGAGCATATGGGATCCGTACGTGAAAGGATCAATCTCAGAGTTAGAAAGAGTGCAGCGAAAAGCCGCTAGATTCGTCAAAAATTGTTACGATAGAAACAATAGTGTTACAGCCTTGATACAGGACTTAGGATGGGAATCACTAGCTGAGCGCCGATCACGCTCTAGGTTAAAACTTCTCGAAAGATTTAGAACGCATATATTCTCCAGCGATGTCGAAGAAATAATAAGAGCGCCAACTTATATTGGTAGAACGGACCATCCCCCTAAAATAAGAGAGATAGCCTGTAGGACTGAGAGGTATAAAGGCTCGTTTTTCCCTAGAACGATAGCTGAGCAGAACAGAAGTTACGAAAAGAAATCAGCCCACCTAGAGTGATACTATACATTATTATGCGCTTTACCTTGGTGCTGTTGCACCCCCTGCCACACACCATTGCGGTGGCTTGCAGGGTGAACTATAGATATAGATAACAAAATTTCGCAAGAATAGGTTTTCCAGCCCAAATATTAACCTAAAAATACAAAATTACTTTTATCACATTTCATCATGACTCGCTTACATGATGAAAATGCCGTATTAAATTCTCTGGCAGACCTGATGTGGCCCGCGGACCGTATTCCCCCCCCCCCCCCCAGATGTAGACTCTAGAGCTAAAACTTGTGTTTTACCCTAAAACAACTTTTTTCCATCAAAATCTCTAAATTTAAAATACTTTATACACCACGCATATGAGAAAATAAAAAGCAACAAATTCGAAACACGGAAGTGTAACTTTCATCAAAGCATTGTTATCCCCGTAAAATCACCAAGTAGCGGGCATATGTATACAAACGAAGGATACGCATCAAAACAATCGAAAACTCTGCCGGCTTATTTAAAACAGGTCTGTACACAATATAATTTTTTTTCCAAATATTTTCGCGAATTTCATCGGGGCGAACTGGAGTAAAACGAAAGTTGCGTGACTTGTAGCTTCCCCTTCCACTCCCCTTACCCACCCCAACCCCCGGTGTTCCTATTGGTTAATAAAGGCAGCCGAAAATTAACTCCACGAGCATTCTAGGAATCTGTCTCTCTGTGGATGAGGGAATTTTGTAGGAAACAACGGAGACAGGGGAATGCACAAACGGGGGCGAAATGACTCGTGAAACGGGAGTTGATACGAGCGGATGAATGCCATAGATGGCAGTGGTGACGGTGGCATAGGGTGACAAGGGAAACCACATTTATCGAGTCTCCCAGGCAGTTGGAACGACGCTTGGTGCGCGAATGGGGTGAAAAGACGTTAAGAGAATCTTCGCCGAAAAAATTACGACGGCCTAAATATTGGCGCGAGGATGAGAAAACGCTAAATGAGGAAGAATAATTTCACAAAGTTACGGAAACGCATTACAGTATATCAACGTTATACGACAAGCCACATACACATTTTCTGATAATCTAAGAACATCATTTCCATTAAACAAATTCTAAGCCAGAGTTCCTACATAAGTAAAACTGAAATGGAAAAAAACAAAATCTTATTCTAAAATACACAGAAACTCTAGTTTCTTATGACATAACATTTCTTTTTCAAAGTATACCCGTCAAAGATTCCTTAACCTAATCTGTTAAAAGTCTGAATTGCAAAATTTGCAGCGATCGGATTTATCCTATGCATTTGCCTTTTCAATTCGACCGAATTATGTACTCCAAAAATACAAAATAATTATCTATGCTTAATAGTTTGAATCCAATAGCTTTATCTTGGTTATTCATATAACCACAAAACGGTTTAGTACGCACAAATTTCAGCCGCAAGGCAATTCACAAGTCGTTGAATCAAATTACCACTGGAGACGGCTGCTTTGTAGTCGAAATGCGCATGTTTTTCATAACCTCGTTGTGACTACTGAATAAGGTGACCTGATATTTTTGACCAAAAGGGAGGACAAATCCAGATTTTTTATAAAAATAAAGGACATATTTTATTATCAGAAAAATGTTTATATGCTTTATTTCACATTTAAAAAATAAAATAAGGGTTTTTATGTGAAGGGATGCTATATTAAGAGCGTTTTTGGTGCTTTTGGGAAATATTGTGCTTCGTAATACTTGAACGCCCACCATAAAATACTGCTGGACACATACAACATTTAATGACAGTATCATCATTTCCAACAGGTCTTAAATGTGGAAATTCCTTAGTTAACGTTATATTTAAGTGGCATTTTCTTTTCTTGGCTGAAGACATTTCGTAGGGCATTACAACAAATATTTAAAAATCAATATAATAAAATGGAAGATTACAATGTAAATTAAAATGAGAAAATTATACTTGCCATAATAATGAAGTAAACGCAGCTATTCAAATTTCACTCAGGCAGGACACAGTATATTCCAAACTATTTTTTCACAGTTCACTGCTAGAGGAAAAACCAAACAAGCAATAGGAAGCTGTAAGAATGTAACTATCACGCATAAAAACAAAAACCTACTAAAATTACTTAACTCCATTGCCGATGACAACTAACATAAGTGAACAGGAGAGAATCGACTTTGTTTTACGAAATAAATATTTTGAGGAATAGGACGGGATAAGGGACACATTGTACGCTGTATAAACCAGGATTTTAATAAACCAGAAACCAAACAAATATAATCAAGGAGAAAATAAAACATTTATTCCAGCGGACAAAGTGTTCTTTATCGCTAAGAAAACATAATCAGTGAGCTGGACAAAGATCATTTAACAAGCAGCTTGTCGGAAATCTTAGTGTGCTTTGAGAATCGTGTCTTGGGAGAAAGACGAAATCCCTGCGCGTATAACGATGTAACAAAGCCAGCAAAGCCAGCCAATCCACAAAAATCACATGATATTGGTTATCATAGGTCTGAGTTCTCGAAGTGGGTATAAATGTTCCATGGATAGAGAAAGTTAAGTAAAAGGAAGGACAAAGATAGAAAAATTTTCAAAAAAGGAGGACATGGAAGGACAAAATGTTTAGGAAGGACAACGATTGAAAAAGAACTGTCCTTCCAAAAGGAGGACGTCTGGTCACCTTTTACTGTGATACCAGGAAAAGTATTTTTTTTTAAAGTGTTTGTTCTGGAATGTTATTTTCATCCATACGACCAGCTAAATAATTCTCTGTTGAATGAAAACGAGAGTATTGAAACAATTTTCATTTTGTTTCTACATCATAGTACGGGTACGATTCGAATCATACGGATATAAATTTTCACTTCTAAAACAAATGCATCGTTTCCTTGGACTTAGTATCTTCAAAAAGATTTATTTCTTATTCAGAAAATATATTGGATTATATTCAGAGCACCGAAAGTAAAAACGAAATTAATGTGTGAAAAAAATTTCGCGTCTTCCATTGAAACGTTATCCGTCTGTGTTCTTAAAACTACTTAATACTTTATCAACTCCTAAACGAATCCCGTACATCAAGCACTCAACACACATATCTCACGCACTTTTCTGCAGATGGATCATCATTTTTTCCCACAAAATTCGCCAACATCCGACGAGGTCTTTACGAAACAGAGCCAAGCGCTAATATACATTTAAACAAACGATCCCAGGAAAACGACTTTAAAAGTGGAAGGGAGACACAGCCGTGGGGCAAATTAAAAGGAATAAACCACGCCTGAGACCCTCACGCACTCGTCAAAGCGGCCAGTAACACACTGCGCAAACAAAACAGCGGCGACCATAGACGTTTGTACAAACAACCGAACCAAAATCATCCCTCAGCGTATAGTCCCGGAATACGATCAACAAACTGCTGCAACTGTTTACAATCAGGACCTTAACCTACAGCCAAATGAGCGCGGATGGGGTTGGGCTAAATAGGGAGGGTGAGGGCATGAGAGAGAGAGAGGGGGAGAACGGCACGGAAAAGCGAGGAAATTAGGGAGGTTTTGGAGGGAGGAAGGCAACAGCGGTAGGCATAAACCACTCACGAAACCGAAATAAAGAAATCCAGAACAGCAAAGCTCGACGTGAGTGACATCTAGCGTGAGAAAGTGAACCAAGGTCGGTTTTTTATTAGGCTCGAGGGTTGGGTTAGGGGTGGTTTAGGGGGAGGTCGGTCGAGGGCGGAACCGAAAAAAAAAAGGGTTCGAAACGGGCGGAGTTGTTGAAGAGCGCGGTGGTGTTGGTGTTGCAGCGCGCAAAAGGTTGTTTTCCTAATTAATTCGGGCGCGCCAGAAACTCGTACAAATATTAGCAAGGAGGAAAAGACCTTCGCCCATCCCTCCCACGTTCAGATATTATTGCCTCTCCCATCCCTCGCTACATGTGGGTTTTGTATGGAGCCGTGTGTGGATAAGGCAGGGGGAGATTAAAAGCGCGTGGCGTAGTGCGAAGGAGAGGAAAGAAGAGATGGGAAGAGATACAGCAATGGAGAAAGGGTACGAGAGAAAGATTGAAGGAATGGCTGGGTGTTAAGAGGAAGGCGAGAGAATATGGGTATAATGGCGCTGAGTTAAGGGATGCGACGGACGAGGGCTGGTTAATAATACTCTGTTTGAGGGTCGGGTTTATTCTGCTGATGCGTCGATGCAAAGCGGGAGGAGACCGAAGGTGGGAAAATATGAGGAGAGGTTAATGGGGGGAGATTTGGATTTTCGAAAGGGCGTTATCTGTAGACGGCGGAGTGGTTGCTTTCTTTTTCTATTGGACAATGAGGGAAAAGGGTTTCCAGGGAGGTAATGCATTGAAACGGAGGGGCGTGGGAGGAAACTCGAGGAAAGGAAGATGGTTGGCGTTGTTATGACGGCGATATTGTCGTAAATATATTGTCGCTGAGTAGGATAGCCGACTACTTAACGACGGACTATAACCGTACGCTCCGTGCTTATATATGCGTAGTGCCGATTGCGACTGTGAGAAGTTTCTTTCTTTATAAATTACGCGACGATAGAGAATTCTACTTCTGATGTGAAATTAACGGCGGGAATCTCTTTAAAAAAAAAGAAGTTAAAAAAAGGTTGTTTTTAAATTTTCATTTGTGTAATTAATTAATCTACACTTCTAATCTCTCTTGACTCTCTCTTAAATGCAGGACATTGAGAATGAACTGGTTTAATCACTATATCATGCGCCGTTTAAATTCAACGGTCATGTATATGGAAGGAACGTGAAATAAATTCTTTTGCACTCTGGAAGGCAAAGGTTTTAATGAAGACTGTTTGGCATCATAATTGAATACAATTATATATATATATATATATATATATATATATATATATATATATATATATCCCAGAGAGTCACTGAAGAATCTGCATTAAAAATGGATTTTCAAATTCGGTGGATTAAAGTATACATGACCAAATAACGAAGCTTTTATTTATCGCTGATAAAACTTAAATACGTCTTCAATGAAGTCCAAATATTAATATGAATAAAAAAACTGACGTCTACAAATTAATGTCAATTTGATTTTTTAAATAAACACCTTTCATTAAATCACTTGAAATTAATGCTCCAATATATGTCTTTTTCCGATCTTGATACTCAAGGATACATATAAAGAAGTTAGTAAAGTGTACAGCGTACCACAAATGAGCGCGTTTCGTGCAATGAATTGAAAGAAATGACTATATAAACGTTTTTTAAATAGTTCATTCGTTGAAAATTGTTCATTTCTCTTATGTTTATTTTCACTTGTAAAACTCATTGAGTGTACCTAAGCAAAATAGCGCTATGAAGTTCTCTTCTTCTTCATCAATAATCCATTTTCTTCTTATATAAAAACACTGCATGCATACGTAAGGAAACTAAACGTATTTTTGTGAGATGGTTTATGTTAATGACAATGAAAAAGTAACCATGCAAGAAATTATACAAGTTCAACTCGAATTAAGATATTATTGTTTGACTTTACTAATAACGGCTACTCCTACGATGAAAATGTATAGTGAAAGAAATACCCTACTAGTTCTACAAGTTTTATTTGAAAACTATTTTGATATGACAAATACTTGACGAGATATGACGAAAAGTTCATTTTTTTCACCAGTATAGTGGTATCCTTGATTGGCTTACGTGATACATTTACACGATTTTCTTATTATTTTTTACTGTAAGTCCTTAATTTAAACTGTCATGAAAATCCGTTCTGCAGAAGCCGAGAAGGAACATACGGACGGACGGACAGACCTACGCTAATAGACGCTTAAGCTGAAATAGAAACGCGCCGAAAAACGGCCGGTTTAGAGTATTCAGTGATTATCAGTTAGTTCAGAGGTTGTCAACGTGGTGCCCGCCGCGCCCTTTCTAGCTGCCCGCTTCCGTCTGCACGCATGAATATCATCGTAGCCCTTTATCCAATAATGGAAGTCTTGAAAATTTTGTTACTAATATTTTTGTTTGCAATGCTGCCGAAAACGTTGCTAACGCCGTAACTAACGATAGCAATAATTATTTGCTTCGTGAAAATAACTGTTACTACCAGAAAAGTGCCCAGATATCCCGTCGCCTATAACGAGATATGACCCATTTCTTTCCATCCTAATTCCTCAATTCGAGCTTCTATCACTCCTCTGCTAGAAAAAAGCATTAAAATCAGTTTTTTTCCTTTCACAGAATTTAATTGTTTCAAGAATTAATAAAAATATTAGCTGTTAAATTTATTAAATTATATAAATCATTTCATGATTTCTCGTGATTTATAACAATTTTTTATGCCTGTGCTCGCCTCCCCGAGTGATCAGCCTTGTTTCATACACTCGTGTATATCAAATATATATATATATATATATATATATATATATATATATATAAAGGTCATGAAAAACTAGATGCATGTTAGTGACGCAATTCAGCCGCTTTCAGTGGTGATTCGGCGAAAGTTAGTTCTAAAAAACGTTTTTCATAACTTTGTTACGGCTATTGGAGATATCTTGTATAAGTACCTAATTTTTTCAGTTTTTCATAATTTAGTGCTTATTCTTGACTTTGCATTCAGTCCTAAGACGGGATCGACTGCTAATTAATTTATCCAACGCATTATTCATTGACGAATAACTATTACACTTGGCTTTACACAATTCTACAGAATACTTACACGTACTTAAGAATTATTGTCCACACTGAAATACTTTCAGACAATTAGTAGGTACTTAGGTAAAATAAAATCGAATTGTATATGTTTGATTTCTCAGCTATTAAATCCTTTCATTGTGTGATGGGAAATAACTCTTGCAAATTAAATAAAAGTTCTGATAAAGATCCAATTATCGCGAAAATAGAATAGTAATGATACAATAAGAAAACTTTAATATACAACGCTATAATAAAGAGAGGTAGAAAAAAGAGCTAGCACAGTTTCCCTCCAATGAAAATACATTCAATGAACAGGTAAAATGTTGAGAAAAAACAACACCATACTATCGTTACCAAAATAAAATGGCATAAAAGAACAAATTAGATAGCAGCCTTAGCGGCAACCTCCGTTTAATAAGATATATTTATTAGGAAGTTTTGAACAACTGAACTGACTGATAAACAAACAGAGATCAGTGAATTCAATTTCGGTGTTGATTCCAAAATTGACTGATTGTGAGATTAAATTACCTTGAAAGTGGAAACGACTTACGTGTGAAGAGTTTTTTGTTTGTCTTTTTGTCGTTCCATTAGAATCTGTGTCAAGGCAGTAAGAGTGTGAGAAAATGAGATGAGGTCCGAAAAAATCTGTGAGAGCGAAGAGAAGCAAATGAAAACGTCGAAGGAAGTAGAAGAAAATTGAGTTATTCATCAGAGTTGCGGTACTTAAGAATTTCTGCAACATACAATGCTATTGCAAAAAACAATTTCTCAGTTTTTTTCCAAATTGAACAAAAGAGCTCTGCAAATTTAACGGATGAAAGCGGAATTTTAAAACAACTCTTTTATCGAAGATATTTTTCAACTCCATGGATTTTTCCTGTCGGAATTCCTTTATTTCCAACTGAACATAAATTTGGATACTCTTAAATCTGAAAATTTTCCATCTTCCATTTTAGCACGACCTGCATATTTTCAACTCCGTCACTAATGCGGTTTAAATATATATCAGCAAAATTCGGCAATGGAATAACAAAGGAGGCTCGCTTCCGTGTCACACGGATGAGGTTAAAAGGGATTTTTGTATGAGCTCGAACAAAAATGAAAAAAAATAGAGGTCGGGGAGAGATTTAAGTCAAATTTATCACAAACGTGTTCGACATACGACCTAGTTTTTCGGTTTCGCACTGAGCGTGCGCAAAACTTAAAAGGATTTCTACATACTCTTCCCCGAACGCTGAAGTTCCCGTCGCTGCGTCGCACACCTACCGAGACTATTGCGAATTTCTGCGTCACATAACCGCCGCTGATCAATAGAGTAGACAAGGGCACCACGGAGTTTGAATGTTTACCCCAGGCCGGATCACGAGATTCAACAGAATTTATTTCCGTACTCGGTATTAATTGAAGTTGCTCTCTGGCATATGACGCTAGCTCACCTCGTTTCCAAGATAACCTTGACGGAATCGGGTGCGGTCTTCTAACTTCAATGGAAAGTAAGCAAGACTTCGGAATTACTACTCAATGCGGCGCGCCGCGGCGTGAGAAGCAGCATAATGTAGACTGGGAGAGAAACTTTTTTACATCCTGTATATTCCGTATTCCTTTATATTCTAGCCTTCAACCAGTTTACAGATCACTTTACGATCACGAAACGAATGTTAAAATGTTTTCCATTAACCTTTTTAATGCTGGCAATCACGATCAATTAAATGATATTACTTCCGTTTATCTGTGAAAAATGTACCAAACAACAATTCAAACGCATTTCGCGTGATCGTGTAAACAATTCATGCGAGACGAAGGATTTTTGAAGTCATTTGGCATTTAACTATTGGAAAAACATAGATGGTTGTTACTTCAAGATTTAATTCATGCCTGAAAGGGTTTAGAGATTCAATTGATTAATAACACAAAATATATTTAATTCAATAGAAAATTATCTAGCTAACCTTATAGCTTAAAAAATTCACGAACAAGAACTTAAAAAATACTTGTCTCAATTATCTCAATATCTTCAATTAATAATATAATACATTCTTTTATGATCTATTTTTGGGGATTACCACTGAAGACGGCTACTATGTTGCCGAAATAAGCATATTGTTTTTTATAACCTTCTTGTAATTAACGGATATATCTGAGACAAGTATTTTAAAGAGCTTGTTCTCCAATCAAAACATACTCATCAAACACGTTGTATGAACAAAAACATTAATTTCAGAATACATAACCACCAAAGTTACAAAAATGGAATAATCAAGCGCTAACCTTGGGATATCCAATATCTATAACAAGGTTATTAATTTTTAAACTGCTGTTTTTGCTAAAAATAACTTTTTTTGCTTACTCTGGATTTTATTTTTAGCCATTATAAGAGCTCCATGTCTCTCGATTGAATTAAATGCGTCCATGTAGGCAGTAGGCTTGGGGGACTGATCTTTCTTTAAGACAAAAAGATAATCGAGTCTTCTGATATGTCTGAAATATCACACCGGCTTTAAAAAACCGTTTACAGCGAAACATCAATTTCCTCCTGAAAATGTTTTCCTCCACTCCACTTAATGTCGCAACGCAGGAGGCACTGAAACTTCAAAACGGCCGCTTATCGTTAGCTCCGTCGGCATTCTTGACTCGAACGTAACACACACACACAGATCTAGAATTCTAGTAACATGTGATCCTAGCCATGAGGGTAGGCTTAGCTCGATGCAGGCGAACCATGGCGATGCAAACACTGCCAATTAATTTATCCTTCTCGGGCTGCGATTGAACATTGATTAGAGAACGGTTTAGTTTCCGGGTCTGAGTAGTGCCCTGCGATGCGCATCCTATGTGCAACCCCATATCTTTTCCCTGTGCCGTTTTCTTTCACCTTCATCGCCATCCTCGTGCTGCTTATGCTTGAATTATCCCCGCGCCGTTCGCTTTGAATTGGACTTAACCCCTGGCGCACACACACACACAAACACATACTCGGACGTCACCACTACTCCGTTTCTATGGTTACGGAGGATACAAGAAGGAAGCCTTTAAAAATCCGGACGAGTTCTAAGGGTTCGTTGTGAGGAGCGAAAGAATTTCTGCGTTGATTAAATACGTGATGGAGACTCACGCACGAAGTATAAGTGCAAATAAGGGCAACATAAATTAGATGTGTTTCCCGCTGAAGATCAAGGTGTTGAAATTGATTTGTTTTCGGAAAGTTGGCAGCTCTGACATAAGGATATAATTTACAGACGGTATTATTTCGCTGTTATCATTTTTTATGGAATACTATATTTAATGGAGTTCTATCATTACGGAGTTGAAATTTCAAATTTTATTTACGGTAATTTGGCTATCCTGATTTGAGCGATATGCTCTTCGTAATACATATCATTTAACATTTCATTAAAAACTATTCGCGATACATAAGCATCAGATAATTTTCGTCAACAAGAATTAGACGTCCTACTGTGGCGACCCAAAGATTACCGCCACATACAGCTCCAACTAAATGCTATATCGTACACGTAACAAAATAACATAAAATATCAACAACACTTAACCACTTCAGAAACTGTGGACTTATTGTTACCGTCTCTCCAACAGGAAACTTTTCACTCTTTCGTCCCCTTTCTCTGTCACTCTCCCTCTTCTCTCCTTTTCCTTTACCACTCCTGTCACAGCTCGCTCGCCGTCTCTGTCGGTGGTCTGCGTCGTTTTCTTGACTGCCCGCTCTCGGCTGACGTCGCCGCTCGAGGGAGGGGGTACGGCGGGTCGTTTAAATGCCCGTCTCCTCGACTTCGTATTGGTTAAATTCGTGACTAAGTGATATACCCCTACGAAAAGGAGGGAATGGGAAATAGGGGTAATATTCGCCCTATATAAGGCGCGTTGCTGTGGTAGCGGCCATTCGGCGGGCCATTCGGTGAGGCCATCCGTGTTCTGTTCATCGATGAAAAAGACATCGATAAGAAAGCAGCGATATTCTGCGATTTTTCTGCGTTTTCGTCGCGTTATTTCGACAAGTGCTTTCGTTAAGTGCGGAGTTGTGGGGAAAATTGCTGCATCCTCCCTCAGAAAATGAAAAAAAATAAAGTTTTCCCAAAGAAAAATAAAGTTTTGAAGGGTGGGGGGAGATTCCTTAGACCATCTCTTCCCCCAAGTGTTCACACCCTTACTCTGTAGCACTTCCTTACTCGCTCTTTATATTAGATCACACACACGAATTCTCTTTAGTATTGTTAATATAATTTATTTACTGTCTTTGGGATAATTCACACATATTGGGAATAATTCACTGGAAATGTTATTTTGTTCAGAAAATCCGAGTCTGCGCCCCTGTTTCCGTGGAAGTTCTTAGGGGAAACAGAAAAACATTCACCACTGATCCACACTGTTCGGGTTTAGTACACTTCTTGAAGGCAGGTTTGGAAAGTGTTCACTAAGCACTGCAGTGAGATGTCTTCTCGGTTGGATATTTAATCGGCCCACTTATGTCTTTACCATAACAGATATTAATTATCATGAAAGGTTCTGGTGTGTGGTTTCAGAATAGCACCAGTGAATTGAGATACAAAACTTATTGCCCACTCCTTGCCTTAGGCTTACAACAAGGGCACATTCAAAGACAATGGATATTATAAGAAAAAAGGAGTTCATGGTAGTTCCAAGTGGGAAGTACCGAAATTTAACAAAAGATTATTTAGAATTTAAAGTATCAAGTAAAGTAAACAGTATTTTATGCTGGGCACTTACCAGCAGTTATCTTCTAAGACAAGGGCTCGAGTCAGTATGACATTAACCTTTTTGAGCTTAGTAAGTGGTACAGATAATTGTTATGACATTAATTAATTTTCACAGTAGTACAGATAATTATGATTAGTGAGACAGTTTTAAATTAGTATATTTCCCCCCGTTTGAGATGCACAGCCTTTTAACAATAGCATACAGTCTAATAAACATTTTAAGGTACACTATCCCAATTGGGGAGAGTGCACAAAACTATTGTGGTAATAGAGGCAGTATTACCAGTAAACATAAGAAAAGCATGGCTAGGTTACTTTAACTAATAAAAATTTAGAGCCATGGAGACAAACATAAAGGTCTAAACATCCTGTATGCTGCCTCGAACATCATCTTTGTATTCACAAAGGCATAGCTTAAGCTGAAAATGGATATATTTTTCCAGATTCTCATCTGGGTGCTGATTGCAATGATGCAGTATCATTGGGCGATGGGGTCGCTAATTCCCTACGCCGGCACATACAAGTTATAATAACAGAATTATTTATGATATAATTTTAAATGCGAAATATTGGCAATTCTCTCCCTAGTGGGTGACAGTTCCAGAACAGCTGTCACAGGAGATAAGAAATTTTTAATCGAAAATGGACCGACCCATTGTGGTGTCAGTTTGGCGGTTTGGTGGTGCGCCTTTGAACTAGTAGGAAACCTTTTATACAAGACCATATCACCAGTTTTAAAGGGATTCCCTGAATGACTTCGATTAAATGCCACTGCTTGTCTAAGTCTTGACCTTTTTAAATTTCTTAACACCTCTTGCCATAGGGACTGCCTTTCAGATTGTGTTAACGTCTCCGACAGAGCTTGTGGAGGAATTCTCCAGAAATTTGTTAGAGGGTGTGGAAGTTCTCTTCCCATAAACACCCTCGCTGGAGTATATCCTGTACTACTGTGTTTGGCAGAATTGAAGGCAAAAGTTAGGCTGGGCACATACTCATCCCACTTCCTATGATCATGTTGAGATAAGATCGTTAGGGCATATTTCAGGTTTCGGTGGACCCGTTCAGCTTGGTTAGGTTGCGGATAATAAGGGGCTGTGAAAATTTGTTTTATACCATATTTAAAACACATATCTGCCAGAAGCGCAGATCTGAACTGGGTTCCATTATCAGAAACCAAGAATTTAGGATAGCCAAATTTAGGAAAGATTTTCTGGAATAACGTGGAAACAACTTGTGAGGCTAACTGAGAGCGTACCGGTTCAATGAAGGTAAATTTGGTGAAACCATCAATGACTGTGAGTGCACAGGTATTTCCATTCCGACTTCTGGGTAATGGGCCAACAAAGTCTATATAAACTCTCTCCCAGGGGTAGTTAGGAGTAGTAGAACTCATTTCTCCAGGGGGAAGGGTGTTCCTAGGTTTACATGTTTGGCAGTCATGACAGGTTTTTACCATCTGGGCTATTTCTGACTTCATGTTACTCCACCAAAACTCCCTACAGATTCGCTCAGAAGTCTTACTAATGCCCATATGTCCAGCAGTTGGTAAGGAATGGAAATAGGAAAATAGCATGGCCTTGAGGGCATCTGGAACCACCACTCTACCCCTTTGAAGTCTGCTTGTTCCATGATATAATAATCCATTCTTAATGAAATAATTGTGGGATGGGCTTCCCTGTCTGATTTGCTCGATCAGCTGTTTTAGCTGCGGATCTGAATTCTGGTGATCCCTAATGTTTGTGAAGGACAGAGGTATTTGATGTAACAGCATAGAACAATGAGTTGGATTCTCAATTGGTTTATCGACCGCTCTAGATAGACAGTCTGCTACCCTATTTTTAGAAGCTGGGACATGATGGATTACAAAGCGAAAGGATGACAATTTTAAAACCATTCGTCCAATTTTTCCTAGTTGCTTGGGATGTTTAAACAACCAGGTTATCGCCCCATTGTCTGTGTATAAATGGAATAGTTTTGGCTGTAGATAAGTCCTGAATTTTTCGACTGCCCAACAGCAAGCAAGACACTCCAATTCATAAGATGGCTGCTTCTGTTCAAAATTATTTAAGGTTCTACTAGCATAAGCTATAGGCTTTAGCTTCCCATCGAACGTTTGGTGAAGAACCCCCCCAAGTGCCACCTGACTGGCATCCACGAACAAATGGAATTCTTCGTCAAAGTTAGGAAGTTGAAGTACAGGCGGAGACGACAGACATTGTTTCAATGTGACAAAAGAATCTTGCTGCAAACTGGTCCATTTGAAAATGACATCTTTCTTGCGGAGTGCATTCAGAGGGGATGCTATCTCCGCATAATTTGGAATAAATTTCGAATAAAAACCGCACATACCGAGAAAGCGTGACACCTCCTTAACTGACTTAGGAGCAGGGAATGCCGAAAGGGTTTGTGTTCTCTCTGGGTCAGTGGTAAGTTCGCCATGGGAGATTCGATGTCCAAGGAAGGTAATGGATTCGTGGGCCAATTTCATCTTCTCTGGATGGACCGTGAGACCAGCTGCCCTTAGCTTCTCCAATATCAGTTTGACATGACGAAGATGTTCTTGGAGGCTCTTGGAATAAATGCATAAATCATCAATGTATGGATACACACAAGAATATTTTAAATCACCTAGCACCTTGTCAATTAACCTCGAAAAGACCTGAGGAGATGTGGTTAAACCAAATGGAAGACGATTATATTGATACAGCCCAAACGGTGTGACGAAGGCGGTATACTCCTTTGAAGGCGATGTCAAAGGAATTTGATGGAAGGCAGAATTTAAATCAAGAATCGTGAAATATTTGGCAGAGCCCAAATATTGTAGGGCGTGTTCTATCGAAGGCGTAGGAAAATTATCGGCCTTGACCTGCTTATTGAGTTTACGATAGTCGACCACTAGTCTTTCGGAGCCATCTCTCTTGGGGATGAGAAAGGCAGGTGAACACCAGTTTGATAACGAAGGCTGGATAATACCGTCAGCGAGTAACTTATCGACATGAGCCCTCATCATGGCCAATTTTGGCGGTGAACAGTGATATGGAGGGGATCTGACCGGAGTTGAATCGAGCAATTCAATCTCATAACACATCAGGTTGGTTTGGCCTAATTGCGAAGAGATTACGTCGGAATAGCCATCGACGAGACATTTTATTTCGTTTGTTGGACGACTCAGATTATCTTCGCCGCCGAAGGAAACCTTTTCCCTGTTGGAATGGGTGTTGCTTGCAAGTGGAGCATTTTGGCATTGCATATTAACAATTGATGACGGGGGTGAATCGGACGACGCTAACGAAGTATAGGAATTGAAGTGGAAAGGGAATTTCTTATCTGGACAGTTTTCAAAGGAAAACGCGTCGTGGTAAAGTACGATCCGCGTCCTTTTGATGAAATCCTGACCCAATATCATTGGGACAGGCAAATCGGACAAATAGAATGTATGTCGCCACGATAAGTTTTGAATACGGACTCTCAATGTAACATATCGTGTCAAGATAATCCGAGCTGCAATGATATTCCGACACGTAATGTCACACTGTTGGGTTCGTCCCGTGCGGGGAATTTTACGCCAAGTATTAATGTCAAGCATCGATAAGGAGGAGCCGGTATCTAATAAAGCTGGAATTTTTGCGGAATGAACATCGCAATTTACAAAAGGCATCTCAAGTTGGTCATTTATATTGGAAAACGAAATAGCTGGCCGGTTTCTCGCGGATCTCGCGGAGCGATTTTCACTAGCTCTTCGCCGACAGTCGCGGAAAGAATGTCCACGATTATTACAAAAGGAACAAATTGGTACATGGGGGAATGCAACCGACTGTGAATTGGGAGAAGGAAACGAGTTTGCTAAGTTTAACGGCGCCTCAGCCGCCGAATATTCGAGGCGGTTCATGAGTCCCTTAGCTGCGTTACTCATCAACTCCTCCAGCTGACCGAGCGTCTGGGGGCGAGTAGCGAAGGTCAACGTCGACTGCGACATAGGATTCAGCCCCTCCAAAACCAATTCTATGAATTCTTCCTCAGAATACTTTTTTCCGAGTGCTTTAGCGGCAACTTGGACGGAATAATAAAAGTCGCGAGGGGACTCGTGCGGCATCTGAAATCGTTTGATTTTGGTTGTCAGAAGTCGTTCGTATTCCCTTTTTGAGACAAAAGTATCCCATACTTTAGTTATTATATTATCCCATGGAAGTCTCTGGTTAACGACCGCGAGCCAGAATTGGCGACAATTAGCCGGAAGTTTAGACAGCAACAGAGTAAACAAATAATGTTCTGGGATCAAAGACAAAGACAAAACATCGCATACCGCTGATATGAATTTAAACCAATTCTCCGACGTGGGTTCATGGAAAGGGGAAATTTCAAGCAACAGCTGATTAGCGACTTTTACACAATCCGAGAAATGAGGCTTCATTTCACCCCCGTTCGACGGGGTCTCTTCTGCGGGTTCAGGAAGCATTCCAACGCCCCTTTTACCGCGTTCTTTAGACATATCTGATACGAAATAACAAGATATTAAACAAACAGGGATCTCGAAAGGAGATGGAATGACTGAGATGACAAAGCGGAATGATTCACAATATAATCAAATACCAGGAGAACTATACCACCCAAAAACCAAAAATACCCTTGAACAAACTAAAACTATTCCACAAATTGCAAATTCCAAAATAACCGAACATATAGCACCCTTATAGTTAGAGTTACAGAATACTATCTCTCCGGTGCCTCCAATTATGTGGCGACCCAAAGATTACCGCCACATACAGCTCCAACTAAATGCTATATCGTACACGTAACAAAATAACATAAAATATCAACAACACTTAACCACTTCAGAAACTGTGGACTTATTGTTACCGTCTCTCCAACAGGAAACTTTTCACTCTTTCGTCCCCTTTCTCTGTCACTCTCCCTCTTCTCTCCTTTTCCTTTACCACTCCTGTCACAGCTCGCTCGCCGTCTCTGTCGGTGGTCTGCGTCGTTTTCTTGACTGCCCGCTCTCGGCTGACGTCGCCGCTCGAGGGAGGGGGTACGGCGGGTCGTTTAAATGCCCGTCTCCTCGACTTCGTATTGGTTAAATTCGTGACTAAGTGATATACCCCTACGAAAAGGAGGGAATGGGAAATAGGGGTAATATTCGCCCTATATAAGGCGCGTTGCTGTGGTAGCGGCCATTCGGCGGGCCATTCGGTGAGGCCATCCGTGTTCTGTTCATCGATGAAAAAGACATCGATAAGAAAGCAGCGATATTCTGCGATTTTTCTGCGTTTTCGTCGCGTTATTTCGACAAGTGCTTTCGTTAAGTGCGGAGTTGTGGGGAAAATTGCTGCACTACCTTAAAGTGAAAATAATTTTATGCGGTTATGTTTTAAAGCTTCTGAAAGGAAATCATTCCTTCCAATAAATACTATACTTATAATCACAACAAAAAGATAGAGCTAAATTAATTGTCGAGACAAGTTATACAAACATAATTATTTTTTAATCCTCACTCTTTAGCGCTCAGTTTTTATGATTACTTTAACAATCGTAAAATAAAAGTTAGCTTTGTTCAAACTAGCAAGATATACTACCTGAGATGATTCTTTCGAGCACTTAGTCTGATAAATATTTCTACTGTCGTAGCACAGTTTCAAAGGTAGTTTTATATCCCTTCAGAATTATAACAATTTGCACGAAAAAGAGAATTGATTCGGCATTATATCTATCAAAATTGATTCTCTGTTAGCCGAGATTAGGCATTGTTGAAAAGAAGAAATATACCGTTTATCTTATTAGCCTTAATTTGGAGTTTGTTATTTTCCAGTTACAGTTTGTTGGGGTGAGTACAATCAAAGTTTTTAACCTCTGTGAAGTTGGATAATCCTTCGGAGGCATACATCTCTCCTCTATTTTAGAATAAAAACGGAGCAAATAAAAGAAGATATCAAAGGTTTGGATAACTGAAGATAACCTTAAAGCGAGCGTTAACACGAGTGCCTTCATATTAAGGAATGGTTTTTAATCTGTCTGCTAGAATGAAAATTTAATACTCATCCTATGAGAAAAGTCTACTTTATCAAAAAAAAAATTCGCTAGGAAATTATCGAACTCGTGTTGTGGCTGAAAAGAAAATTCAGAATAGGCTTTTAAACATAAAAAATTGTAAATTTAAGTAATTATCTCCTATAATAAATTTTGAAGGGTGTGTTTGTTGGTTTGTGTGTTTGTTCATGGAACTCCTCCTAAACGATAAAAGCTAGAATAACCAAATTTGGTGCGATTCTTCCTTACATCCTAACTTAGTGAATGGTCAAGGTTTTGTTTCTGTAAGTCACTTTGATTCGAAATAGCGAACGTTTTAATTATCAAACGTCACGTATTTTGCCGCGTCCTGCAACTGAAATACAGGGATGAGTGTAGAGTACTTTTAATTTTCACTTTAAAATTACATACTTAAAATCACGGTACAAATTTGAGACTTGGATACTTCTTTGCGGGAAAGAACAAAGTTTATTTTTATTGAAGACAGATTCCGAATTCTGGTCGAGTTCGCGTAGAAATGCGGAGAGAATCAATAAAATAAGTGATTTTATCGGTTTTATTACAATACCAATTATAAGTTACCCTGACAACTCCCATTGTCGCCGAAATTGAGAGTTCAATGCATTTATATGGGAGAGAGAGGAAGAGAGGGGAAGGAGGGGGAATGTACCTAATTTTATTTACGTTTTCATTATAATTAATTAAATAAACATAATTTGAACAATAGCAGTATATAGCAACGTATTATTTATCGTTCTGGAATATTGCAATGCTAATAAACAGGATATCTTGGAGTATTAGACAAACTCTAAAAGAAATACGAATAATAACGCAGGCGACTGCTTGAGCAAGATATATATATTACAACATTAAATTCTATTTTGATTATTACAAAAGTGTAAAAGGTACGTAATATCTTCTTATTAATATAAAAACTTAAAATTAACAAATTATTATATATTTTGAAGAATGTGTTTGTGCATTTATAGCGCAACAACTACAAAACATAGAAGCAAGAAGAAAGTGCCATTTTAATCGCAATAAAAAGATAAGCAAAATGGGAGGGTTTTTAAAGTGATTTGAACTACATTTTTTAATATTTAAAATGCTTTTCTCTTTTAATTTTTCGCATTTAAATAACACGGGAATGAGCGTATTGTTGGATATCAATTTACGGGAAAACCGTTATAAACAATACGTAATATTAATTAAAAGAGGTAATGTATACCTAATATAAACTTAAAGAAATAATATATACCTAATATTAACTAAAGTAGCAAAGAAAGAAAAGTGTGGCATAGAGTTCTCCAAAGCAAACTGTTTTTAAAATTACGCACATATGTAACAAATAATCAGACGTGGATTTTCCACAAATTGTGATTTTCAAAACTTTGAAGATATCGTCACAAAACATCACATAGGTAAATAATTTTACCCTGCGGATAACTTAGGCTCTATGGTGATAAAAAATTTGGGGGTGGGGGGGTGCTTAATTCAATAATTATTTTCCCATAAGTTTACACGTAATTTTCGATTTTTCAGGGTGCAAGATTTTCTTCTTTCACTCATCTCAATAGGTAATTGCGAACAGGTTTCCTTCATTTTTGCTTTATTCGACTATTAAAACTGTGTACATACTATCTTATTCTTGCGATGCTTACATGTTACACGGTCGAAGTTTTAGATTCACTAAATCCGTTGAAATTCTACGGGAAATTCTGCTAGTCTTGGATATTTGAGATATAATCTTGTTGTGGCTATTATAAAAGCCTAAGACAAGTAATTATTTTTATCAATGTTTCATTTTTATTTTGGATAATAACCTTGTCCAGTACGTAACTCTCAGGATGAATGAATCTAGAGATGAAAAACTGAAATATACCCATAGAAGTTATCGCAGACACTTCACCTGGTACCATGAAGACACGTAGAGTGTATTAACAAAAATCATTACCATCATAAAACCAGCATTTATTCACACCTTTTAATCTCAACATCCAATTCCGGCTAATTTAGGCGTATTTAGAACGTCGGCTGTTCTTTCTCGCCTCGAAATTGCTTCTTCGACGGGACACACACACGAACGGGCACATAAACACATTATGTTCTCTCACATATTCACGCGCTCGCACAAACAGAGCAGGAAGAAGGGTAACATGGCTCGTGGATTAGCCCACTCTTGCTAACTGCACCCCGAACGAGGTTTAACGCGGCTTAACGTCGCTGCCAAATGACGTAAAGCTCTAATTGTGCGTCTTCTCTCCTATAGTCTCCTGTACGCGATTCGGCAAATCCCCTCGTCCGGCAATCGAATCCCGACACCGCCGCGTGGGAGGAAAGTGAACCCGACGCGTAAGCTTGTATTTTCTGTATAAATATATGAAGTTTCTTAGAGAAGGAGTAAACCAGTGGCAGGCGAAGAAAAATTCTGATGGTTAACATCACTTTCTCGGCACGGGACACAATAAATCGTTTGCCATCCTTGATTTAGGCCTTAAAAAAAAGGATCGAATATTAGATGTGCAGTTCGGCTACGAATCAGCTTCATCAGCGTCGATTCGTCTTTGTTATAATTTAAAAGTTTTGTAAGAAGGAAAATATTTTTCGACATTTTTGTTTTGTCTATTATGAGTCTTTAGAAACAAAAAAGTCTTAAGTTTTTTAGCGATACATATAGTGGTCACAATGAATTTCTTGTAGAAAGTTAGTTGCATTTTTTTTATTACCGCTGTGTTTCAAGTGTCATTTAAATAGGTTGATGGACTCGCAAAATGCATTTTCGTCGTTAAAACCAATGCCCGAAAGTCAACTGTTCGTATTTATTTTCCTCGCCGCGTTAATTTCCACCTTTGCGTCCACAGAAACAATCGAATCAACAAAACTTAAGTGGGTAAACTTGCCAAAATGCAATACAAAGGCTGCGACATAAACGCGATGGACTTTGTTGACAAACAAGCCCTTAATGCGACCAAAGTTTAATACCAAGCAACCATTAATCTTAATTACTGCGTAGATACACCCACTAAAAGAAAAACAAGTACAACAACAGCAAAATTTCGTAACAATTTTGTTTCCATCACCTAAAATTTCGGCGGCGACTCTGTAGGAACATACTAGCCTACAAACTGGATTAAAAACTATTAACGAGCAGATTATTTTCTTTGATTTCGGATAAAACCAACATTAATATGTCATTTATGAATGCTTATGTAGGTATATAACATGAATCAAGCATTTCTGGTAGAAAAATATTGTATAGTAAAATGATATATTCTGTGACATTAAGATCTTGTCAGAGTAAGATGCTTTTTACTTCCTATATAAGCCTTATTCAAACAATTATAAAATTTGTCTCATAGATAATATCAAACCGATAAATCAGAATTTTCCAAAAGCTATAAAACTGTTATGAAAAGCAACTACTGTTAGTGATATACCAATGATGACATCTGCCTTGTCACCGAAATGCGCTTTGCTTTTTCGGCAATTTTATGCATTTCGAAGAATTCCGATTAATAAGTTAGCTCGTATTTTATTTGAATTAAAACAGCACGAATTTCTTCCAAATAGTTTTAAAATTAATTGAATTAAAATAGGGTTATTTAAATTTGTTTATTTTAAAAAGTAATCTTATGAAACAGAATCCTTCACGGCCGCGATGTATCATCAAAAACTAAATTTAAATATCAATTCAATCTTACATTAAGAATCTTCCCTCCTTTAATCTTGAGCCATTAACCTCGGGCCATCTTCAGAATTAGCAAATTAACCGTGAACGGAAAAAGTTAAATTGAGTAGAAAAGAATTTGTTGAATGCCACTCCAAGAGAGAGTGAAAGAGAGATAGAGATTGGTTAATGTGGAATTTTTTTGAGAACTTAACGACACGTATAAAGGTCTATTTAAAAAAAACTATGCTATTCGGGAGATCATTAGGGATAAAATGTCCGAAGGACACCTCCTAGCAATGTAATTCTAAAATAAAATTATTCAGGGGCGAGCAAACTTTTTACGAGGCATTTAGGTTCAAATCGGAAGTTGCTTAAAAGAATGCGAATGGTCCTATTAGTTAACAATTTCTACTATTTTACGTACCGTTTACTACTATTTATTACAGAATTAACCAATTCCGATAAAATCCCAACAAATTCGTTAATATAGAGTCGAACTGAAATATTATCACTGATACAATGAGAGTAGAAGATGTGAGGAGAATAGAGGCGTCTGAGATGTGGGTATGGCGTAGATTAGAGGAAATCAGTTGGACAGAGAGGAAAACGAAAGAGGAAGTTTTGAATATAGCAACGGGAAGAGAGGAACGTAATTAGAGTAATAATGGGGAGACAGAACAAATGGGTGGGTGAAAATTTGAAAGAGAACGGTTTACTGAAAGACGTCACAGAAGGAAGAATGTTAAGAAAGAGGCAGAGAGGTAGGAAGAGGATAGGTATGTTAGATTCGTTTAAAGAAGGGATGGGATATGAGAATTTTAAGAGAAAGACTTTGGATAGCCAGGATGGTGGTGTGTTCCTAAATTCTACCGAAAGGTAGAGTTACTTTGTATTGTATTCTTAACCTTATAACTCATACATTATTACACATATGAAAATTCGAGTTAGAGAATTAAAAATACGGAAAAAATGGATTCTTTTGATGACAAAGTTATATAATTGCGAGATGCCCACAATTAGGTATATAGAGGTGCTACTGTATTTATAACTCTGCCCAGATGCGTATCTTATACATTTTATCCCACGCATTTTTTTCGTTGGATTTAAAAAATACATAAATAGGTTTATCAGAAAAGCGAATGAAAAAACAATATGCATTCAGAGAAATAAAATGTATTTAGATCTGCGATAAAAATTTCTTTCGATCGCCAATATATTCCGGGTGTAATTTCCTCGCGTTTACTATTCCCGTTTAGATTTAACTCTAGAAATCTTAATTCCAGAACTTCCAGGAATGGCTGTAGCGCTTCATTCATTTTCGCCTGCATTTCGAATTCGGAAGGCAACAGAAAAAAATGATGAAAACACTGAACGGTACAAAAACAACAAAATCGCAGAAAATGTTTTCTGCATTGAAATGGTATTAATATATTGTATAAACTCATATATATGAAAATAAGACTTGTTGAATAGTTAAACCATACATAAGTATTAATTATTATATGGATTGACGAAGCAATATAGGATAAACCATCACTGCTGGACGAAGAGTGTTGAGAGAGCCGAATGGAACTGGGCGTAAAAATCGATAAATTTTAATTTCTCCGGGCGATATATAGCTATTTTTTAGAACTATGGCTTATGCTGTATTGTTTATGACTTTAATCTATATAATAGAGAGAATTTTAATCAAAATCATTTCAGCCATTTTTGAATAAATCGACATTTTGTGAAAATCATCAAGAATAAATTACCCGAGCTATATCTCTACATATTTTCTATTATGGACAATAGTATGCATATATTCGAAATATCATCTGACGTTGATGAACTATGTAGGCTCTAGAGCGGCGCACAGACAGACTGTATGGAGAAAACCATCTTTTTGGAATAACTAAAACGTGTATTTCCGTCACAATCTCGAAGTCGATTTTTTTTAGCGATTACAATACTTTCTCCACATACTACGTATACGAGAAAGTAAGAAAACATTTTTTAAAATTGGTTCCCCAAGTTGTCGTTTTCGAAGAGGAGATAAAAAAAGATTCGCAACGGCCGATATATTCGAGGAACTTCGGGAAAACAAACAAAAAATTCATTTCGTTGCGGGCGTGAGCGATTATTTTTCATGCGAGAACCGAAATTCGCATTTTTACAGGAGCTTCGAGCGTTAAATGGCTGGTGTAACATCGGTCGGAAGGACAAAAGGCATTTTATTGTAACACTTAAAAAAAAAAAAAAAACTCGACCAAGAATTTTCGAAACGCGATTCACTTTTTTATTTACAAAAATATGCCCGACGACGACCGCTCGCAGGTATCGCTTTCCGCGGACTCCGAAATTAATTCCGGAAACATTATTCGTCATAATAAAAGAGCGGATTGTTTTGGTTTCGGTTCGGAATTTTTTTTTTTTATCGGTCATCGTGGAACGAGGTTATGAATTTTATGGTGCTTGAGGATGCATCGCCTGATACGCGTTGGAATACATAAAAATTTTATGTATTCCAAATAAATAATAATGCACATTTTTCCCTCGCTGATATTAAAATAGTTTATACTGGAAACTATAGGAATGTGTAATTACGTGATGCTGGTACACATACAGGACGGATGGAGTATGACTGTTTAAATTCAGAGTTCCACAAAACTTACCAACTTATAAATTGGATTTGGGATGAAAAATGGACTTTTCGTCGTATTTGAAAAAACTTGGATTAAAATTCCGATAAATTAAAAGGGTAGCCCAGCACCATTTGACTTTTCATCGGGCATATTTACCCATCCAAGCTCGAATAGGTTAATTCCAAATAAAAATCGTCATTTTATATAAGTATTTTAATGCTAGTAAAAATTTGTTTCGAAGAAACGTAATATAATTTTCAATATTCAACGTATACCATATGCTTGAAACATTTTAACGTTTTGTCAGTTACGAGAAAGTTTCATAATATGTTTTTCACCAAGTCGCACTCTTAACTGCATTGCATCCAGTTATTAACAATTCCTCCTTCTTAAAAAAAACTATTTTCAAGTTAGTAGGATAAAAAGTGAAAATCAATAGGGCATTTTAAAGATAACATTGTAGAACTCATGACTGTAGTTTCTACGCTTACTTTTTATGAATATACAATTGCAAGTGTTTCGCTAAAAAAAACACCTGTCCATCAATATGACCCTGCTTAATGTTAATAAATAATTTCCGTAATTTTAGCTCTCAGTTAAATTTTACGTATGCGTAGAATATATATGTTATAACAAGAGTGGAGCGATTACTTTCCATGCCATTTATATTGGATGAAATAGACTTGAATATTGCGAAAGCATTTGTATCAATCGGCGATAGATGTCACGAGAGACGCAAAATGACAGTGATTTCATGGTAATGAATGTGTCATAGTTTGAAATGGGAATATAAAACGCACGGCGATTCTTACGTATTTTAATAATGTAGCGAAGTAATAAATTCTAAGTTTGTCGCAACTACTGCAAGCAAAAGTTAAAATAATCGATTACTTTGAAATATTTACCTAAATAATGAAATTAAAAATATGCAATTAGTTCAGGTGGAAATTCCTAACGCGTAAGAAAATACTTCGTTCCTTTTTCTTAACAAATTTTTTTGGTATTCTGTATTATAACCAAAGCTATATTGCTATAAGGTTTTCCACAAAACTGATTCTGCAGAATAATCCATATCTGTCCGAACAAGTTTTTATATAAATTCATAGATACCTACTATTGCTATTTAATCGCTATATACTCGTTAACATTACGAAATTAAGTCAAAATAATAAATTTAAAATACTAGTAGAAAGTTTCGTTTACGAATGACAATGATGAAATTTTTATATCTGGTAAAAAATACAAAACAGCGAAATAAACATTGCAACTTTGTTACATTTAATTGAGAACAATGTGCTCAATTTTATTAAAGAGAAAATGGAAACCCTTCCAAAAACGTCATAAACTTGTTATTTTGATTTATTATATCGCTGGTTTTGTCCAAATAGATTTCATACACGTTCGAATCTTTAAGCACCCAATACTATGATATTATAAAAACCGACTTAAGTCGTCTTGAGGTACAAAATTGTCCTCTTTCTAGAATTCATTATGCAAGTATAATCAACCAAATAAAATTCTGAAAAGCGAACAGAATCCATAAAAACGCTACGGACTGAATCGAAAACAAAACAAACACCAATATACACGCAAAAGAAAACAAACCAAATATTTAACCTCCCTGCCATTTAAATACCTCCACGCGTGAATATTTTCTCAACAACAGTCTTCGAGTGAGGAGCAAGCAGATTAATAAAACAAAAACAAATGCCGGTAGTTAAGATAAAAAACAATTCCATCGGAGATCACGCGCGACTCTCAGAAACTTCCTCGAAAAGGATATCGTTTCGAAAGAATGAGAAGAGCCCCTAATAATGGCAGAATTAAATAAAAACAATTCGGTGGAGAGAGGAACAAAGAAAAATGACAAAAAATAAAACGCTGACGAACAGAAATTTTTAAATAAAAAATTTCCTCGCAAGAATTCATTTCGAATATTGTCTACGCGAAACGGCGTGGGACACGTACGCACGCCCAGCTTCCGACGCGGAGAAAGGAGAACGAAAACGGAGAAATGATGAAAGTGGAAGAGAAAGGGAGAAAATCGGAAGGAAAGAAGAGGGCGGAGGGTAGCGAGTGCGTGTGGGAGGGAAGGAGAGAGAGAGAGAGAGAGAAAGAGAGAGAGAGAGAAAGGGGGAGGGAGGGGGACCGACGATACTAAGCTAAATGGAAATAAGGATAAAAGATAAGCCACCCGGAAACGGAGATTCTGATGATATGCGGAATGATAAGTCATGCGCGGATGATTACGACGTTTAAAGTCGCCAAAATATATCCACTGAACACAGGCACGTGCCCGCAAAAGTTTTTTTTTTTCGATTCGGTGGCGACGTCAAGTTAGTGTTTCTTTTTGTTAGCAGCGTTTAAAGGCTTTTGCCGTTTTTAATGTAAGCGTGTCTGCGAGGTAAACACGGTAACACGAGGTTTCGACTTTAAAATGACGAATATGTGTCAAAATCCGAAATCGGCCAGTGTTCGCGACAAACGCACATTATCAATAGTTGCCGACTAGACTATTTAACCGTGCAAAACTACTGACTGGCCATAATCAGCTAAGTCCAGGCACTGTTGGTCAAAGTTAACTTCCCAACAATATTTACGTGTCTAAATAGCAAGGGCATCAAAACTTTTAAATATTCTTAACCATCATATGACCTTAGTTTTAAAAACATCTTAGGTTAAATGGTCTATCATTTATAGCAAATTCACATTTCGGTAGGTGTTAGGCACAAACAGCCAAATCCCGGCTATCCAAAGACTTCCACTTAAAATTCTCATATCCCCATTCTTTCTTTTAATGCATCTAATATACCTTTCCTATTTGTCCCTTTCCTAACATTCTTCCAGCTATGACTTCTTTTAGTAAAACCGTTCCCATTCATATTTTGACCCACACATTTCTTCTGTCTTTCCCTTATTACTCTAATTGAGTTCTTCTCTTCTCCTACTCTATTCCAAACTTCCTGATAAGTTTTTCTTTCTTGTACAACCAATTTTCTCTAGCACACGCCATAGCCATATCTCAAACACCAGGCTCCATGCCACAGTTTTTCTTTACCTCTTTATATGCTACGTGATTTTAAAGTCCAGGATCCGTCGTTGTCTGGTGAAGTGAATTCAAAACCCTTCCTTTAAATTAAGGTCAAGAAACTACGTTCTGATAATGAACGCAACGTATCTGTATGGATTATATAAAGCGACCAACTCTATTGATTTATTCAGTGATGCACACATTTTAAACATATTAAACCGATTTGCCTTCTTTATTGATTTTGCTTATTTAACTGCATATTTACGAATAGTATTATTCCTTATTCGATATACTGCCTTAACACGGAGTTTTAACATCCCCTGATTCTGTTTATATTAATAATAAATGTGTTATCACCAAATAAATTAGTTTAAAATCTTCTCGTTTGGACATAGTTCTACGTAGAAGTTTCATAAAAGATTATATAAGTATTTGCATAAATTGCAATATTGATACTCAAACTTTTAGCGAGATAATTTTGACTGATGTTCCTGATTTACCCAGACAGTACTCCCGATTTTATACTTTTTGTTGCAAAAAATGCCAATTTCGACAATTCTGGATCTAGAAAAATTGCCACTTTAATTGATTATACTTATATCTAAACACGTGAAGTAAAGCGTATAGCGTTGATTCAAGCAGTTCTTCAGGAAATGAACTTCGAAGCTTCAAAGTGATCTTAGGAGGTCAAATCGATCAGTAAACGCCATTTCCTTATGATGGCTCATGCGTACGGGTAAATTGCAAATGAAATCCTTTGGATGAAATGCTAGTATCCGTTTTTCCGAAATTAACTCCGGGCAGATTCCGAAAAAAAGGGATTTTGGTCATGTGCGCCTACAAAAATTTGTCACAATTAATTTAATGATGCTCAAAATTCATTCTACTTGGAACCCATAAAATATAATTTTAAAGATATGAAATAAAAGTACATTTAACAACCTTAATAAATAGCATGATGGTTGTTTCATACACTCTATATCAATACGTTTACGTAAACTTACTTTTCATTTAGCAATATATACGTGGATATATAAATTGCTTTGACAGAGTAATTGCTTTGATGAGTTTGCGCATTATTTGATCTCATATCCCTTTCATTTAACATTTGAACTGCATTAAACAAAAGGAAAAGCGACAAAAACTAACCTATGCAATTATAAATACAATTATAGAACTCCCAGCCACGCCATTTCGTGTGCGAACGCGCGATTAAATTCAAAGATTGTTTTTCTTTTAACCCTCCGCATTACATACTACGCAACCTTGAATCGATTAATTTTGAGTCCAAAATTTAATAATCAATGGTAAAAGCTTTCATGTGATGGAACTGCGTCATATTTAATAAAACCGGTAAAAACCGTAAAACAGTAAAACCACAAAACGGTAGAAACTATAAAAACAATTGGTAAAAGTTCCACAAACTATGAAAGTAAAAATTACGACATGTTTCGACTAGTCATAGTCGTCATCAGGTCAAAATTTAAAATTCCAGACGATGGAACCAATATCGACGCTAAAAGGCACGCATTTTATCAGAAGAAAAATAACAAATGGCAAATAGGTCAACGGCACAACGCAAAAAAAAAAAATCCCCTCCGCGAAAATTACTCTCCGAGAGGAATTACACCAACGACATCCCCCGCAATATGGACCCAATTTTAATCACACTAGGATGATGTGTCTGGATGTTTATGGCTCTTTCAGAAAGAAAAAAATCTCCTTGTGGGCGTCCCAGTGTCCTTCTGTCGTAGCATAAAAATCTTATGATCGTTCCGCTATAAGGCTTGAGGAAGAGGATGAAGGGAGGAGGGGGGGACGCGAGATGGGAATTTTTGGTCTCGGCGTGGGTGAAAGAGACAGAGAGAGAGAGGGTGTCTAGGAGAGTGGGAAGTCTGGAAAGAGAGAGAGAGAGAGAGAAGTGGGGGTGGGAGAGGAAGCAAGGGGAGAGGGGGGGAGTGGAGGGGAAGGCGATGGGAGAGGGGGAAGGGGGGGGTGGAAGGGAGTAGACAGAACCTGCGCAGCCGTTCTTGTGGGATATAGGGTGGGGTTGGAAAGGAACGGAGGCGATCAGAACAGACCAACCCCGGCACGCTTTCTGGATGGAAGCATAGAGGAAGACACCGGTCCCGAGGGCTGTCCGGCATACCCGATTTTTACGTCCGTGTTATTTCCTTCGCCCAAAAAATTACCTGTCGCTAAAAAAATATATATACACACACACACACACACACAAAAACGCGACGATACTCCAGAGGAACCAGCGTTCATTGCGCACCGCGTGTGAAGTTATACTTATTATTTTTTTTCCGCGAAACCGTTTGGCGAGTTTAATTTTTTTCCGTTCTTTTCTCGCGAAGAAATGTGTTTCGGTTTTCGCTTTTGGTGATTTTCTTTTTTTCCCTCTAGAGTTGTTGATGTGTTTGAGATGTCTCCGCGTCAAGGGTGGTCACGGTCGGTGAAGTCCCTTTGAATAATTTTGTGCGGATATATATATATAAAAGGAAAAGCGGAGAGTGGAAGAGTTCGCTCAACTTTTCGGGCGATTTGGATGTTGTGACGTGTCGGAAGATTACTCGGCGAGGGAAAACAAAAAGGACTCCGAGGTACAACGACGCGCTCCGTTGAACTAACAAAAACAAAGACGCAATAGTGATGTAAAAAACACGCGTGCTTAGGATATATACATATATGTACGTATATACACCCACGCGCAAAAAAATATTACAATCGTCGAGCAGGATTTAGCTCTGAGTAAAGTTCTGACTTCTTTTTTCGATTTTGCGAATGTTTTCCCGGAAACCCTTAAACTAATAAATAAAAAAAAGAAAACCATTCAGCGGAGTACGGACCGCAGTTACGCTAGCGCATGAACGTCCCCCGGAGGCTTCTCCCGAAGTGGAAAACGAGAGTTTGACTTAATCGGGGAGAAGAAGAAAACAAGAAAAGATCGTTTCCGATGCCCATTGGAATCACTCCCTAGCTTTCCATTTCCCGACACACCCTCCTCTTCGTCCTACATGCAATCACCACCGCCCACGCACGATCAAAGAGTGATCCAACCAGTGGCCCTCTTCATCCATTCCAGGAGCTCCCGGAAGAGATTTTCCGCCCAGTGAGGATAATCCCACCCCAGCACCGGAGACTCCGGGATAAGTGCTACGATTCTTCTGCCGTTCCCCACGGACGGAGGGAGACGAAGGGGGATCTCGGATGAGCTGGGATAAAGTTTATATCGAAGGAGAGCTAAAACTCTACTAGGATTACTCCATCCCATCCCGACGTGAGAATTATGACGACGCAGCAAATTTTGTGCGCCAAACGTGTTGTTGCTCCCTGAAGAAACGTAACTATAAGGCGCTGCATTGGCGAAGACCGTCACATATTATCTGTGCTGGACGACAGATTGAGAGGTGCTTCTTCGGATGTGATATGCGAAAGAACGGCGAGCGGGAACTTAACGAGGAGAAGTGCTGTGAGATATGACGGGTGCCAATATGAGCGGGAGGGGTCGAACGGAGGACTTCTCGAGGAAAGGACGTCTCCGCAGGATCACGGACCTACCCCTGTTCCTGGTTCTTCTCGCGCTGTGTGCTATCTGCGTTCTGGCCCAAGGTAAGTTTAACTTTATTTTTTAAGCGTTGCGTAATTTTACATGTCGGCACGCGAAGGAACGTCACGCCGAACCGCACCTTTGCGAATGTGACCTAAATTTTATGGTTTATGATACTCTGAAAGAAGACTGTCCTCCTTCATTGCTTAGGGAAGTGTTTTCCGAGCTAGGTGTGGCTGGGTTGGCGTAGTTCATTTTTACCGTGAAAGACTTAATGCTAAGTACAAAAGCAATGATTTGTGAATGCTGAACTAGGGCAATAACCTTTATACTTATGGAGTGATTATGGTGATGAACAAAAAAAATGAAAGTGTTGGGATGCCCGTAAATACAAATATAAAAACCTTGCTACAAGGTGGAAGTTTCGCGACTCACGTTTGTCTTTGAAAAAGTTCCGGGCCTATGATAAGTATTAGAGCCACTGGCTTAAGGTTAATTTTATATAGAACCGCCTACGAGTTATATATGAAAATCAAATGTTCCCAAAATTTGTGCCGTGACACCATGAGGTTCGAGAGTTGGTTGTTAGAGGTGCTTCGAAAAAGATGATAAATAAACCAACGATTTGTAAATGTTAATAAGTCATTATAAAAAAACTCCTCTAAAAAAAATGTGACAAATGAAAGCGTCCAGACATATTGATAGACATATATGTATAGAAGTATAGAACCTTGCCTCAAGATAGAGCTGCTATACTGAACATCGTTGCAAGGGTGACGCGTCTGCAAAAATTTCTGGAACCAAAATCTTAGGAGATTCTGTAGTTCTTTATAGCATCAGCTTAATGTTTATTTCAATATAAAAAATTTAGAAAAACATTATTGAATTTATAGGAGAGGATGGCTGGTATCGTTATATTGGAAAGTATTTATGGATATCGAGGAATTTGAAATTTATGAATACGTTAGCATGTTTAAGCGTCCTAGAGTTATCCATTAATAATTTCCAGTGAACACGTACACAACCCACCCACGCAAACATTAATACGACTAACGCTCTTGATACGTTTTGAGGTTTTAACGACACAACTCCTGAAGTTTACAGCTAGATTATATAATTACCATTCAATTAAAATAATACTTCGACAACTTTAGCCGCTCCGAAGTTTTAAAAAACCTAACTCAAAATAAAATTTCACCTTACTATGATTAAATTTTATCGGTAATTCTAATCAACACGAATTAAGAATAACAAGGTGTTCTTGAAATAATAATACCTTTTACTAAAGCATCGATATGGACATTCTCCAAGCCTGCACCCGGTATGAAACCCGAGAGACCTTCATCACCATCTTATTGAAGTTAGAAGTTATATTATTTGGACGATAAACATTTTTATGCGAATTGCAAATGGGTGAACGGCAAAAATGTCGAAGTATAGCAACCTTGAATAAAATGCCGACATAAGAGGAAAAATACAGCTCTTTTTTGGGTAATGGCTCGGAAAAAAACGGCCAAAGTAGTTCCTTCGCCCGAAATAAAATTGAAATCTCAGCGATTTGACTTATATCGATTGTTTGGATAGCTTTGACGGGAAAGTGAAACAACATTCCTTGACTAACATAAAACTAAGCTGAGATTCTTTTAGTTACGGCTAACATGGAGAAGTCCCTTTTAAGTTATAGCTTGCGCTAAAATTGTGTGTGTGTATATATAATTATATATATATATGAACAAAATACTTAAAAATGAAATTCTAAGCTCACTATTTTCCTGGAATCCTATTAATCAGAAAGATATCCAAATAGGCTGAGGATCTGATGAAATTCGCCGAGAATATCGACTACAGAGCAGCCTTCTTCATCGGAAACTCTCTAATCGTTGATTCTGTAATATAAAGAACATATCTTGAAACTTTAAATAAATATAATCAAGTTGCTCTATTTTTTCATTTAAAAAATCGAGTTTTTATGAAAAGCATTAATATTTAAACAACAATTTAATTTTCAGACCTAGAAAATAATTCAAGAGTTTCTTATATGCAACAGAAGACACGATTAGGAAAAATAAAAAACTTTAGATTCATAAATAAGAAGAATTAGGTAAAACATTTTATTAGGTTGTGATCTCAAGAAAGTAATGGGACTTAAAAAGTCAAACTAAACATTTATTTATCATATGCTGAAAAATCTACCCGTATTTTCGTCTATTTTCTGTCTGCACAGGCTAATGAATCCCGTTATTCTTTGGTCATTTAAAATAAATACATGAAACTGTACCGAGGATGACAAACTCTTCAAATTACCTCCAATACCATTGAAGCGGCTTGCCTTTTAAGCTGTAATTAAAACGCCATATTAACAAGTATATCTAATAGAAAACTTAACAATAAACATGCGCGACACATATAATTAATGCCCATGGAGAGATTGGTCGCATAACTCCTGTACCGATAAATTTGAACAAAGTGTTGCTCCATATTATAAACCTTTTTTTATTAGCATTTTAATACCTGCGAGAAAATCAGCAGTAACATAGTATTTTGGTTATAATATTTTTCCTTGCCATAAATGAAAATGTAAGTAAAATTATGAAGCAATTCACTACCTTAAAAGTGCATGTATTCGATATATTCGAATGAATACATCTTTAATTGAGATGCGAACTCTAACTTACGATGTCACGCAATCAAACACATCGGAAACTGAATTTTTTGACGTTTTAAAATTCCGATCGCAGAAACTTAAGGTTAACTCTTAAACATTCTGTACTCATGTTGTCTTTAGGTTTTATAATAGGGAATCCATAAAATTAGTAAACTTTAAATGCGTAATGACTGTACCTTCTACTTTGCTTAATGCTTGGCTCTACTGCATTCGGTACTTAAGATCGTAAACACAATCCAGAGTGAATATTCAAAAAGCGAAAATCGTGTAATCGCCGCAAATTCCTCGCAGCATAGCACTAAGCCTGAATAATACGCGTTCGTTAATAAATCTAATTTTTTTTAGACTATTATTTTTGGAATTTAAATAGGACTCAGCGGTAAAGATACGTGAAGCTATTTTTCTCATGGGCGCTCGCGTCCACTTATAACTCATTACGGGTTTAACGGAAAATATTACTACACAAAAATATACAATGACTCTCGAATGTAAATATCACATTCCAAAATAAATATTCTGTTTAAATTTAAAAAAAATGTGCGCTTTGGATCGTATTTGAAAGAAATTTAACAGAAAAACAAAATATAAACGAACTTTATAAAGGACTATATGCAATAATCCCTTTTCAGCAAACGCGTGGTATGTACTTGAGATTAAAATTCAAATATCTGCACTAATGAGTCTTTGACGACCAGTGAGGAAGAATAACATCACAACATGTGGATTATTGATTAAAAATCAGTTTAGAACAAACAAGATACTTTTCGTGTTACGTTAAAAGCTATAAATTTCACGAGCGAGCTCTGTGTTGCTGTTTTCCGATTTATTATCAAACACATTAAAGGAGACTTTCTAAAATAAAGTAATGGTTCCTTATGATTAATAGAGCAAATAAACGAATGCCGTAACACTTTTCAGTGTTATTTTTGATGGAAGAATGATTGACGTTTCGCCTCTTAGGACCCATTAAGTTTTTATGCTTGGGTCAAAGTTACCGCTGGAGCATTAAGCAATATTTTGCTATTAAAGCATCGGCCGCCTATAACTTTATATTGCAGTACAAGGGATATAATTTGTTTTTTTTTTAACCAACCAACTTCTATTGCGGTAGTTCGGTAAGGTTTATTGATTTAGGTTTAACTTTTTATGCAATGGCATGAAATATTTTTAATTAATTCCTAAATTCGATAAAACTTTTCGACAAACCTTCCCTTTCGTTTTCATTACCTGTAACCATAGATTACCACAGAGATGCGTTTACACTTTTGAATCCACAGGATTTAAAAATATTTCGTATATATTCTTTATAATTTGTCGACTGTTACACTTAACGCTCTGAGGTATTGAAAATGATGGCCACTAATGATGATCATAACCGCGCAAATAGCCAACATTTGCAAAATCGGTAGAACAACTAGCAAGACATAAGCAATGGCGATTTAGATTGACCGAAAAAGAGGTTTCCGAATACAAAAAGGATTCAAAATCATATGACCTGACAAAATAGCCTCTACGATTTCGGCAATGATCGCAGAAACCACTCAAAACATAAAAAAAAACGTCTTAAAAAACCGTGGCCATATTCCGTTTCAAGAACTAAGTAGCTAAAATCAACGGCCGCGGGAACGAGACAGTCGGAAGGAAACAGATCAAGAAACGAGGAAAACATCTCCCGTATTATTTTCCCGCCCAATCCCTCACCATGCCCATAAACCTCTTCCACAACCACCCTCAAGGAACATGCGGCAATCCTCCTTTCTCGTCCAATCACAGCTCCCGTTCTATATGTGTACACACACACACACACGCACACCTTCAACTTCCACCCGAGCGTAAAGGAAGTGAAGCATTTTCCTGGGATGATCTCGAGTCCGGCGAGCGAGTCAATCCGTGCGGACTGCTAACAAGAGTAGATAGGAGTTGAGAAAGAGAGAGGATGGGGGAGTGCGTCGGAGAAGGGCGGAAAGAGGATAAGGAGAAGGGGATTTGGGAGAGCGTGCGTGTGTGAGGTAGGTAAAGTGGGATGGGAGCAGTAAGGATAACCTCGTGAAGTGGGAAGGGATTTGGAGTGTGTGTGTGTTTGGAAAGGGGAGGAGTAGAGGTTTGGATAGAAGCGAAACCCTTTAGTATTCAGGCCGTGGGATTCGATTGCCCGGTTTGTTGCACTCCTGCGTCACGGTATTAGATACATTAATCTCCCGGTTCCCATGGAAACGAGGGAGGTGGGGAGAAAGAGCGGGGGAGAGAAATAAGGAAAGGTTCTTCTTCCTCTCTCTCCCTCTCTCTATACTTCTTTCTTCGACTTCCTTTTATTCCTCTCTCTTTCTCTCTTCAGAGCCCATAAATATTGCATCCACGTTTTGCACGCGCTGTTTTCTAAGGCTCCCCGGAATATCCATCTTCCACCATACGTTTCGCGAATGAAAGAAGTTGCGCGCGGGGAAGGGTTTGGGCGAGGGAACGAGGGGGGAGGGGAGGGGGAGAGGGGAGGGGGGAGGGAGGGGAGAGAGGAGGTGCGAGAGACAGGAGGGTTTGAGGGAAATATTTTTGTCCCGCGCTTATTTCCGCCTGGCTTTCATATTTTTTTTCCCTCCTCTTCCTGGCGGCGAAAATTCCTTCTCGCTAGTCGGTTCATAAAAGAGCGTTCGGAAACCCGGATAATAGGCGCTCTTCCTCCGTCTTTTTTTTTTTATATCCTTTTCGGGCGTAGAAGGAAGCGGGGACTTGGCACAAAGTGCGCGAGAGACTCTTGAAGGGACGCCATTAGCGTAATTAGCCCATCTTCAATTTCTCCGTTTTTTTTCCTTCCTCCTAGGCACCTCCCCTCCTCCCTCCATCCTCCCGATCCTAGCTCAATCCGATAGACGAGAATTTCTCCGGATAGTGTGACGGAAGGTGAAATCAAATAAATACACAGTTGAAGATCGCTAACACGTTTATCGTTACGTTTACTCTATCTGCTAGCGATGCGTTTCCAGGATCGAAGCGTGCCCGGAATAATTTTCAAAACAAGGTCGCGGTAATTCTGCAAGAAGCGGCAGGTCGACGTAATTAAGCGGTTCGTGCAAGTCGATCTAACGGAAATGATAACTGGAGCAATTATTTACATGCATAAAGGAATTTTCGCAGCGATTAAAAAAAGTTATCCAAAACGTAAAATTGAAAAAAGTTAAGATAAGATCAGCCGTTAAATTTTTAATTAAGTATATCAATATATTTTTAGTTTCTTCCACTTCTTTTATAAATTCTAATATATTTTATATATTCGATTTACCTGTATGTGAGAACAATAGCTCTAGAAGCATGCAACATAGATATCCTACATCTTTAGGATATATTGGTCTATAGGAGAGTTAGATATAGAATTATTTTGGTAGATTTACAATCAGCTGCCGTGGATTAATTGGGAAAAAAACGCTAAAAAGTACATGCTCTACAAATATAGGCAGCCGGCAATGCATAGCATACTTCGCTGAAAAAGATGCCATTCGTTGAGAGAAAGCGCCTTATATAATTTTCTCTGCGATTCTTTCGTCGCTTGTTATAGTAGTTTGGTGGAGTATATCCTTATTTTATTTTTCTATACAATGTGAAAAATGATACATTATTTCAATTTATTTGTCCCATATAAAAATTATCCTATGAAAATAGAATGTCGTGATCAGTTGGGTTCATACAGGAACTACCCAGATATCGAAGCCCCTTCAGTTCAGTCTATAGTTAAAGGAATTTTCTATTGCGGAGAGAAATTAACGTCCTGAACGAAGAAATTTGTTTAAGAAAGACATGAAAATTGATTAGGAACGACTTCAGAATGGCGTGCTTGACTTTAATTTAGCAGAATTAATAGCGTGATAAATATTTTATTATACCATATACTTTATCTATTTCGAACTTGCAAACTTAAAAAGTTTATCAGTAAAAGGCCCTCACGGTCATGAAATTAGGTAACACATTACACCTCTGCATTTTATACTAAAGCCATTCAAGAAGTTTCTACAGATGGTGTGGGTAAGCTTTATCAGTTGATATCATAAAAAGAATTCAGTGACTCCTCATTTCAGTTAAATTTGTACCATGTCTAGCCATTATATAAACCGCCCTTTCATAAAAATTTGGCTTCTCCAACTAGCAGGATTCCAGAGATATTGACAAAACGAATACTTAAGCGATTTTATTTTACAAATAAAACTCTAAAAAGACGTCAGCGAGTAGTACCTACAATATAAAGGAAACAATATTTTCCAAACAGAGAGATTTAACGATTTTTGATAATTTAAATAGATGATAGGTTTTAACAAGCAATTTCGAGATAATGGTATATATGTAGTTCACTGATACTTTCTAACCTCTAATTTGCGAGTGTAGACCGGAAAGTACACAGGAAGGTAGGTATCGATCGATTCCTCGATTATGCCCCAGTGAGATGGTTATAGGAGAAACCGTTTTCTACCTTCCTTTGAGGATAATTTTTCATGTCCACAACCCTGACCGTTGTCTACCGAGAAACAATTAAGTTAATAGTCTTAATATGATGAATGATGGGAATTGCTTCCGTTACGGCGAAAGCGTGCTTCGCCCTTGGTGATTGAACCCAAGAGAGGCGGCCACGCACATCCCCTCCTTCCGTGAGCCCTCCTCTCCCTCGCGTCCTATTGTACGGCGCAATCACCTCTCCACGATGACTGGAGGGTAATATATATATATATATCGCCATATGCCGGAGGAGGAAGTTACGCGTGACGGTCTGAATCCGACTCTAGGGGATAAATCGATATGGGAGACCGTACAATGGGTCTCGGACACCGGGACCTTCATTTTCCGGTTTGAGATGCGGGAAAATTAGAAATTGCGTACACAATGACGCTGTCAAGGAGTCGATCTCCGCAGACATTTTTAGCGCGCTTTATTAAAAGTAACAAGTTAAGAAAGAGCCGCGGAATTAGGCAGTAAATGACGGTTTAAAAAAAAGTCCGAACACAGAAAAAAACAATAAACGTGCGCAACGAGACAGAATCGACTGGCGAAAAAACGGTATGCTTTCGTTTATGAGTAAGCGCGTCAGACAGACAGACGGACAAACCGAAAGCATAAGCGGACATTTTTGAAGAAACTGCTAAAAACAAACGTGCTAATGTGACCGCTCTGTTAGTCCGTCATTTGAACAATAAACTTTTCTGTTTTAAGAGATATTTAGTTACCTTTTTTATAAATTAAGAGAGCTGAATTTTCCGTCGATTGGATTTTCCAGGAAGTTCCTAGATTTTCCGCTAGGTTGCGACAATGTCGGAAAATTTAAAATTTTTGAAATGGTATTGTATCCAAACTAGTGAAGCTGAATGAAGGTTTCACGGATGGGAAGGTCCAGTGATGATTAATATTCCAATGACTCGGGTTACCACATCCCCAAAAGTGGAGGCATTCCGGAACCGTGAAAATTCTTAAGAAAACATTATTCCACCTCCTACATTAGTAAGAACATCATACTTGTTATCTTACCATATAGGTATATGGGTTTTAATATAAACGGCTTTTTAATCAATCAAAACGGAAACAAAATAATTAATACCGTTATGTAGTTTAATAATAGTTAACGTAGAAGTCTAGTGTCATAATATATCGAAGCTGTTGGTTTGGTAATGTCACATCATTATATGAACTAGAAAAGTACGGATGTGAACGTTTATGAAATTTACGAAACAGATTTTAAAAGGATATACACACACCAAAATCCGGTTTTCACGGAGCTGCTTGGAACCGAGCTTATTACAGAATTTTCCGTAAAATCGGTATTTGGTAATGTACTCGTAGATTTATTGTGACACGTACAAAAATATAACTTATCTTGGAAAGTAACCATCGATTAATTACGACTATTAAAAAACAATAAATAAAGAAAATTGTTAACTTTTCTATGGATAACAAAATGTCGATGCGCAATTAAAATGACCCTTGGCAGCGTACGCAACGCTACCAGCAATTAGAAAATTGTATCATAGCAGCGGAAACAATGGTATCACTTAGCGACGTATTAATCATAAGAAATAAGTCAGAATACTATATCTTAAACTAGCCGATTTATGAAAATTTGTTTCAAAGAAAATCATAGTAAATTACATTTTCTACAACTTTTATAACAGCAATTATTTATGAAAATTGAGTTTTAAAGGAGATAATTGAAAAAATCTGATATGGCCAACACATGACTTCCTCCACACACAGCAATGAATATGGTTACTTTCGACGTTCTCAGAAATAGTTATCAACGATTAAACTCGAGAATAATTTTAAAATAATTTCAATAGTCTTTATTAAAAAATCAAAAAGTAAATTAAATTGTTAGCTGTTTCTATGGATAACAAAATATCTATGAGTAATTAATATCAAACAATTAGAAAGTTTTATCAAGCAGTGGAAACAATAGTATCACTTACTTTGTGTTATTAGGAAATAAACATTTAAAATGAGGAAAGTGAATATGTGGGAAAAAATAAAAAAAATAATTAGGATGAGTGTGGTCTCGAACATAGGACCTTGACATTTACAGTGAAACGCTATACCCACTCGGCCACCGCCGCTTGTTATGCATGGTACTCAAGCAGCGGCTCCGGAAATATTAACTTATTTATATTAATAAATAAAAACGGCTTTGTATTGGCCCTGATATACATCTATGTACGTTCATCGGACGTCCTTAAAATTATATCTACGAAGTTTCAGCCAAATCGGTTGGGGGTCAGTAGTGCCTTCCTCTTGTTAGCTACGTATTTAACGTAAATTTAGGAGAAACATAAAAATACCTCTTAAACTATCGGCTTTATGAAAAAGTGTTTAATATAATACTTCTATAGTATTTTATTCTCTACAACTTTTACAATAACAACAATTTACGAAAATTGAGTTTTATAGGAGATATTTGGAAAATTGACGAAAAATCAAAATAGCTAATAAACTATCGGTTTTACGGAAAGTTGTTTCAAACAAAACTTGTATTTATAATAACAACTATTTACGAAAATTGAGTTTCAAAGGAGATATTAGAAAAAAAATCTGATTTGGCGAACGCTTGACTTTCTCCATACAGAACAAGGAATATGATTATTCCCGACGTTCTCAGAAATAATTATAAGTAATTACACTAGAGAAAATTTTTAAAAATTTTCAATAGTCTTTATTAAAAACAAAGTGGAAAGAACAAAAAAAAAAACACCGACCGAAAAATCTCCTCAGCTCAATGTATCACAAGGTAATTTTAAAGTAGCGACTGACGCTTTGAATTCAGTTGCTATGTAAACAAAAAAAAACAAATTCGAAATTGCATGTTATAGTGAAGAGTAAACATTGACGACGCGAAACATTTATAATAGATCAATTAATTCGAAAATATATATATTTCAAAGTTTGAGCTAAAATTAATATTTTTTGTTAAATAAGAATCCTAATAATTAGAAAAGGTCGGAGACTACCGCGAGATGAATTAATTAAATTAAAACATAAATACTCCTTAACCGTACAAACCCATTATTGGGTAGATAATACTTCCCAATTTCTCCGATAGATGGTGTCGCTGTGAACTGGAATTTTACGAATAAGTTAAATATCTCCGAAATGGATGGTTCTACGAAAATTTGTTTCAAACAAAAGTTGGAAGGAATATTATTCTCTACAACTATGGACCTCAGAAAGGTTACCATGAACGACGTGTTTAAGGAGATATTAGACGGAAACCGAAAAAACCGATTAATTATAAATAATTCCTAAAAAATAACTGCTATGAAAAATTGTTTCAAATGAAAGTTTTATGAAAATGTATTATCTATAACCTTTGTATAAAAATTGTATATACAATAATGATGTTTTAACGGAGAAATATCGCAAAAACCGAATCGGGTTTCGAATAAACCTCGACTTCCGGTTAACCGATATTGTCCAAAAACTAATCAGTTTTTTGTGCTCATGCTAAAGTGTTATATATGAAATTTGGTAACGATATCGCAAGTACTTTTTCAGTTTGAACGCCCACAATCACATACATCCACACAGACAGAAACACACACACACAGACATCATTCCGAAAATAGTCTAAACGTGTTCTAGGGACCTCAAAACGTGTATTTCCGTTGAAATCTCTACGTCGATTTTTTTGTGATCACAATACTTTCTTCATACTGCGTATGAAGAAAGTAAAAATGGAAAAACGACAAGAATAAACATCCACTTCCGATTGACCTATATTAACAAAAAACTAATCAACTCTTGGGTCTATTATGAAAATATTACATTTAAAATTGGGTACCGAAATGACAAATACTCGAGTTAGAGCTCCCACAAAATTCCCGTCACATACACTCAGACATCATCGATAGATAGTCAAAACGTGTTCTAGGGACCTCAAAACGTGCATTTCCGTTGAAATCTCGAATTCGATTTTTTCATGAATACAATACTTTCTCTATACTACGTATATGGAGAAAGTAAAAACTACATTACATACAACGAAAGTAGAATTGTCCCGTATTTCATTGCCTTGTTCACACTGCCATGGTTCACATTACTTTCTTGGCACGCGAACCTTCCCTGCTTTAGGCGATCACGGTGTCCCTAATTACAAACCAATCCGTGCTCCTTCACCTCTTTTAAAGAAAAAAAAACACCCAGGCGCAAGCAAAAAATAAAAACAAACGACGACGCGAAACGCTTTCGAGATGCATGAACGAGAGACTCTTGCCCTTTAAATTAACACCCTGGAAACCATTTTTGACACTTCCGTCCTTAAAAAACCGTGACAGGTAAAAAAAAAAAAACGGAAGGGCGTAAGCTCTTCTGCATGAGTTAAAGTGAGCTGTTATGTGTCGGAAGAGAAAGGGAAGAGGAAAACAAGAAGACGATGTTTAAAAAACAAATGAGGAAGTAAAAAGCGCGAGGAGGAGGAAAATAAATGAAAAAGAGTGTGGAAGTCGGTCCTAAAGAGAAGAGGAGAGAGAGAGAGGGGGAGGGGAGAGGGGGGAGGGAGGGGGGAGGGGGGAGGGAGGGGGGAGGGGGGGGTGAGTTGGGTTGGGGAGGCAAGAAAACACTTGCATAAGAGTCGTGAAAAAGGAGAGGGTAAAGGAGTTAAAGAGTGAGAGAGAGAGAGTAAAGTAGTGAAAAAAGTTAAAAAGAAAGAGTAAAAGCGGAAAAGGGAGAATGAAGCAGGCTCATTCGCCAGATGTAGTGCAAGGAAGAGGGAAGAAGAGACCAGATATCCGAAAAATTAGAGGTAGTACTAGTTTCGTACTTAAAAAAAAAATTTTTTTGCTGAAGACTCCCGGGAAAGTTAAAGACTAAGGGAAAAATAGAATGACGAAAAAAAAAATGGGACTTTTCATGAGAAGGAAGCGTAAAGAGAGGAAAAATATCGCGGAGCTTATATAATAGTAAAGGAGACGCGGAGGAAATGTCGGAAGAGCTTGAAAAGAATGCGAAAGGTAAGAAAGAGATTGTAAAGATGATACCGTGAAGACGTCTCAAATAAATTTTCCTTGTTATTCCATAAACTCTGGCAGTCTTTTGTGACAGAACGGTGAAGGGATATAATTCAGAAGAAATATCACATCCTGTTATGATAAAAAAATTTGACTTCCTATGAAGTTGTTCGAATGAAAGGAGTTGTGTTGTGACGCATATCAGTAATAAAGAGTGTCGGAGAACATGAAAATGCATAGCATTAACGAAACAATCGAGAATCGCGTTCAATCGTCGAATAAATCAAAAAGTATAGCGAAGATATTCGAAAGGAAATACAAAATCGATATAAAAGAAACGAAAATGGATTGAAATCGTTCGAAATAGGAGCCTTTGCGAAATAAAGATGAAAATAAGGGGGGCAAATAACGTCAGCGGATTAAAGACACTTCCTGGCAGATAATACTCTCACAGCTAGGCGCCATAAAAAATCCGATAGAAACGAGGGTGAACACTCATCAAATATTCACGCCAGAGGATAGGAGAAAAACATTATAAATAAATTGACCGAAGGAAATTGTTTTTATACTTACAGAGAAGAGAGGGAGGACGAAAACTTTGATAAACTTGAGCGAACAAAACCTTAGTGGACATAAAATATGAATTTCCAGTGAAATGAAGTGGAAACTTCATAAAGCGAGGCGTAAAAAATTGATAAAAACAGTAAAGCACGTATTATACAAAAAATCGTGAGAGAGTGTATATGTACTAGTGTGTGTGTGTGCTTGTGTAAATATTTTGAAGAATGTGTTTGTGTGTTTGTGCATTTATAGCGCAACAACTACAAAACGTAGAAACAAGAAGAAGGTGCCATTTTTATCAAAATGGGAGGGTTTTTAAAGTGATTTGAAATACATTTTTTATATAAAAAATGTTTTTCTCTTTTAATTTTTCCCATTCAAATAACACTAGAATGAGCGTATTGTTGGATTAACAATTTACGTGACAACCGTTATAAACAATACATAATCTAACTACTATAATATATTTTGAAGTGTGTGTGTTTGTGTTTGTGTATTTGTGTGTTTGTGTATTTGTGTGTTTGTTCATGGAACTCCTCCTAAACGGTGTAAGTTAGAATAACCAAATTTGGTATGATTCTTCCTTACATCCGAACTTAGTGAATGGTCAAGGTTTGGTCAACCGGGATTAATCAGTGCTGCCAATATAGAGGATTAACATTTTTCTATAAGATAACACGTATGAATCCATATGCTGACTTGCAAGGTATTCTTCCTTCCATCATAAAAATACGTAAATATGGACGGATTTTTCGTTTTTCCTTTATTCGACTAATATAACTCTATACTATCTTATTCCTGCGAAGTTTACATGTTACACGGTCAAAGTTTTCAGAAATACGATATTTGATTCGAAATTTTGTGGATTTTTCGTACTCTTTCCGGGCGTTGCCAAGGCGGCCGTCATTGCTACCTCCGATTCAATTATAGTCGATCCGAAATCGGAAGACTCCCGGCCTCGAAAAAGGGGCGGACACCAGTTAGCAGCAGCCAATAGGAGACTGTTTGTTTGGGAAGGTAGTGGGGAGGAAACCAGTCTCACTCCTGCTCTCGAAGAGATCGCATCGGACTGCGTTGCCGTTTCTACCGCCGTTTCCTTGCTGTGGATCAAAAAGAAGGATGGGAAGTATTTTATTTAGAAACTGCGTAGTATATCAGCTGAGCAAGAGCTGGCAGCGTGCACCGATATCTGCTCTCCCGCACGAAAGTTGAGAGGGGCGATGGAAGGGGAAACGTTCGTGATTGGCTACTTGCTCTAAGTAGGCCAGGAGTCTTCCGATTTCGGATCGACTATAGCTTCAATGAAGCTTACAGATAGACGAAAGTTTAGCGTTATTCGATTCGCACTTTTGTTTAAGCAACGAAACGATCGATGTTTATGGATAGCAACGTAAATAGATAGGTATTGATTATTATTCAGGAAGCGTTTATAACGATTGATGAAAGTAATTTAACCTTCCATCGTCTATTGAATACTGGAATCTTACATTTCTGTATGTAAAATCATTATATTCTACAGTAGTATTAACTAAAAAAATAATTTATACCTAATATAAACTAAAATAAATAATATATACCTAATACAAACTAAAGTAGCGAAGAAAGAAACACAAAGTGTGGCATAGAGTTCTACAAAGCATACTGTTTTCAAAACTATATAACTTAAATAATGAGGTAGATTTTCCACAAATTGTGATTTTCAAACCTTTCAAGATATCGTCACAAAACTTCGCATAGGTAAATAATTTTATCCTGCGGATAACATAGGCTATATGGCGATAAAAAATTTGGGGAAGAGGGGGGGGGGGTGCTTAATTCAATAATTATTTTCCCATAAGTTTAAACGTAATTTTCGATTTTTCAGAGTGCAAGATTTTCTTCTTTCATTCATCTAAATAGGTAATTGCGAACAGGTATTCTTCATTTTTGCTTTATTCGACGGTTAAAACTGTGTACTATCTTATTCTTACAATGTTTACATGTTATAGGTACGGTCGAAGTTTTAGATTCACTAAATCCGTTGAAATTGAACTGGCAGTTCTGCTAATATGTGTGTGTGTATATACACACACAAACAAAGGAACATACATATAATCAACGTAGATATATTCTTAAATGAAAGCTTTTTCATCACGAGGAAGAAGATTCCTCAGAGGAGGTTCTGAACGGTTATCATCACCAAGTCACGTAAAGCAGAAGAGGCTAGAAGAGAAAATTTTAAGGGCTTTGAAAGAAGATGACTGAGGCGAAGAGAAGGGAAGGAAAGCGAGGAGAGACGGCAGAAAGAGGGGTGTACAAGGCGATTTAATTAAATGGAGTAATCAGGGAGTGAGTCGCTTGCGAAAGATAGGAGAAAAGGGAGGTAGGTTTGGGGATGATGGGGGGGGGGGGGAGAAAATGGTATGGGAGGGGAGGTGGAGGGATTGGACGAGACTTTAAATCCCCCTTTTCCCCAACCATTTACCTCATCCTGTAATACTCTGTTGTCTTACTCCGAACAAACCCCTTTTAATAGCTCCTGCTTTATTCACCCATCCCCATTCTTCTAGTACTCCGTTCGCCTTACGCAGATCTTTTCTCATCTCATTTAGGAAACTCAGGTTTCCGTCACACCTTGATTGCAATCTATTACTTAGAATTTTCGTTTTAAGCGTTAAAGAATAAATTTACGTGGTCTGGAAAACAGTTTCAGCGCGGTTCGTTCTTTAAGATGTATATTTTTAAAAGTTTTCAATTGCGACGCGGACCGAAAGATTTTAGCGACTTACTTAGTCCGTCCGACTTCTTTTCAAATAAAACCCCAGGAGTTTGTTGAGAATCGGAATGAAATTCACGTTACGCCTCTGCACTTTGAAGAACGAGAAATTTTAGTATCAAGCCCTCGCCGTACTTTGAAACTGAATTTGAGCCAGTCAACTAAATGGCCGCTCTTTCGGTATTAGGCTTTTATAAATTCCATCCGCACGTCCACTAAACGAAAGAGGTTAATTCGTACAATTATGTACGGATACATAAGCTCCAGCAGGCATAGAAAAATAGTAAAGTGTGACGCGCGATTCGTATCACTGATATCCTTTCCATTTTTTCTTTTTAATCCGGTACTTTTCGTAATTATTATAGGTTTGAAATGTCGTAGAGTAATTATTGCATGAAAAATTTGGGCCTCTGTCACGGACATCTCAAGTCACATCCCTCTACATGAAGTCCTACTCGGCTCTTCAAAAACTATGGTAAATGAAAAGGATTCATCCGTGTAGAGTAAAAAACACCCTTGCACAATCACTAATACTTCCATTTTCGATTATTGTAACAACGTCCTTAGCGATAGTATGTATATACGTGAAACTACTGCCGTCGAGGTCCAGCTCGTCTCCAACCAATCCGTTAAATTTATGTTCTATGCTAATCCCTCAGGCCATGTAACTCCACTGCTAAAGGAATTGTCGTGGATAAGTCTGGATTCAAGGTGGAAGGTCTTACATTTGCCCATAAATCCCTAAATCTATCCACACCCTTCTGTCACTTAAATGATTCCACAATCCTCAGCGCAACACATGCACTTAGCACGTTTTACGTTGATAAACCTCTTAGAATGAAATCAGATATTAAATCAATCTTGGAGTAAGGTTGTAGAACTCAATGCCATATTCCGATAAAAAAACCTGTTAGTATCCTTTAAAACCCTTATCTCTAAATCTACTATAATATATTTCGAAGCGTATGTTTGTTGGTTTGTGTGTTTGTTCATGGAACTCCTCATAAACGATAAAAGCTAGAATAACCAAATTTCGTAGGATTCTTCCTTACATCCTAACTTAGTGAATGGTCAAGGTTTGGCCAACCGGGATTAATCAGTGCTGCCAATATAGGGGATTAACAATTTCCCATAAGATAACACGTATGAATCCATTTCTTGACTTGCAAGATATTCTTCCTTCAAGCAATAAAATATGTAAATATGGACCGATTTTTTCGTTTTTCCTTTATTCGACGAATATAACTCTATACTATCTTATTCCTGCGAAGTTTACATGTTACACGGTCGAAGTTTTCAGAAATACGATATTTGATTCGAAATTTTCTGGATTTTTCGTACTCTTTCCGGGCGTTGCCAAGGCGGCCGTCATTGTCACCTCCGATTCAATTAGCTTCAAAGAAGCTTATAAATAGACGAAAGTTTAGCGTTATTCGATTCGAACTTTTGTTTAAACAACAAAACAATTGATGTTTATGGATAGCAACGTAAATAGATGGGTATTGATTATTATTCAGGAAGCGTTTATTGATGAAAGTAATTGAACCTTCTTTCGTCTATTGAATACTGGAATTTTTACTTTTTTTATAAGTAAAATCATTATATTCTACAATATAATGTTTATTAACGTAAATAAGCTCAAGTATCTGGTGTACATTTACCGGAGTCAGTGTTCAATCATGGACAACTGTACGTTGCTTTTTCACGGGTTTCTTACTTACAAGACATAAATGCCAACATTCCATAGGCATAATTACAGAAGAAATGAAGCTGAATTTGGCGAAAGTGACATGATAAGAAATAATTTTATATAATAACAGCCGTCGTCCGTTGGTTGGTTGGTCACGCATGCAAAGGCTAATAACTCGAGAAATAATAATGATAGAAACTCGAACTTTGGTAGGGATGCTTGATTAACACTTCTCCAGAGAATGACAAATTTAAATCGCGAAAAAATTCCTTGGTTCGTCTACAAGAGAGGCATTTCCATTTCCCATTACTTTACATGTAAAACGCGATTTTTCGACGTGCAGGCTTTTATTCATTTGGAAATTAAAATTAGAAGAAATTAACAGACCACCTTCGGATTTGAACCATTTTTAAGAAAAAGTTATAAAGTTTCTTATTCCGTTCGTCTTTTTTCGCCCACAGTTCTAAATATTCCATGTTAAACGTTTAATTTGCATATTTTGTGGAAATCTCGCCATTTTAACGTGATGTTGCTATGTCGACCATTATCATTGTTTGCTTCAATACGAGAGAGAGAGAGAGAGGAAGGAAGGGGAGAGATTGGCGTGTTTTGTGGAAAATAAGTATATTAACGTAAATATAAAAAAATTTAAGTATCAACAGTGTCTTTTTAGAAAAATTGGAAATAAAAAGCATTCTTAAATTAAATTCTTTGTAAACCATACGTGCTTATGAATATATATTGTTATTCCTCGAATTAATTTCGTAACAATGGCTGAAGTTTGGAAACGAATATAAATTAAAATTCAATTAAAATTAAAAGGACATTTAAAACTGTTAACAGGCAATTTTCGAAGAAACAACAGTGGATCTTTTAATGAACTGCTTTGTTTTTATAAAAGGAATTTTGGTGCGTATTTAATATAGAGTAAGTTCTAAGGCTTATAATCCATTTAAATCTAATAACAGTGGCTATTATAGTTTAAAGAAAGAACTTTATTTATTCACTTTACAGAATGAATTAATTTTAGGCTAGCATTGTCTATTATAAAAGGAGTTACTTTGGAATTTACAGTATGTAAAGTGGAAGTTGTACTGAATTGACTCAAGTATTTTGGATACTTTCCTTTTAACAGGAATAACTCAAAAAATAAACACGTATTGTTGTGATATGTTACGACGTATTTGTTTGTTAACAATGCGTAACAACGGGGGAATTACTTAAAAATCACACTTTTTTGAAACTTATTTATTAATAAAAGCAACATAATTAATAATACAATCTAAATTTATGTTACTAGGGGGTCAATATGTCTTTATGGCATTTAAAATAGCTGGAAATATGTCGATTTCTCTGTTATGTTGTCGCCACATGAATCCTTCTGCTGACAGACTTTCGCATTGCATTTTCAAAATATTCTGTCTCAGAAGTAAAGTTTCATAATATGGCCCTTCTTGCACATTCGCCCTTTAGATAAAATATCATGGTCTTGAAGCAAAGATACAGCTTCTTCTTCACAACTCGGCAAGCTCCACAAATTCATCATTAAGGGATCAACGTAAATATCTTAACGAGATTTGTTACGCATTGTTAACAAACAAAATATCACAACATATCACAACAATACGTGTTTATTTGTGAGGTATTCCCGTTAACAGGAAAGTAGCATTTCAAAGCAAAAATCAATTTAAAACTATTGTAGTTGTTGTTTCGGAAACTGGGAAGTCCAGAGTGGAGAGCGGACGCTAAACGATATTAAGGTACATTTTATTACAAAATCTATTTAAAGTATTATCAGAGGCAATTGAAGATTGAACAAATTTTTTTTAGCGGAATTCTGCTTATTTCATGTAATTGAAATGCTAATGCATTAATCCATTAAAATCTGTTAAGAGTGCCTTTTTTTCGTTGAAAGAAATATATGTACATGGTAGGTACTTTTATTCACTTTTCAGAATGAATGAATTCTAGGTTAACATTGCATATTATAAAAGGATTTTCTTAGGAATTTGTGGTTATTTTAACTGAACTGAGTCAAGTTCTCTTCTAAGTTTGAAATCCATTTAAAACTGGTGAAAGTGGTTGTTTCGGAAAATGAGAAGGCAAGAGTGCTGAGCAGACGATAAACGATATTGAGGTACATTATATTCCAAAATCTATTTAAAGTATTATCAGAGGCAATTGAAGATTGAACCAATTTTGTGGAACCGGAATTGTGCTTATTTAATGAAATTGAAATCCTAATGCTATAATCAATTTAAAACTAATAACAATGGCTATTTTAGTAGAAAGAAAGGTACTATTTTATTCACAAGGAATTTCTGTGAGATTTTAGTTAATTAATTAAAACAGACACAATATAGAAATATTCGATGGATAAAGCAGTGCACTATTTTATTCTTGCGATTTTTACGTTGCATTGACGAAAATTTAGATTCATTAAACCCTTTGAAATTCAACGGGCACTTATGCTAGTTATTAATAATTATCGTTATATTTGAACGCAATACGTTCGGAAACGGATTGTTACAAGCAAATATGATTAATTGTTAATAAAAGCTAATTGTAAGTTAAAAAGTATCTACTATATATTTTAAAGAGTTTGTATGTTGTGCTGTAGTAGCTTCACTAAATCCGTTGAAATTCAACGGGAAATTATGCTAGTATACTATATATATAAACTAGAGGCCCATTCTCTTACCTTAATATTATACTGCATCGTTATTACGTACATATCATGTAATGTTGAAGCTATATGTCTACGGTTGCACTGTATTTCTCCAGTTAATTACCTCCCACTAATGTTGTACATTTATTATTTCTTTATTTTTATATTCTGCTAGAGTATATGTAACATAATTCTCATTAAAATGTTAGTTTTACAATCTGTTGTATTTCTCTTGTGTGTGTTGTTTTCACAATCTTTGGTTTTGCTACTGCTATTTTGTTTTTGTAATATTTTAGTACTTTTTATTTATGGCCTTAATTTTTTTATACTTACTTATTTTATTCCTGTAACTTAGTGCTGACTATATATGTATATATCATTCAGCATTTGAGATCGGGTGGTAGAGGCGCCCAACAGAGTCTAACCTCGCCAAAAATAAAAGGATCCGCTCGATCAATCAATCTCCTTCCGACTAAATGTCGCCCAAAGCTGTTCTCTCATTCACCTTGAAATCCTTCACCACTTGCTACTACATTCTCCGAGGCGAGTCGTGCAGAAAAGAAGTAGTCCTTAATAGCCCACCGTGTTAGGAACCTTTCTTCCTTTTTCCTTCCCTGCGTCTCGATAGTTTCCGATTCACTCACAGGGAGGCGCTTCCGAAAAAAATCCTGCGATCTTTTCTTTCTCCTCCTCCGCGATTTTTCCCTCCCTAGACGGGGATCTCGTGTCCTTTCCGTTCGGTCACCTATGGAATATTGATGCGACGCTTTCTTTTATTTTCATTCCCTTTGTTATATTTTCCTGCTTTTCATCGCGTGGAATTAAATCTTTTTTCTTCGTGTTTTAATTTCCTTGAGGAAACAAGAGCGCGAAAAAAGGAGGAGAAGGAATTCCGACTGATTTATTTATATATTTGTTTTCCTCGAGCGATTGTGTCACCCCTTCTTCTGAAGGAGTCCTCGGATTTTTCCACTCGCTTGAAAATATTGACAATCTTCCTTAAAAATCGAGTTTGAACGGAAGATGGTCGCGGCTTTCATTTTATTTTTATCCTTTTCACGGGTGGAATTGGATTTCTTCGATTAACAGAATTTCAAGGTAACGAATACGAAAGAGCACATTGATCATTAATTTCAAGCATTTCCATTTGGCAATGATTAATGAAAAAGTATTAAATCAAACCTTTTCCATATTAAACCCGCTTGAATCAGTGAAACATTATAACAGTTCCTGAGTTAATTTGAAAGATTTTCTGTTAAAACTCGTTCATGTTTTCTCAAAGCATCTGGCATATACAACAAAATTTTCTGTAATAAGAGAGTGTTTCCAATGAATCGCAGATCAAAAGATAGCAAGGATTGCAATTTGTGAACTCGCTGCAAAATTCATGCATTACTGTACACTTTTCAAAGAGAATTCCATATTCCCAAAATACGAAGGTCGCTACCAGTACGTTAACTAATTATGACCGCAAAATAATACTGGATTCATTTTTCGGAATTCGGATTAACCAAACCAATTTATTTTCGTGCTTTGAATGCAATATTAAGCTCTTTGTGAATTTTGGGTTGGTTTTGAGGGTGCTCAACTTTAACTCAAACATGCAACATTGGAATGATGCCGCAAATTTGCCAAACGTTACGATTTTTCCTTCAAATAATATTGTATTAAAATATTCACTGTCATAAAACACAAAAAAACAAATTGTTTTTTAATTTCGTATGTTAAATAATGTCATATAAAAATTTTGGGGTAAATCAATCATATTTTTCCTCTTATGCATGAAAAAGAGGTAATATGCGCGAACAATTTATAAGTTTTAATTCCAGAATTTCACATAAATCTCAGTCGTAACAGAACTCAATCAGAATTATTTCCCTTAAAATTAAATCACAATTAAAATTATTTGGCGAGTCATTTTGTTTTCGCTTAGGTTATATCAATGCGATGTATTATTTTGCCAAGAGATGGCTGCTTATCATTGAAATAAATGAGTAAAGTTATTTTCCAGGTTGTTATTCATTAAATTCTTATATAATCCATCAAGGAATCTGTAGTTATTTAAATTATTTAAATGAGATTTTTTTGTTAATGACAGTCTGTTTCATTTCAATACCACTTCCCATAGCGTGAATTTTGGCGTAAAGGAAATGACATATCAAACTATCGATAAAATAAAATTTATAATACACAAAAAAATTCACCCGTCAAGATGTTACTATAAAACATGAATGTAATCGATTTAAAAGTGACAGTCAGAACAGCGACTCAAAAATAATTTTAAAATATCATTTTCCACCTCTCACTTTTTGGTATGAAGTTTCTGCACGAAAAATAATTACCATAAAATGCCATGTAATTTTTAATTCGAACTGACAGGCTAACGCGGCTTTTACAACGTTCTGAACAATCTATTTTAAATAAACAATACTTTGGACATGGGTGTTTCTGGTCACTTGTTTGAACTAAGTACGTCACTCGACATATCGTAACTTGTTTTTCGTCGCTTACATGAATGCATACATGCTTCAGAAAAGGGAGCGAACAACCTTTTATTTTTTGTCAAAAGGCCAAGCCTTTTGTAATTGTTCAACTCACGTGATGCCTAAACAAGTCCTTCTCTGCTATTCGAAAACATAATCCGCGAAAATAATTTTCCGAAAACCGCTATAATCGCTGAACCCGGGTGCAGATGATGACAGTGCTTACATGCATACGCGTTTTTAAATTAAAAAATCATTTTAAAGCGCCAAATGAAAATACAGAGAAAAAAGTGTAACCGGAACTGCATTTGCAATGGTAATTGAAGACGAGGCCATTGCATCAGTTCCTGAAAGTAACACGCGAGCCAAAAGAGCTAACCGAATATAAAAAGTTCGACTTCATTACCCGCGACTAATTCTTTTTCGCAAAAAAATCGAATCCGGGTAATTAAAAGTCGTTCTTCCGAGTTAAAAATTACATTCAGGTTCAAATGCGCGCGATATATAGGCGCTGCATTAATTTCAACGGGAATGGCAGGAAACGACGGAACTGAATCTCTCTCTCGAAATCCCTTTATCTACTTTCAAACTGTTCCCCCGAAAGAAAATTCATGCTGGCGCGAGTTCGAAACGATTCCGACCTCATGAAAGTTCCGCGTAAATTTTATAAGGTCCTATTATCGGGCATACGAGTCGCGTAAAAGACCGACGGCGGTCCGCAGGTTGGACATTCTCGGCTTAGCACTTTGTGGGGCACTTCGTGCAGATATTATCACGGGGCCTACGAGACTCGAGCGATGAATATCCGGACCAACTCGCAGAATCTCCGTTCGAAGGTCTAAGGAACACCCTCAATGGGCTTTCTACTTCGTCCTTATCACGTTCTTTAGGTTTCTTACAACTTGACTCCTCTGAAAATTTTCTCATTCGGTTTTTTATAAAGTATTTTCTAAAACTGGAAAAAGGACACGCACGTGAACTTAAAGAGTATAAATAGTTCCAACTATCCACACATTTAAAGCTCTCCTGACCATAAAACGTTTTGTAAAGATAAATGGGCTTAGTGCTCAAAAGGAATGTGTCGGAAAAACCGTTAGCAGACTAAAATTTCGTCGTGATTATCGTGTAAGCAAGCTAATTACCGTATCAATCACGAAAAATAAATCCATCAATATAGCTCCGCATGTAAAAGTTCTATGCCTCCTTAGTGAGAGGCTGCGTAATTATTATCTAATTGTTTACCGTTATTCATAATTTTTTTAGAAATCGATTCACTAATATATTTCGATATGTCTGAAACAAAAATTCTGTTTATTATTCATTTTTTAATGTTTACCATGAAATTCAATACCATTCAAATTCTCCTAACATGAAGAATTCAGTGAGTCACTGTCACAAATCTTGAGGAAAACATCTCAATGGGAGGTTTTAATAGAGGTATTATAAAATCGCTATTTCATTTAAACAATAAAGTTTTAAGTTGATATCTCGGCACGACAAAGTGTATTCTAATAAATACAAAGATTTTATTCGATTAAAAAAATTACTGACATTATAGGAGCTTAAGATAAGCTAACATGGCGTCAATCGTCTAGGGAGATCATTTACTAACAGTAAGTACAAAATTTCCACAAGGGAAATTTAGGAGTGTGTGCAATGTATGCCGAAAACCTTCTTCATAACACATATTTACATTAACTACAGACGTTAGATTTCTGTTAATAGATTTTTTTCATTAAACTTTTTGGAAAATTTAACGGTTAAAAAAAACACATAAATTAGATCAGATTTACGTAGCGAACTACTTAAATAAACATCCATTTATAAATTCCATCTCCTGTCGGCACCCAAGTCGCGAAAATGCGGACAACTTCGATTCCGACTCAATATTAAACCATTTTAACTCTCCGAAACGCATCTGAAGCCGTAAATTGATTTGCCGTTAATACTTCACGGTTTCCCCGGAGCAATAAGATGATTTTTTCACCTCACCGACAAAAACCTCTGTACGTCGTCGCCTTCCTTGCATCCCGCGGAGAGCTATTAACGCGTCGAACGAATAGCACGTCGAAGATTTTTTTCCTCGCGAAAAAGCGTCGCGCTCTACGGAAGACGCTTCGCTTTTCCTTTCTCCTCGACCCTCCGTAATGGGGAAGGAAGAAAAATCAATTAAAACCATTCAAGGGAAGGAAGCAGATGATTACAGAAATGACTAAACACGGCGAGAGGAGAGAGCGTGCTACTACTGGGTGCACATGAACCTTTTCCCGTTTGATTTCCCGTGTGGGTGACACTTGAAACTGACGACGCCTGTTGAATGCTAAACCTCCTCCGGAACTTTCCGGATGGCGTACGAAAAAAAATAAACAATCCGACTGACGTTAAAAGAAATGACTCCTCTTGCATTCGCCTCCCTAGACCATTAAAAAAATAAATAAACGAGTCCGCTGTGTATCGAGACAGAGTTTTTATTCCGGCCTAGGGTTCCTATTCCGGTTTTTAAGTGCGGCGGAGGGACTTACCGAAACATAAAACTATCGGGAAATGGCTTAAGACCCCTTTCGTCGGTGGAAACGGAATACCGTGTCCGTCGAGCTTCTTTAAAAAAAATCGGTACAACATACATTGTGCAAACTTTCTCATATACTAACGCGTCGTTTAGTTATCTTTAGAAAATGAAAATCGTATGAGCCTGTTTTTAGAAAATCCAATTTTTGTTAAAGTTGCCCAAGATTAAACTAGCCTTATATTCATTTTTTGAGAAATATGAACTATACAGTATTATTGAAGATGTAAACTCAAGTAACTGTACGAAATTTGATCAAAATCGTTAGAGCCGTTTTTGAGAAAATCGAATTGTTAAAAATGCGTAGAATAAACTACGCTTAATTATTGAGCAATGACAACCATTTATATATATATATACATACTCTGCTCAGTATGATAAAATACTTATGTACGAGATTTCAGTCATTTTCGCTTCACCGTTTAAGCTCCATAGCCAGTAACAGACAGACAGACAGCTGGCATTGCGAAAACCACTTTTTCGGATTCAGCGACACCTAAAACGTGTATTTCCGTAAAAATCTCGAGGTCGAATTTTTTCGCGATAACAATATTTTCTCGATACTTCGTATGAGAAAGTAATAAAGGGGAGACGTTTTAACTCCTCAACTCGGTTCGACGTATACGTGCACGGCCTTCGCTGTCATACCTCAGTATTGTCAGTCCGTATACGTGCACGGATTAAGAATTCTCCTTACTCAAAACTAAACTTTTATAGTCATATATGTACCTTTTTCTTAAACAGATAAATACTTCAGCAGCAACGATCCGTATACACGTACGGATCTTGACTTCTCTATACTCAAATCTAAAATTTCAAAGACATGCATGTACCTTTTTCTCGAAAAATAAACAAATGCCAAGGACGACAAAGCACGTCAAAATGACCGCTTTGAGGGACGAAAAGGGATAGGAAAATTACCGACTGGGGATGTTTATAAAAGGGCTGTAAAGGGGAAGAGAAAGGGAGGTTATCCAACCCGATTTTTATTTTTATCCCTGTTTACTGAAACTTTGTCTCGATGGATTTGCATTTATATTAAAGCTCGCTAGCGTCGTAAAGCGAGCCGAACGTATTTTATCAAGAGAGGCAAGTTTTATGCATTTCGCAATATTTTTGCTGCACCGTTTATGGCTTATGATGCCATTATTCTTTGGGAAACGACTTAAGACAAGATTCGAACGGGCGACGAGGATTTTTTTAACTCTGACCATTATAACTGAAATAATTAATATGTAATTACAATTAAAATGTTAATTCAAAATATGACATTTAATCAAAATAGTACACAAACTTGAAAAAAATAAAATATTGATTCTAGGAATTGAAAAAAATCGAAGAGTTTTCAAAATGTTTGATCCAAAGTTTCAAAGAAGAAAATAAACGATGAATGTCAATCAAAACACATTTCAGAAGCAACATTTTCTCGTGCAAAGTAATCAAATTCTAATCATAATTTGCGCTCACATTTTACGTTTCACGTGAAATTTGAACCGATTAAAACGAAAAATATTCACATCTTCTCCGCTCTTAACGGAAACTATATCCTTTTTCACGGTTCCAAAAGCTTCCAATCCATCTCCTTTAATTCGTTAGCGTTTTGCGTCGTCATCATCCATCCGCCAGAAAGAGAGAAAAAACCAATGATTAAGCAGATTAAAATATTCTACAAAAAATACAAACGCCGTCGGAAATTCAGATTATATACCCCTTTAGATAGGAGAGGAGAAAGAAGACGGTAGGTTGAACGGGAGAAAGGAAAGGAGGGAGAGAGAGGGATGGGACAGTCGCGACGCTAGCGACGCCATTCAGCCGCGGAGACGATACGAAACTATTCTCCCGAAGCTTTCAAGAATACCCCCCTCTCCTCTTTATTTACGCACCGAAATTTCACCTCTACTTGCAACAATCCTGCTGGGCATGCAAACTTATTTTAATCTTTCTCTCACGTCATCGCGCACTTAATCCGAGTCGTTAACCCCTACGCCATACCCCCCACACACACACACACAAGAACACACGCACGGAGCTAAAGAACCCCCCACACACACACACAAAAACAAACACGCACGGAGCGAAAGAAAATACTTCAAAAAAAAAGACGCATAAAACTCCCAACTTCACCACTTCATTAACGCTCCTTAAAAAAAAAGAGAATTTCTCATGGCGAGACGCGTGATAAAAAAAACGCCGGGGAAAAAACCTTTTCTTTTTACCCATTACATCTCAACACCTATCCACTGGAAGGAAAATCCTTGGGCCATTAGTAACGTTCTTTTCAATCCTGCCAACACAAGGAATCATCGCAGTCCTAGCGGAGGAGGAAAAAAAAACAGGGAAGAGAGAAAGAACCTAGGGGTTATAGAAGGAGAGGGGTTGAATTCTGCGGAGAAGGTTGACAGACGGATGAGTGGAGTGAATCCTGGCGACGGGAAAACGAACCAAGGGGGATTTTGAAGGGCACTCAATCGTTTGTCTTCGTCAGCGCCGATTCATCAAGCGACCATCTTACCTCCTCCCCCGACTACCTCCTTACACCCTCTTCAAATCACTCCCGTTCCCCTCTTTTTCTCTCTATCCCTCTTTCCTCGCGCCAAAACCATCTCCTTTCCTCTTCCATGAACTTTTTTCTTTCCTATTTTCCTTGCCACCATATCTTATCTGGGTTTTACAGCCGCTATTGCCTCACCGGCGGCATAAAACCCACTGAAAGGCATCTGCCTCTATCCGGCCGCGTCGTCTTTTTTTTTTTTTTTAGGAGACGAGGAGAGGATTGACGGTATCAATTCAATCACACGTGTTTGATTCCATTTTGTTTCCTCGGATGGGTTTCGATTGAAATTTCTAATAGCGGGTTATTTTAAAAACACTTTGCGATCCAGAGTTGAAATGGTTTTGTATATGAAGAGACACGGGCTTTTTCCGAACTAATGTTAATTTTAAATGTTATTTGATTTTGTATAAATAATTATTAAAGAGATCAAAGTCTGTTTCCCCTTTTTACTTTCTCATACGAAGTATCGAGAAAGTATTGTTCTCGCGAGAAAATTCGACCTCGAGATTTTTACGGAAATATACGTTTTAGGTGTCGCTGAATCCGAAAAAGTGGTTTTTGCAATGCCGTCTGTCTGTCTGTTACTGGCTCTGGAGCCTAAACGGTGAAGCGAAAATGAATGAAATCTCGTACTTAAGTATTTTATCATACTACTCACAGTATATGTAGAAATGGTTGGCATTCCTAAATAATTAGGGAAGTTTATTCTACGCATTGTTAACAACGATTGGATTTTCTCAAAAACGGCTTTAACGATTTTATCAATTTTTGGGACAGTTTACTTGAGTCTACGTCTTTAATAATACTGCATAGTTCATATTTCTCAAGAAATGAATATAAGGCTAGTTTATTCTAGGCAACTATAGCAATAATTTGATTTTCTCAAAAACGGCTATAACGATTTTGACCAAATTTCGTACAGTTACTTAGGAATGCATCTGCACTAATACTACATATATCATTTTTCTCAATGAATGAGTATAAGGCTAGTTTATTCTGGGGCAATCTGAACAAAAATTGGATTTTCTAACAACCGGCTGATACGATTTTCATTTTCTATTGATAACTAAACGACGCATTATTATATGAGAAAGTTTGCACAATGTATGTTGTACCGATGTTTTAATATAGGTTGCGAAAAAGATATGAGAAATATGTGTTATGAAAAAACTAGACAAAACAGCTACAGAAACCTTCGAGAAGAAGAGGAAACAATGAGCAGAACTCAAGCATTTGATTGGTTTTCAAAGCTCAAAAGTGTAACGACATCTGTCGAGGATGTTGATCGTTCGGGACCTACGTGTACGAGCAAAACGGACGGAAATATGGAAGGAATTCGTTCATCTGGGACAAACTGGGAACCAGCATTTCTTCAAGGATGTTCTACGGCGTCTACGGGAAGACGTGCTGCGAAAAGTGTCGTCGCGCAGGAGATTGGTTACTCCGCCACGACAGTGCTCCTGCTCGTTCCGCTTTGTCTGTGCTGGAATTTACGGCCAAAGACTGTTGTCCCGCATCCTCAGTATTCCTCAGATCCAGCGCGCTGTGACCTTTTTACTTTTTCCGAAACTCAAGTTGGCACTGAAGGGAAGGATATTTGATTGCATCATCACGATTCATAAACAATCGCAGGCTACGCTTGCTGCTTTCAAAACAGAGGGCTTTTTAGCAAAATGCTTCCAACAATGGCGTAATCGCTGGGATCACTGTGTCAACTCGCAAGAATATTACTTTGGAATGTAGGGCATGGAATAGCGGGTAGATGCTGTTATCATGGAGGGAAAAATTATTGCCCGGAAACTTTTTGATCGCACCTCGTACTATATAAAAATCTTCGCGAATGACGGGCGCTATGAGATACTTTAATCTTTTTTAGATATTTAAGTTCAAAGCACCGAAAGCAATAAAAAAACGCTCTGAGGGCAACTGGAAAAATACGCTTCTCCAAGAGCCTTTAGTGTTATCGATGCTGTGAGCCTATACATGTTGGAACTTCATTATATAATGACATGTATAAAAGTAAGCAGCATCTATAGCTAACATAAAGCATTAATTTTTACAGTAATAAGCGAGGCACGTCCGATTTATCGTCATTCTGAGGATGGGTTTATAAAAGTTTCATAATTTATACAAATAACTTTAGTTATGATGAGATTCTTTTTCGAATCTACTGCCGAATCACCACTGATGAGGGCTGTTTTGTACCTGAAATGCGCATTTGGTTTACTGCACTTTTTTATGGAGGTTTCCTAATTATAATTTTCATATTTAATTTCGATCATTAGGTGAACTCAACAATATACAATGCGAAAGTAATGATAAACTGAAACACAAACTACCACTAATTCTTGTTAATGTATTAGATCCTAGAGGCGTTCAGATTATATATACCAACAATATTGAAAAAACAAGTTAGGAAAGTGTACAACGTATCATAAATGGGCGCGTTTCGTGCAATGGAGTATTAGAAAGAAATTATACACCTGTACGTAAGGGAAATAGCGTTTTTAAATGTTCTTTTCTTCATCATAAGTAATCCATTTTCTTCCTATTTAAAAATATTGCACGCACACATAAGGAAATTAAACTTTTGTGTATGAGATTGTTTATGTTAGCAACAATGAATGTGACCATGCAAGAAATTTTCCAAGTTCAACTCGAATTAAGACATTCTCGATTTATTATACTAATAGCGGCTATTCCTACGATAAAAATTTATAGTGAATGAAATACAGTACTTCATAATTAACAATAGGGATATGAATTTAAATTTTCCTTAATATAATTGTCTACTTTTGCGCATAACAGCGTTTAGAAATCAATGAAAATGATTAATACATAAGAAAAGTTGAAATATGACAGAGATGAAAGACAGAAAAATATAGCATGTTTACAAACAATATCAATAACTACGAAAACAACTCGATTTAAGATGTTTTTGATTTTCTCGATAACGGCTATTCTACGATAAAAACGTATAGGAAAGAAAATACTCATCTTTACCAGTTCTACAACGTTTATTCGAAAACTATTTTGATACGAGCAATACTTTACGAGATATGACGAAAATTTCATTTTTTGTCTCCAGAAAAGTGGTACCCCTGTATGGCGTACGTGATTCATTTTTGCGATTTTCTTATTATATTTGATTGTAAGTCGTTAATATAAAGTTTCACGAAAATCCGTTGAGTAGAAGTCGAGAACGAACAAGCGGACGGACAGACAGACGGACGGACCGACCGACAATAATAGGCGCTCACGCTGTAAGAGAAACGCGCCTAAAAACCAGTCGCATTGGAATAAGAAGACTCATTTTCGCTTTTGAGAATAGATTTCCTCAAATAAAAAAAACTTTTTTTAAAGTAGGTAATCACATTGCATAAAGTGCAAACAAAATCGTTTCATCTACAATTAAGACTGAATCAAAAGATCGTAGGTGGGAGCTATTTTCATGGATTCGAATCTATTTTTAAAAAAACGAAAACAAAACGCATCCCGCATTTAAAACAAACAAGAGTTTTTAAAAAAGGGATTCAGAACAGTGTAAAAACGACCTAATTAAAAAACACGAAAATCTATATTAATTTCTTTTTATTACGCTTACAGTAATTAATTTTTTAAACATCTATAATTTTTATTCGTATGGAGCTTCAGGATATACAATGTTGCTCGTTGTTTTCATTTGGGGCCAAAACTAATTTATGGGGAGAGTTTAAAAAACGACAGCAAGAAAATGAATTTTTATTCTTTTAAGCGTTCTTTCGTCAAAGTCCTAATTTCGTACGATGATTCTAAGTAATTTTAAAATGCAAATGAAAAATATGCTCCACTCGTTCCCGATGCGAAGTTTCAGTTCTTTAGTTTTTATGACAGTTTATTTAATTTTTTTTTGACCCCACCCTTCCAAGCCAAAAAATTAAAAAATAAGCCCAAGGTGCACACCCTCAGGTTTCCCTAAGTACACATGCCAAGTTTAAGCTTTCTAGGTTTATTGGTTTTGGAGTTAAAGCGTTAACTCACAAAAAAATTAACACATTTTCTTATATTTGTATGATAAATCAAAATGTACAACTTTATCTGCGTAAATGTAGCTAAGAAGAGAAAAGAACTATGTAACTTTCAATATTAAAAAAAATAACGTACGTTCTCATTCTCATCTAATTTTAAATTTATACACGAGCATATTTGCGTTATTAAACATTACAGATGTATAACATAATAGTGTTATTTACATAAAGGTAATATTCCAGCATACAAATGATGAAATGCCTTGATTAAACCGTTAGAAAGGCTTCCCAGACGCAGTCAACGGTATAATTATCTTTAAACATTTATGTTGCTATGGGTCATTAATGTCGAAGCTTAAACAAAAATTAGAAGCGAACAACGCTTTTCTCTCGCCAATCTGAATGTTTAATTGGCACTAATTGAATCGGAGACAACAACGATAGTCGCCTTGGTAACGCCCGGAATGAGTATAAAAAAATCCGAAAAAGTTTGAAAAAGAATGCGTATTTCTGAAAACTTTGACCGTGCAACATGTAAACATTGCAAGAATCAGATAGTATAGTTTTAGCCGTCGAATAAAACAAAAATAAAGAAAATCGGTCCATATTTACGTATTTTGATGAACGAAGGAAAAAAACCCTGTACTCGGAAAAATCGAAAATCCCGTGCAAACTTATGGGAAAATATAATTGTCTCCTGGTTCCGTTCCAAGCCAAAAATTAAAAAGAAATAAGCCGGATGTTCACATCCTCAGGATTCTCCTAATATGTAGGCCAAGTTTCAGTTTATTGGTTTTGGAGTTACAGCGTTAACACACACACACATTCTATGTTATTTATATGATATATATATATATATATATATATATATATATATATATATATATATATATATATATATATATATATATATAAAGTTCGGATATTCCAACGCATTCTTTTACATGCTTTTACTTTTATTGAAACAGCTCCCGCAACCGTAAAAAAAAAGAAACAACTTAAAGTTCCATTCTCATTTTAAATAAAAAAACAACCCGCTTTCTCCAAGATGTCCGTTTGCTCTAGCGATCACGATTCATCCATCAAAAATCCCTTTCACTCTTCCCATCAAAACTTTCCATCTCGCTCACAATTCCAATCCTCCAAAACATCTCTTTTTCCCCTCTCTCTCTCCCCGTCCCGAAGAACCCCCGGAAAGCTTCCAAGGATAAAAAAAAAGAAAAACCTCCTCCTCCACCTCCTTCGCTCCCGTCTCCTTCTCCATAACCAAAATGTCATCAGCCTTAATCGAATACTGCATTGTTCTTTCGTAACCGAACCCCTTTGGATCTCGTACCGCTGACGTCCTTTTTAACCTCTCCTTAAAATCTCGGCCGTCTCTCTCCCCTATTCATCACCCTCGTCTCCATTCCCTAGCCCGCTCCTCTTTAGGAAAGAGGTCCGTCCATTCCACTACGTCACAGGAGGAACATCTACGCCGCGTTAAGGGATGGGATATAGAGAGAGATGGAGAATGATAGGGGAGAATGGGGGGAATCTCCAATTTCCCAATAGGAAACCGTCCCACTCCACTTTTCGAACCAATTTATTCCTCCGCGCCAACATTTCCTTCTCTCTTTCTCACTCCCTCTCTTTCTCTCTCTCTCTCTCTCTCTCTCTCTCTCGCTGTCCCCCATTGTCCTATAAACTCAATTTGATCCGTCTCCCACCGTTTGCAGTCTCCCTCTCTCTCTCTCTTACATGGATCCGAATCACCGGCATACCTTTCCTTCTTCTCTCTCTCACTCTCTCTCTCTCTCACGCCCTCTATTACTCCCTCTCTAATTCTCTCTTTAATTCTCTCTCTCTCCCCCCTCCTCCGTCCCTATCACACGCATGCCTTATTTTCCTCTCGCCCTATCCCTTCTTCTCTCCCTCTCTCTCTCTCACTCTTATCTCTTCCTCTCTCTATCATCCCCTGTATATATTTCACTCCTTCCCTCTCACACTCCATCTCCCCCCCCCCCACTTGCAGCATCTCTCCCTCTACTTCTTCACCTCTCATTCCTCTTCCATACCCCATATCCAGCTTCCATACACCTCTTCCTACTCCGCGCCTCATTCTTTCCTCCACATCTCCCTCCCATCCATCTCTCTCCATTTCTACCCCAAACTTCCTTTTCTAATTATCTCTATCTCTCTCTCTCTCTCTCTCCCCACTGTTTACTTTCTCATATACAAAGTATATTGAGAAAGTATTGTTATCGCGAAAAAATTCGACCTCGAGATTTTTACGGAAATATACGTTTTAGGTGTCGCTGAATCGGAAAAGTGGTTTTCGAAATGTCGTCTGTCTGTCTGTTACTGGCTCGGGAGCCTAGACGGTAGAACGAAAATGAATGAAATCTCGTACTTAGGCATTTTGTCATACTGAACAGAGTATATACATATATATATATACATATATATATACATATATATATACATATATATATACATATATATATATATATATATATAAATGGTTGTCATTGCTCAATAATTAAGCGTAGTTTATTCTACGCATTGCTAACAACGATTGGATTTTCTCAAAAACGGCTCTAACGATTTTGATCAAATTTCGTACAGTCACTTGAGTTTACGTCTTCAATAATAGTGTATAGTTCATATTTCTCAAAAAATGAATATAAGGCTAGTTTATTATAGGCAACTTTAACATTAATTCGATTTTCTCAAAAACGGCTGGAACAATTTTTATCAAGTTTCGTACAGTTACTTGAGTATACGTCTTGAATAATACTACGTATTTCATTTTTCCCAACGAATGAATATAAGGCTAGTTTATTCTTGGCCAACTTTAACAAAAATTGGATTTTCTAAAAACCGGCTGATACGATTTTCATTTTCTAAAGATAACTAAACGACGCATTATTATGCGAAAAAGTTTGTACCGATTTTTCCCTAACTTTTACCATTTCTCCTGCTCTCTACCTCTCTCCTTCCGTCCATCTCCACCCGCTTTCTTTCCCTCTCTCATTCTCTCTCCTATTATTTTCCTCTTTCTCATTCCTCTCTCTCCCTCCCACTTGTTCCCTCCCTCTTTTGCCCTAATAAATTCGTTTGTCTGTCTGTCTGCCTTCTCGCTATATTTCTCCTCCCTACGCCTCTCTATATCCCTCTCGCATTCTGTTTCTCGCTATTTCCTTCGTCCTCTCTCTTCCTCTTTCTACCTGCTTTCTCCTCTCTCTCTCCTTCTCTCCCTCACTCCCTCTCTTCCTATCCCCCTCTCTCCCTCTTTCCCTCTCCCTCTTTCCCTCTCTCTCTCACTCTCTCCCTCTCCCCCTCTCTCCTTCTCTCCCTCACTCCCTCTCTTCCTATCCCCCTCTCTTCCTCTTTCCCTCTCTCTCACTCTCTCCCTCCCTCTCCCCCTCTCTCTCACTCTCTCCCTCTCTACCTCTCTACCTCTCTACCTCTCTCCTTCCCTCTCTACCTCTATACCTCTCTCCCTCCCTCTCCCCCTCACTCCCTCTCACTCTCCCCTATCTCTCCCTCTCTCTCGCACTCTCTCCCTCTCTACCTTTATCCCTCCCTCTTTCCCCCTTTCTCCCTCCCTCTCCCCTCTCTCACACTCTCCCTCTCTCCCTCTCCCCCTCTCTCCCTCTTTCCCTCTCTCCCTCTTTCCCTCTTTCCCTCTCTACCTCTCCCCCTCTCTCCCTCTCTCCATCTCCCCCTCCCTCTCTCCCCCTCTCTCTCTCCCATCCACTCTCCCTGTTCATATTACCCCCTCCCACCTTCTCGTTCTCTTTCCCTCTATTAAAACCCTTTCCCGTTGATATCTTCCTTAATTCGACTCTTCCGTAGTCGATCTCTTCCTTCTAGTATACGTGGGTGTGTGCGCGCGGGACCCCCTCCTCTTCCTTTCCTCTACCTCTTCCGAACGAGATTGAATTAGACCTTTGAGAGAATGGAAGAGATGGCAATATTTATCTTCTCGGGCAGGTCTTAAAAGGGCGGAGGAGAATTTTTCGTTCGTCTTTTTTTTTAACCCGCCTTTCTTCTTTTCATCGGTGTCGAAGATCGCGTGTTTTTTTTTCTCCCGAGGATTTTTAAATGGATAAACTGTAGAGAAAATAACGGCACTTTTGTAATCGTCGAGGAGGGAAAATTTCGGCTTTTATATTTCTCAGGAAGTTGTACGGTGTTCTTTCCTCCAATGTTTGCCGCTTTCGAACGCTTCTCCGCAGCGGCGTTACGTATTTGACTTTCGGCGATGTTTCTCCGAGCGGGTGTACACTCACGGCCGGAAAATATTTTAAATAAATAACTAGGCGAAAATTCTCCGCCGCTTTCCGCGTTTCATCGTCCGTCTGTGCGTTCGCGCGTTCATTTCGCTCGCTACGCGACCGCGTCCCGAGCAAATAATAAGTTCGTTTGAAATATAGCGAGCGGACTCATTTTTCCGTTCCGTCTATCTTTTTTCGGGGGCGGGAGTTCCGAGATTGAAATTTCTGTTGACACGCCCCGAAAAAGAGAGAGGGAGAGAGGAAGAAAGAGAGAGAGAGAGAGAGAGATGAGTGATTACGTTCTCGAAACAACCATTCCGAAATTGGAGTTTACATATTACTTCGTCCTGAGGCGAGTCGCGGATGCAATCTAGAAACCGGATGATCTCGGAGCGCCGAAATCTCGAACCCAAACTCTTTAGAGGGGGTGTTGTTATCAGAGGGAGCAACTGCCGGGACGACAAAGCGTTGAAATTAATAAAAAGGAAAACTAAAAACGCAAATGTTTACTCCTTTTCAATTTGTCTTCTTTACAGCGGTTTTAATGACTTTTCGTAATGATAACGAAAGCTGCGGCCCTACTCCATCAAATAAAATTCAGTTTATGAGTTAAGTGTCTTTTCGAGGTTGGTTCTCTTCGAATTTGCGTCGTTAGATCATTTATGTTCGATATTGCGGACTTAAAGGGATTAGTAAACATTTCTGGGACTGATAAAGAGCTATTAAAAAGTTCTAAAGGCTCCTTGCATTATAAATAAGTGACTATTGATACCTGTTTCGCTTAAGTACCAACTTTGGAAACTTTGTTACCTTGAGAAATAAGAAACTCCATAAGCATATCTTGTACTTATGATATGAAGCCAAAAAAATATTTGTCTTTATGCACGGATAATCAGATCCTGTCAGAGTGGACTGCTCGCATATCACTTCCGAATTAGGACTAATAAAAAACGTCGACCTTCCGTGATTATAATCTCCGAATTATGTGTAGCAGTTTGACAAATATAGAAATGACGCGTATGTGATATCATAATCCCAGGGTTGTCATCCTCAGCTCTTCCAATACATTTAATACGTGGATAATTCACACTTGGGTTATAAAGTTTAATCCGCTATGCTCTAATACATAAATCTCACTGATAAGTACTGCATTATTCTGTTACGTATAAGTATCATTTAAGTGTTGATTACGAATATGAACCTTAAGAAGAGCGAAAAATAAAATACCCAAACGGATACCAAAACTAGTGCTAAATATAAACTACAGCCAACGAGGAAAATAATTGCGTTAGTCAAGAGTTCAGCTTTCGCTTTCCAGATGACGACGAGACGTTAATTTCCGCCCCGAGAAAATTTTACACATTCAATCCTTCATTTTCTTCCGAACAAGCGAACCCTCCATTGTTGCGTATTCCCGCACGGCTTTAGCGCGTGGGTTGGGTTGAGGAGTGGAGGGGAGAGGGGAAAGAAAGGGGGAAAGAGGGGATATGAAACGGCTACACCGTTCACGCAAAACCCTTTCCAGATCTCAATGTCGTCGGCGCGCGGTTGGTATTCTATTTCTAGACGCGCACCTGTCATTACATCCTTTTGCAATCAACTTACTGTGCTCTTCATTATCCCCTTAGGATCACGGTTTCCGAAATCCGAAAAAAACCCTTATGTTCTCCTCCGCCAATCCGCTCGCGTTTTCTCTCTCCTCTCTATCCGCCCGTCCGCTTCACTTCATCTCCATATTCCGCATCGTCGTTTCACCTCATTTCCTTTCCTCTCTCTCTCTCTCTCTCACCTGATCCTACTCGGATCCTTTCTTCTCTGTCCGCCGCGGCACGCATTCCATCCCTCTCTGACGTCGTATTTTTTCCTCTCCAACTCCTATTTTATCCGCGGAAAAAAAATCCCATTTCATTTTTCCTCCCATCTCCGATCCTCCAATTAGGATTTTGACATCGAACGATGCGATTTTTTTTTTCGTTTTCCCAGCAGATTTTCGAGTCACGCGGGATAAATCACGCGTAACCGAATTCCAAAAAAATGTCGAGGAAAAAAAGGTGGAGCGTTGGCGGCGGTTATAGTAGAGGTATTCTCTCCGTGAATGTGGGATTAAAAAGCACAAAAATCTAAAACGGGAGATGAGAAAAACAAAAAAAAGCGGATGCTGATCTGTATTTAAAAAAATAAAATAAAAGCTGAGCAGTGGGAACCGTGGTACTGTTTGAACGAAGAGGTTTGGTTACTTTTTCCCTATCTTTGTTTTGGGAGATCGAAAATTTAATACAGGAATACGTATTGCATTTTTCGCGCGAGTCGTTCGGGGAAAATCGACATACACACGCGCGCGCGCGCACACACACACAAATATACGTGTATAGTTTCTTAAAGAAGAGGACAATTAAATTGGTGTATAAGCGACAAATAGGTGTTGAAGGAAGGATGCCAAGTGGATCCGTTCGTCAACCACTAGTTGCCGTTCATATGTATAGGTGTGTGTGTGTGTGTGTGTGTGTGTGTACAGGTATACCTCGGTTAACGAAGTAAATGCGTTCCACAGCAGAACTTCGTCATCGGAAACTTTGTTTCCAGAGGTATAAATTACATAAAGAAGGTAGGGCTTCAGAAAAGGGGGTTTTAGTACCAAAACTTTAGCATACAATAAGAGAAACGGACAAAACTTCCGGTAAACAAGCAATGACCATTTTAAAATTTCGAAAGCTACAGTGAGTATTAAAACAAAACGACAGGGTTTTTCCGCGTCGGTGGTAGTGTAGATGGCAGGGACAAAACAGAAGGAAGAAGCCTTTGTAATTGTTTCGAAGATAGTCTTGTCTTATGACTTCAATCTTTGTTTCTAAAGAAATAGATTTACGGTGCATTTTTTGTTTATTAAACCCACTTTCACTTGAAGAAAGTTTGGAGGACATAATGGGGTAATAACTGACTTGATCACAATCAAAAAATAGTAAAAATGTTAAATGAACGTGCGTTCCTTCAATACGAAAATGAGAGGTTTCTTAAGCGATCACACTCGTAATTGGCTACGTCGAGTTAAAGAGTCAAACTAACTCATTCTCATGGTACTTCATGTATTTTTAGAATAGATCGAGATCGAGAATATAGTAACATTGTAATTAAGTAGCTGCAATGTTGCGAACATACGATAGTACCATATTAACGAAGCTTCGAAATGTAAGTAACGCCAGTATCAATTCCTGTCTCGCCCACCTTAGCCGTATAACACGCGTATACTACTAGTATACCAGAACGCGTACTGGACATCTTAGAAATTCCACAACACGAAATAAATAATAATTTCGGTTTGTGGCTGTTTTAATAAGTTCCGAATGCGTTTTGGCAATATGAAAATTGCCAGAAAGCGTACTGGACGTTTTAAATCAGCCAAAGACCGAAATATGGATGTCTGTACTTGTCTTGGGTTTCTTTGGGAATTCGCACCGGCAACACTCAGTTGTGATGTTAAAAAAGAGCGAGAGTAGCGAAAAAAATAAAAATTCGCTGTCACAAATGCAACATCGACGTCTGAATAGAATCGACGTTGTGAAAACAGGGCTTCGGTACGTTGTCATTGCATCGGCCGCGCCAATCAAGTAACTTGTTACAGCAAATGTCACAACAACAGTGCTTACAAAAATAAATCAAGTTTTTTGATTTCTTTGTATGCATGTATTTTTGTTTTTCTTCCTTTTTAGGCGCGTTTCGCTTCCAACGTGAGCGCCTATTGTCGTCGGCCTGTCCGTCCGTCTGTCGGTCTGTCTGTCCGTCAGTCCGCATGTTCGTTCTCGGCTTCTACTGAACGGATTTTCATGAAATTTGATATTAAGAACTTACAATAAAAGATAATAAGAAAATCGCAACAATGAATCTCGTACGCCAATCAGGGGTACCACTTTACTGGTGACAAAAAATGAACTTTCCGTCATATATCGTAAAGTATTGCTCATATTAAAATATGTTTCAAATATAACTTATAGAACTAATAAATTAGTGTATATCTTTTCCTATATATTTTTATTATAGGAGTAGCCGCTATCAAGAAAAACAAACAAGAATTTCTTATTCGAGTTGAATTTTGAAAATTACTTGCATGGTTACTTCTTCATTGTTGCTAACATAAACAATCTCACAAACAAACGTTTCATTTACTTACGCGTGCATGCAATATTATTAAATAGAAAGAAAATGGATTATTTATAATGAAGAAAAGAATTTTAAAACGCCATTTCCCTTACGTACAGGTATATAATTTCTTTCTAATACTCCATTGCACGAAACGCGCCCATCAGTGATGCGCTGTACACTTTCCTAACTTTTTAATAAAACGGATTAATATTACTTTAGATCGCTATCTGACCATTTTCGGACTGCCAGAACGCGTTCAGACAATATTTGGGAACAGAACTGTTATGGGTCAACATCGATCGCAGCGCCAGTTTGTGTCAAAAAATGAACTACGTGCTACGGTATTACCGAAAAATAAACAACCTTCTCAGGAGTTACTAAGTGAATGTTTTTATTTACATATTAACCGAGGGTATTGGCGAGCTTTCGGCTCGCTTTGTTTTTAAATTATAATGCCTTTTATATCGGGTGTAGCCGCGTACGGGCGCTGCCGCGCCCTTCGCCTCTGAACGAAGCTACTCCTTACCATTGGCCGGTTATCGGGTGGGTAAATGTCGCCACAGGCAGATCCGCCATGGGTTTGTAAGCTTTCGTTTTGCGTGAAAGTTATTAAATATAACTAAGTGATTAACAAATATCAAATCCAGCAAAAATAGTATAATGAGTTAATTAAACAAAGTTTTTCTTGATATTTTTAACTACATTTTTAATAGGTCCCATTTTAAACGGGTTATCTGTTTATATTGAAACATTTTAAAATAGTTCATTAGGAATAATTTAGGAATATTTACGTAGTTCGTCACTCTCCCACCTGACAAAATGGCGCTGCGATCGATGTCGACCCATAACAGTTCTAATTGTAACAGAACGCTTTTTGGACTTTTCATAGAGCAACAAAGCGATTCATTTTAAATTTCGTGTTCTGGCATTTCTAAGGTGTCCATAACACGTTCTGTTCCTTTGTTTCGCTCATTGCTCGATATCGATGAATGAGCCCAACACACACACACATGTGTGTGTGTTGTGTGCCGTATTAGCAGCAACGCCGACGATACTGCGCGAATTTTCGTAATTTTAATCTAACTCGCTTTGCCCCCCCCCCCCCCTCCCCCCCATCCCCTCCCCCCTCCCCTCCCCCTCCCCTCCCCCCCTCCCCAGTTTCGCATAATAAATTAGCATTTCGATTACAAAATCCCCTTCCTCATATTCTATTCCTTCTCTTTCAGATGATCGATCGATTTAATTTTCTCTTTTCATTCGCCGCGCGGTATTCCTTCCACACACTATAAATATATGTGGGGTTATTCCGTCGAATTTCCACTTCCATCCCGAACAATGCTTTTTAATTTAGCTTCCTGCCTCTCTCTCCTTTCTCTGCTTCAGCATTTACACACACATATTATCCGACATCATCCTCCCCCCCCCATTCTCTCATTCCACAATCCATTTCTATAACTCTTCCCGCCTTTTATCTGTCGGATGCCTTTGAGTTTTTGTTATCCTTTCATTACGCCACGTCCTACGCCTTTTCTTTATCTTTAATTTCCGTCGTAAATTTTTCGTTGTTTTCTCTCGTTTACTTCTATTTACGTTTCGCGGGCTTATTCTTCTTCCAGTCTCTCACCTCTCTCTCTCACCTCTCTCTCTCTCACTTTCTCTCACCTCTCTCTCTCACCTCTCTCTCTCACCTCTCTCTCTCACCTTTCTCTCTCACCTCTCTCTCTCACCTCTCTCTCTCACCTCTCTCTCTCACCTCTCTCTCTCACCTCTCTCTCTCTCATTTTATCTAGATATTGACTTATTATCGGCGCGGTTCAGGTGATCCAGATTAATTGCGACCGACTAACGCGTTGCGTCAATTACTGACATTGATATACTAGCGTAAAGATCACTTAATTAATCATCCGCTAAAGGTCTTATCTTTTGTGCTACTTTGCGAAGAAGAAATTGATGAAATTATTGTACGCTTTTTTAATCGATCGTCCATTGTTTGTTTCGCTTAGTTTTCGAACTGTTCCATTATCTAGTTTAGATTTATAAAGCGTGATATTGGACTATTTTCCGGATGTGCAATTAAAGCTAAATCAATCGTTCGTCAAAAATCGCACTGACGTAGTGCGTAGAGCAATAGTTACAAAAATAGATACATAACATGTCGCGATAAAGCATACATATTGCAAGGAAACGGGATCATTAATAAAACAAAAGAGCAATTCACATGAGCAATATAACATGAATGACATTTAATTAATATTTAAGCAATGTATAATTTTTCTGAAGGCAGCGCATATTTTATTTTCGCCATTTGACATAAACCACCAACGCTTTGATACAACTCACTCCATACGACAGAAAAAATAGCGAACTAGAGACTTATTTCCTGCCATCCATGGCATATATGTAATTGAATCTACGTAGTTAATTAAACGCTAGTCGTCGCGTCATACGTTGATACTATCGTGACACATTTCCTGCGCCGGCAGTTTTAAAAATCCTGCCTCAAAAATTGTTTAGAAGAAAAAGTAGTCTGAAATTTTCGCTGCCAGTAACCAAGGCAATAAATAGCCATCGAGATTTTCCTTAATCCAATTTCAGCAGGAGTCTAAATACGTACGAAAAAGACACGTGGAGGTTTATATCAATTTTTCTAAACTCAAAAAATCCTCGCATTTATCAGTGCATTTGATGCCCCCCCTCTTTTCTCAGCTTCATCAGATGGAAGTCAAAAGTTTTCCGTAGGCAGAAAACGCTTCCTCTGACGAAAATTTGAGCATAATTTCACAATGACAAGGAGCGATGAAAAGTCAAGGGCGTTGAAGTTTTTGAAGGGGAAGCGAGACAAAAATGTTGAGAAATTAATGACGAGATTCTCCGGGAATTAGGAATTGATTATTGTTTCCGGGAAGTTCTGCTGCGTTTGCGTTAGGGAGAAAAAAAGAACTTTCGAAGGGAGGAAGCTTTATTTTCGCGCGAAATTTATTTTGTATGCGTTTTCTAAAAACATCAGAATATCTATCAACTTGAATTAGTTGAACAGTGTCGCCTTTTGTCGGATGGAAGAAAAACACGGCGGAGGAAATTCTGCATATTTCTCACAACGTTGATTTCCACCTATTGACGCAATACGTATCAGCAAAAATCGCAGTTGCAATCTAACGCCCAGTTTTGAGTATCGATAAGAGCCATTCAACCTAAATTAAATTATCAAAGCAAATGCACCCTACAGTAATAGATGCTAAATGCAGTTAAAACTCAATTATCTACATATATTAATTGATTGTATTTTATTAATGACATTCGGCTTGTTTCTAGGTGAATAAACCTGTACGGTATAAAGCTATACCAAGTTGTACCTTTAAAATGCGGATTATCCATGCCTACTCAGTCACAATTAACACGGATAACAGAGAATTATCAAACTCTTACAATAGCTGAAAAAATTCAAGAAGAAGCACTCCAAAAAGTACTTGTATCTCCAATACCCACAAAAAGGCCATAAAAACCAGGTGCGAATTTCGGATATATTAGATACCCACTCACAAAATCTCCCTTAATTTTTCCTGGCATACCCAAAAATGCCAAAATACTAGCACAAGTGTCCATTTAGAATCAATTTACGGCGAATTACCACCGAAAAGGCAATATATACCTTGCCCTGTTGCGCGAATTAATTCATCACGCAACATAATAAGTAAAAGGTAAAATTTAGTCTTGAAAGGTTGAAATTTTAATTACCTAATTATCATCAATTGTAATTGTAAATTAGACGCAGAATTGAATAAAAATACGCAACGCGATACACGTAGTAATTAATATACGCTATAATTGGATAAGACAGTTAACTTCTCGACACTTTATGTAATCCACGCGTGTATAATACCATCCCTCGAAAGCGATAGAATAAGACCCGGTCCCGCGTGATCGATTCGTCCAATTCCACGGAACGTAAATCCTACGATTAGAAAACCGAGTTTATGAAGTTATTTCACTCTTCACCCTTTCCATCCCTAGCCGTTCGTATCGTTAGCGCTGATGACTGACTATAAATCATCAGCATGAATGCATCACGTGTCACTTTTAAGGGAAAGAGCGACATTTATCATAAAATTGAATGAAATGGCGTGACGAGAGATAGGGGTCCCAACGCCGCGCGCCAGATACAACGGCAATCCCCGCTAAATCTGACACCGCCGGCGGCGTAACACTTAATGCGGTTTTGTTGCCAGATATATTTATGGTAATTATACTGATTAATTACCCAGATCTTTTAATCGAGTGGTCGCACTTGACGCTAAGGGCCTCGTAATGTCGGACGGATTACGCTATTCGTCAACTGTTATCTTGGCCATTTTTTTCTTTGTTTGTTCACGTAATATATTTATCTCGCCTAGAGAAGTAGAGGTACTCGTGTAACTAAGGTAATGATAGACGTGAGACGAAACTAAATTAATCAGTAACTTTATATAACATAATTTATATTTTAGGAGTAAATCATTGTAGTTGCAGAATCAACTGTGATAGGTTTGAATACACCTTTAAAATCTTTCAGATATATTTTGCTGATTCAGTATATTCAAGAATAACAGAACTAATTTATTTATCGTAATTTAGATGCTTAAAGCAACATATATTCTAAAACATCTTTACGTCATTTATACAGTGAAGTAGATTTTGAATTGAGTCATTATTTTCTTACATTTACATACGATAACTGGGTAACTTCTTTAGGTTTTCTGAAGAACTCCAGAGATAAATCAATATTTATCTAATAATAATAATAATATTTTATTTAATACATACAGGAAAACCCCCATTACATCTATTTTAATAAAGACAAACACAACATCCATGCCCGAAGCGGGATTCGAACCCGCGACCTTTGGGCTAGAAGGCAGGCGCATTGCCTACCAGTCTAACCCGGCCGGCTGCCCTGCCCTGCCAAAGCAGAGCATAGTATTTGTAATTGCAGTTTCCTTTTTTAAAAAAATAAAAAATAATGTTAAATCAGTTATATACAATGGAAAATTTTAATATAACTTCAAATTCCAGTGCTCTAATTAAATTCCACGAGGAAATACGCTATTTAGCTTTACTTTACCGCCATATGCAAATTCTTAGCTTTTCACGGAAATTTCACGATAAATTCGAAGTTAAATTACACTGCAAATATACTGTTATAGCCATTTACACTAAAATTAAAAAAAGAAAAACTATCCTTTTAATCGATACTAAACTTGCTAAGATAAATAATAAAAACCTTGCCATTTAAACATGTTTTAAAATGATTTTTAAAGGAATTTTGATCATATAAAATTACTGATGCATTTCAATAGATTATCATTATATGTAGTTAGTGGCACAATAAATAGGTGTTGGTAAAACTATCTCGAAGAATTTCGAAATACATTTGAAAAAATATTCAAGAGAAGTAAACTAATGCTAGTTTATTTCACATCTCAAATAGAAGTAAAACATGTCAGGTTACGAAATATATAAGAAACGACTGTCTCAATATCTCGAATGATGCCGGATTGACACGATCGTTGTGAATTGTGTCATCGATATCGATCAGAATTAATTCGGGGAAGCAAAAACTTATACGCATCTCTGATTTTGACATAATAATTAATTACAAGGTATGAAAATAATGGATGAGATGGGTAAACAGTTTATCCGCTTTTTAATCCTTAGTTTTCGTTAGTAAAAAATGATTGGGGATAACACATTTCCCATGTCCTATACATTCCTCATTTTAAATAATAACAACAGATCCTTTAAGCTTAAAGTTTCAATTATTTGACGGTACCTCTATGAATAAATACCAAAGGAATAAAAGAATATGATTACATTTGTATGTTTGTGAAAAGTTTAACAATTAGTTTCCTTGTTATCATAATTTTTATATCTAAATGTTGGATTAAACTTCATTTTTAACATATAAAAACCTTTTAATCACAAGATTATCTGCATGAGCCATTTATGTATGTTGTCTGCTTGCTGACATCTCCGGAAATTCATATAGTCAGTGAGCTTTTATTCTGATATTGTCATGGTAAAACAGGAAATATCATGGACTGAGTGATATGTTAATACATGTGCATTAAAAACTTAATTAACATACGTCCAAAATATCTTATAAAAGCGATACATTATTTCAGGCATAAAAATATTTCCTTATCATAATTTCCTGATAAAAAAGCATTTCACCCGAAAAATTAAACCGTGCAAAAGCATCTGAAATCTCACCATAGGACGTAATTTAAAAAAATAAGTTTATAGACCTCGGCATCAACCCGCTTTAAAATCGAGTCGTAAAAAAATATAAAACAGCGACAGTTTGATGATTTTTTCCGGCGCTATTTTATTAAAATGACTAATAAACTCGGACGGGATCCATCTCCCTTCCTTAATCTCGACGTTTTTCGAAAGTTTGATAGCCTTTTTTTCCTGCAATAAAAAAAGTTAAGGAAACATCAGAAAACATCACGCTCTCTACGCAACCCATATTTTCTCGTTACTCACAATTAAGCGTTTTTTTTTTTTTTTTTAACTCTTAAGCCGACGAAGAAAAGACCCGAAACTTCAATCCCTTCTTATTTATTCAATTTAAAAAAATTACAAAAAACTAACTAATATTTTCTTCTCCACCATCCCCCCCCCCCCCCCCCCACACACACGCACACAGAGAAAAACCTCCCCTTCCTGCTGCACTCCGAAAAGACTGACCTCCTCTTTATTCATTCCCCTTTCCCCTAATAAAGCGACCAAAAACATCCTCTCTTCCTCCTCCTCGAGATCCTTCCAGTCCATCGACCGACCCTTCCCGCCATTCGAGAATTTCGCCCTTCTTTTATTTTTCTCTCTCTCTCTCCTTGTCCGACCCGCGTTAAAAAACCTTCCCTTCCTTGTTCCCTTTTCTCTTTCCATTTCCTCTTCTTCGACAGCAGGTCCGCATTTTATCCCTCTCCTGTGAGTTTTCCCTACAACCCTTCCCCACTTCCTCACCACCATATTCTCTCTCTCTCTCTCTCTCTCTCTCCTTCTCCTCCACGATAAAAATTGATCAACCAGAAACCAATTACTCGGGTAGGGAAAAAAATAGCGGAGAGAGAAAGAGACAGAGAGATGGTGGGAAAATGTTAGGGAGAAAGGAAGAGAGAGAGATAGGAAGTTTGATAAAAAAATTGAAAAAGGGGGAAAAATTGAAGATCAAGATGGGGTCGCTTAATTTTCTCAGGGATAGGAGGAATATTGAAGAGACCAAAACGGAATGAGGGCAGAGGCGTGGGATTGGCGGGGGGGGGGAGGAAAGGAGGAGGAAGGAAGAAGGAGGAAGGAAGAAGGGGGTGGGGGGGGGGTCGAGTCTTGGAGTATGATGACAAAAGGCAAGAAAGGAAGGGATGAACTAATTTAGGAGCATGAAAATTAAAGGAAAATACGTTTTATATTTAAAAAATAAAAGGGAGAGACAAACAAATGAGGCGCGTTAGGAGCAACGGATGATACTTTTGAACTCTTACCTTTCTTGTTTTTCTACGAAGATAAAAATTTCTAGGAAGGAGGGACGAAAGCAAACTTTATCGAGATTTGTTTGCAGATACGTTTGTTACATCGCGAAGAAATTGAAGTTTCGCAGGTATTTTTACGTGGTAGTGCGTCGATTATTTACTTTATCGTTACGTTGATTACTGTATCAAATACTAGACTTTGAACGTGAGTTCCTGAAATATTCGCGTCACCCTCATTTTTACAGAATATCCAGATATGTACAACAGCAAATTAGTTATAGTGTAAAATAAAAAGTTGGAATACCTATACGTAAAAAAACACAGGAGTTTATGTCTAAAACCATGTTCTCATGATCCAACACATGTAAGTGTAACTTATTCAAACCATTGCTGGATGAAAGTATCGATTTCTGCGTGTTGTCCCTTAAAAATGAAATATTCAAAACGATACATCCGGCGGTATAAAGAGAACGATATCCGTATTACAAAGTCCGCGGCTGGTATGATTTGTGTACGTAGGACGTATCCATACACCGAATTACAAAGGTTTACTGGCATGTCGCGTTAAAATATTGATGATGAATAACACTTTTAATCGATCTAAATGTCAATAGGTGCTACGCCGTCGTTCTGAAGACAGATTAATTGAAAACAATGGTAACGGGTTTTAAAAAAAAAAATTTTTAACGGGAAGAAATCGATTAATTTTTAAAGGAGAGCACGAACAAACCATTCACACGTTATCAATGTTTCGGTTGATTTTCCGTATCTTAGCCATCTTTGTAGAAAATTCAGAAGAGAAAATTTCATAGATCCTTTCACATATGTTGGAACCAATAATGTTTCATTTCCGCGTTATCGTGCAATTGAGTTAATTAGGTGACGTAATACTGAGCAGAAAAGATTCTACGTCGAATTCTAAATTGAAAATTGGCTTTGGGGACAGGAACTGACTCGATTATGGCGCGTATTGTTGAAGTGCCGTGATTTCTACGTACTGCAATGAATTAAGGGGTAATTACAGTATAATGCAAATAGGCGTATGATCACCGCAATTACCACATACGGAAGGGAAATGGATTGGAACAGTTGCCTCGACAGTAATACAACCTTTAACAGCTTCAGAATCAAGTTTCATTTAGGAAAATAACGCTGTATTAGCGTGAATACAACCGCAACGCAAGTTGCATATTAACGTAAATTGTAAATCATTCTGTTCCGCCTATAGATTTAATCAGCAATATCGTCAAATGCGCAAATGATTTTAACAGTTATTCCTAATTTGAAATATGTGCTGGCAAGAAAAAATATTTCAAAATAAAGACCAACATACATTTTCTTGATTATACTAATAATTATTTCCTCCAAAAGTAGAAATATTATTTCTCCGTCTATTTTTCCCCATTTGTTAATGGACTCTTTCTTGAAGAATAAATGTTATATGCTTACATTCATCATAGATAGCCCGTTCTTAATGAAACCTGGTCCTTCACATAATCCTGTTTTTCGCAGTCCTTTTCATCATTTGATAGCTCTTTCAACTCGTCTATCACAGTGGTGCCCAACCTACGGCCCGAGAAGGATGATTTTTGTGCTGCCCGAGAATCCATGATGAAAACGCAATACGAAAAATTTAACACACAATTCGTACATTTTTATAAAAATTTTGATAATAAAAATTTTAACTTTGAAATGTGAACCATAAATACTTTATTTTGACTCGATTTTCACCCGTATATATACTATCAGTTTATTTGAAAAAGAAATGGACCGATTCTTTATTTAAGTTGGACTGTAAATAATGACGGAATCTTTCCGCCCAGAATTAAATCGATAGTTTCTTATATATTTTGGACTGGACGCGGCATTCACCTATGATTAATTTGGTAAATTGATCTAAGATCGATTATTAAATCGAAATCAAAGTGACTAACGACTCTTTCACCATCAATAAAATACGATGTTTAAAAATTTTAACTTAAAATACAACGCACTGCATTGCATTTGTTTCGCAATTACGTGTCTTTGCTGCGTAAGAAATGTGAAGCCATCGGGTGAATTTTACAACTATATCTCTCTCGCATACGCCGTGTAAAATTAACCTATTCACCAATTATTTAACGCGAACTGCATGCTAATTTTGTATCGAAATATCTCATCTATATAAATATTAGTTCGTAACGCAAAATGACGAACCTGATTGGCTGCCTAGAAGACAATGTTACCCAGAGTAATTTGACATTTACTTTCCTTGGAAATGCCAATAAATAAATAATAGTTAATTTTGTGCATCTGTAACATTTTAATCGCGTTCATTTATAAATTCATTTGTTTGTAGATATAATCGGTTATCATCATCGGCTAGCGAAATTATGAACATTTAATTGGAATACCAACAAAATATAACGTTGTTATTTACCGCCATTGTAGTTGAAAAATTTTAGAGAAGAAACTGTAGACCGTAGAATTAGATGCTAATGTCGCTTTTGAATTACCTATTACGTATATGATTTTCTTTCACATCGTGCAAGCAAACAGACACACGAATTGACTAATAAAATTCATACCACTTACAAATCAATGAAAAAACCCGTGCGTTGAGTACATTTCAATTCGAAAAGTGAAGCGAAGATCTGTTTGTCGAAATATTAAACGAATTACGAAATTAAATAAATATTTTTACACAAAACCCGTAGTTTTATGCTTTTAAATACGACCCACTTTAAAAAGAATTCAAGGCATCGGAAAAATTCTAATAAAATCGTATAAATATAGCACTTGTTAAGAAACATATCCTTGCCGGACGGTTACGCATAGCAGGGAAAACTATCTAGTGATACCAAATAAACCATTTATTACGCGTGTTATAAAATCTTATTATTGCCTCTTAGTCGCAACCACTTAATTCGAAAAAGATTATCTTTACCTGCAAAAAAAGCTCACTTCCACGCAATTACAATCGGACAAATCCTATATCCTCTTCCCATTCCAGTTTAATATTCACTCGCTCAGCACGCGCCCCGACACAAGCGACGAAAGATGCTCTCGAAAGCCTATGTTTCCGCGCTACTTGTCTCACGAAGCGCTCGCGTGGCTCCGCCGACCTCATCAAGTACCTCTTTCGCTCCTGTATTCCCCACTCGCATTTGCGGCAAGTAGGCGAACCCTGAGGTAGGCAAATCCTTCACCGCGTTTCTATTGGAAACCTCCGGAGATAGAGGGAGAAATTTGTGGAGATACGCGCACAACATCGCGGAATCTGTTCTCTATTAGAAATAGTTACACGCCGTTTCCTACTACTGCGCCTCTCTCTCTCTCTTTCCCTCTCTCTCTCTCTCTCCCTCGAGTTCAGACCAACTCCTACTTCCCATCGAATCCTAAAACTAGAAGACCTCCTCGCACGAGTCAGTTCTACTATACCGCCGAGATACAAAGCGAAGGCTGAGGAAATTGAGGAGGAGTGTGCAGAAGAGGTCGGGGACGTGACTTAAATCTTCATCGCGGAAGGCGTTTTAGATGGCTTGAGAAGTTGGATTACCGAAGCCGCCGCGATGCAATATGCCCCATTATCCCGAGGGAGAATTACTTGGGGAATGTCAGGAAAGACAACGGTTGATTGAACCACAAATGTGGCCCGGAGTCGAGAGAGATCGCGTAATCCCCCCTCTCTCTCTCTCAAGAATGCCTCCAACGTCCCTCTCAAGGGGGCGTTGAGAAATAATCTCGTTACCTGCGAAAATCGTAATTTTCCCGCTGGAAAAAAAAAAGGTTTTTTACTGACGCGTTCGTTTGTGCGCCCGGTGTTTTTGTCTATTTAATTTTCGTAAATAGGAATTTTATCGATTTTATTTTCGGCGTCGTTAATTTGGATAAAACATATGAATGTTATTTATTCGGTTCATTGGATTTGAAACTAAGCGTTTAATTGATGACGCAGCGTGTTCGAGTACCGTTATCATCGCGACCGTGAGGAATTCCTTTGAGACGAACAATGTTTTCATCGTAGACTTCAAATTGCTGTGTTTATGTTAAAAGCGTTGATTTATTATTTTTTAATACACCGATTTGGTATTAAAACAGCGCGGTACGCTATGATATTAATATTCACGTTTATACTCTCCCTTGGTAATTAGCGTTGTTTCCAGCATTTCAGAAAGTTATTTGAACGGCATGCAAGCTTGTAAAGAGTTACTTGCTGTTTACTTTAGGATATCGGCTGTAGCTACTCGTGCATTATTTCTGTATAACGATATCTCATTTTTACCATTTTTCTCATCAATGAAGTTATAGCATTTAATAGCTAATAATATTTAATCCCTCGGTTGCTTTATTTTTAGAGATTTCGAGCTGTTGCATCAGACGTGTTAAAACATGTTTACCGAAGACATTTTCCTCACATCTGCAACGCGAGCTTGTTTTCCGAGAGCCTTTTAGGTGGTCGAGGTTGCCAACACGACGATGCCAAAAAAAACAACCCATTTCTCACATACCTAGGTTAACAAGTTGGAGAACGGCGAGAAAATCCTCGTTCCCCTCAAGGGAAACACTCGTATCTTTTCGAGTGATACAGTAAACCCGCATTAATTATTCAAGATTCCAATTTCTTTTTTGCTTCCCCACTCACGACGAATGGCTTACTTAGAAAATGGCCGTATAAAGTCCTTTTCCCCTCTCCCATCTCTCGCTCCAGCAAGAAACCAATAAAACCCTAGAACTTCGTCTTACCCTCCCCCCTCCCCGTCCCCCTATTTTCATTTTTTTTCAACTTTCTGTATTCTCTACATATATGGCCTTGTTTTCTTCTCCATCGTCCATTTCTCCCGGAATTTATTTCCCCTCACCTTGTTCGAAATTCGCGGCACGAATCCCCAAGGCGGAAAAGTGCTTTTTCCTTCCTCCACAACCTCCCCCCCCTCCCCCTCTCCCGCAATGCCCAGCCACAGAAAACAATAAAAAAAAAGTGCCGTTCCTTTGTGTCCTACTCACTCCCTTTCTCTCCCTCTTCACAACTCTCTCCCTCTCTCTCTATCCCACTCTCTCTCTATCTCTCTACACGTCTCTTGAAACACTCTTTATTCCCTGAACGCTCGTAAAAGTTGACGCTGTCCACTCCCTGCAACGGCGCCCGTCCGCACGCCCTGCCACCTAGCTGTGGTATAGGCTATCAAACGCGGCGGTGTGTGTGTGTGTGTGTTAGAAGTGGTGGTGGTGATTTTTTTTCTTGGCGTTGAATTATTAATCTTCGATTGGAAGGAAAGGTACTTGACAAAGCTCTTTCTTTGGGCTTTGAAAATGCGTCAGATATGTGGCGACGTATTTCTTTTTTTGCTTTTTTTCTGGAGTGTTGGCAGAGAACAGCATAAAACCGGTTGGAATTAAATTATACACAGCGCCTTACTCCGACATACTGTCCACACGAACGAGATAAGATTTTCTAAAAGCATTATGGATTTTCCTATTACTTAATTCTATTTGTTTTAACTCTTTGTCAATGATATATTCATAAATCACTCGTCAAAGCGGTAGATAATGCTTTTCTGCATTTATACCCGATTTATTGTTCGTCAAATAAGATGGAGTTTCGTGGGGCTCGCAAATCAATTAGTTTCAACAGGTTTTCGTTGATTTAACCTATAACAGTAAATTTTACTATATAGCACTCTCTAAGCCTAACGTTTAAACAGTATATTTAGGCTGTATGCCGATTTTTCTCTCACGAAAATTAAACAAAAATATTCATGTCACATAATGTTTAATAGGAATAAATTTCTTTAGGTCACGATATATAGCAATGTATGTATTGTGATGGTTGAAGACTGTTCAACCTTATTACTGTTTTTTCGGTACTTAAAAATTAATTAACTTCAATGTATATTCTGAGTATAATAACTTGTAATAAAAAGATTTTATCCAATAGCACTCTTTAAGCCTAAATTAAGCTTCATATTCCATCAATAGACCGATTTTTTTGTCTCATAAAAATGTAACAAAAATATTAAATTTCCCTCCTAGTTGCGTATTATGTTTCACAGAAAAAATGTGATTTTCCCAGATGTATCGTAATTCGTTTATCGTAATAAATTCATAAATACCAATCACCTTTTCAAGAATTTGAAAGGATGCGGAAACTTGAACACAGTGACACAAAACTATATTCATATAACCTAAAATGTCTGTAATACTTAATTCTCTTAAAAATTTTAATATTATACTATATTTTAAGCATACTTCTCATATCATAATTCTTAAAGGCATTAAAAGCTTAAAGGATAGCTTAAGAAAGTGATAGAATGGCCATTTCTCTCATCACGACCGCTACCTTACTTATAAAGAGGAGAAATTTTTCGAATCGTTTATAAAATATGTTTATAAATATAACGATGGATATTTTACATAAATACTCATTTTTAATTTTTAAAAATATTCAATATGGAAGTAAATGATAATGATTAAAAAATCATACATATATATGGCAAAAAATAAATCCGGTATTAATGTTAAACTGTACATGACTGTATTCATTTTTTAAAGTCATTCTTTTCTATAAACATTACGGTAAATTTTCTTTAATGAGACGTTATTAACACATTCATTCGCGGATTTTCGAGCTTAAATTTACGCAAACTTGTTAATGAATTCACATGTTTGACATTTTAACGCTGAAATAGAACGTCGGAAATAAAGTTCCCGTTTACCGTTGACCTTCACTTCATGGTTGAAGACGGAAAGCACACCCTTTGGGAAAAATCAAGGCATAAGCATTGTTCCGTGAATGACATTTAAGCACTAGTTATATCATGTGTTTTTTTCTCTTAACGTTTCATTTGCACGCAAAAGCGTTAGCTTAACCTTTAAACTTTAAACCCACCTACGCGTATCCTCTTAAAGCAAGGGGTTACACGATTTTCATAACCACACTTCTGTTACGGAAACCGGAAAATTTTCCACTCTCATCACACATGCTTAAACCCATTAAGGATGTTTTTTAAAAGTTTCTATTAAGATGCGTTATTATTTTATTAACGAGTGTACGCTTTTAAATATGAAATGAAATTTAAGATGAGCCTTTAGAGGTTAAAGAGATGTTTATACTGAAAATATGTCATATGAGTATGCAAGTATGTGTTTCACGGCTAATGTGAAAAACTTGTCTAACTTAGACGTTTGTTAGGTAAAAGCTCTAATATCGGCATCATACAAATGAAACAGGACGATAAATTCCATTAAAATACTTGTTTTATTGCGCGTTACCGCAAAATGAAAGAAACATGAAAATTTGCGTCGAGTAATTTCAGCAAATTTCAGCTACAATTGGAGCATCCTTCTTCGAAAATTACTTTAACATTTCCGGTAATAGATGGGTTCTGTAGGTATTTAGTAAACATAATTTGCAATTCAAGGGATTTTCTTTGAAAATTTCTCCAAATGACGCTATAGTTTGTACCTGCCAATATATTTTTATGATTTATATATGATTTCTTTTTTCTTTCTGGAAGAATTATGTATGTATGTTTATGTATATATGTGTGTATTGCTACCAAACATGCGTATAGTATTGTGTAGTGTATTCGACAAAATTGTCTACGCACTCAATATTGAGTTGCATGTTATGTATATAATACTTACTGTACCTTGTAATCATGTTCTATGAGACCCTGTCCCGGAACAATAAAATTCCTATCTATCTATCTAACTTCTGACTGTACGGCATCGGATTTCCTTTTTTCCCCTTTGTGTGTTTTTGTGACCGACATCCAACTGTAAAAGATCGTATCACGATAGGCTTACAACCTATATGGACAATGCAGCGGACTTGCTAAAAAAAAATTCTTTTATAAAAGAGAATGGCCACGGACCTCCATGGTATCTGTATTGAACGTGTATATGAAAATGGTGATTAAACCTTTTTGATCCCAACCATCTTTACGTTCGTACAATTGCTTGCGCACCCTCACAGTCAGTTTAATACCAAAAGTTTAGTTACGATAAACAATTTTCATTACTCTCACTACTACCAGGAAGAGTCTACAGATTTTTGTTATTTAATTAAAATCTATGTAATATTTAATAATAAATAAATCAATGATAAATTAATAAATGGTAAATAAACGAATAATAAATTAAATAATAAAAATCAACCACAAAAACGATTTGAGTTGTAACTCAAGGAAGAAATACAGAAAAGAGTTTGTTTTTCAATGTGAGACGACACTGTAGGACGCGCCCCACAGTTTCCTACCCCTGGTCTACAACCCTGATTCATAATCGACGTTATATTCTCCAGGACAGTGCACCGCAATCTTTTTAATTATTATACGGTACACTTACGAGCACAGTCGAACTTCGCGGCACACAGAAGTGTAGAACATTTTTTTCACACTGTAGCAACAATAATGAAATAAAATAATCATTTATGCTATGCAGACGCTCAAAATTACTGGTGAAATGTATATTCTACAATTAAAATATATTTACTCCAGATTACAAAATTAGCCGATGATAAATATTATCAATTCTCCATGTACGAAGCAACTTGGTTACAGTTTCAAGGAACTGAAACGACGTAAGAAATCCTAACATAAAATATCGCTCTTTGTGAGAAATTAGTTTCTGTGGTATGAAATTAACAATAATAAAACAGGGTATTTTTCCATTCCTTATAATTCCGCCTAATGGACCGCGGGACACCAAGTTCTTTGTCGCGGCAAAGCAGTGTGCCGCGGAACACTGATTGCGGATCTCTGCTATAGGATCACACGTTTACAAATATTAATTTAGCAAAACTTAATCGCAGTATAGAACAAAAGATTTGACACAGAGAATTTTTGATACTCAGATCTCACTCATCCAATCTAATCGCGACGAAAAATGTAAGAGAATATTTATTGAACTCTTAATAACTATTCATTCATTTTAGTTACATATGATTTTTCGTACTTTAGAGAGTAACGCGATATTCGAGATGAACATTAAGTTGACTATTGTCTATGGATATAACGGGTTCTGCAATGTAGAAATTACGCTTAAATATTATTAATAATGATTAATTTAAAAATATAATTTCTGAACCCTCTTCACGGCATCCTATTGGTAAGTCATGTCGCTTGAGCAGCTGCATATACGTTGGGAAAACGGGATGCTAATTTTTACATCGAAGTCGATTTCAAACCATAAGTTACAATGAAACCGCTCCTCGATAGCATCTCTCGGCGTTATTTATCAGTATTATCCGAGGGTAGGCAAAAATAACACAGAAATGTGTTTCTCCTGATTTTCCCTTAAGAGAAAGAGGACGGCGGAGGTGGAGGAAGATAAGTAAGAGGGAGGAGAAGAGAGAAGATTTTCAAAAGGGAAGATAATTAAACCGTTGCGAATTTTGAGGCGATAGCCCAGAACGGTTGAAAGGAGGGGGGGAATGGTGAGGGGAAGGGAGGGAGGGGGAGGGAAACAGAGCGCGCGGGAGAAAAGCAGGAGATTCGGCGTGAATATATAAAAGAGAAAGTTTACCGGTGAGAGAAAGAGAAAGGTGGGGGCGGAGGAGAAATGGGGAGGAAGAAATCCTAGCGAAAAGGAAGGAGAGGGAGGGAGGGAGCGGGAAGAGTCGGGATACGAAGCGAAGAGGTAATTAAGATAATCGAAAAAGATTTTGTTGGGTTTTAACGTCCACTCTACCTCGGCTTTAGGACTAATTCATGCCGCGGGTTTTGATACGAAAAAGGGAGGAAAAAAAAGAGGCACATACATAAAGAGATATATACATACATATTCAGAGAGTGAGAGAGAGAGGGAGGGGAAGAGGAGAAAGAGATACTTTTCGGATGCAAAAAAGAGAACTGATTCGAGTGGAAACGGTTCCTGTTACCAGCGACGACGACTTGAGTTTTTGTTTTCCTTGTTTTTCTTCCTCCTCCTCAAAGGTTACCGCAAAAGAAGATGGAAGGGAGAAGAGGGGGAGAGAGAGAGTGGATGGAGAGAAAGTGAGAGGGAAAGAATCCTCCTCGCTTGATATTCATGACATACAAATCAATTTTTTTACGCCGGAACGAGCTCGGAGCATTATGGTAATTGATTGGTTCAATTTACGGACTTTAAATGATGCTCTTTAATGGCCGCCGACAAAAAAAGAAGAAGGTGTGCTTATAAGCCCAGATCTTAACTGGTACACTCGAATATAAATCTTATAATATTTCGGTAAAAAACACTTCGAATCGAGTTTTCGCTTATCAAAGAGTCAAGAGAATTTGGCATTTAAGAGAACGCAAACAAAATCTAATTGAGGAGCGTCTGGGAAGGCAAACTAAAGACTCTTGAAATGATTAACAGACGAGTAACGAGTTTCACTTTGTGGACGAGTTTGAGAAATTGAGGCAGAATGTTTTCTTTTTTGGTCGATTTGATCATAAATTCCTCGGTTTATAAATCTCTTCCCTCGCCCTGTTCACGCGCATCACTATTATTATGGCCCGTTGAAATTCCTCGGCAAGCAAAGAATGCGACTAATTTTAGATTATAATATCGTACGACGATCCATCTTCCAAAATAAATGGCTACATTTACGCAGAAGCCTCGCGTCGAATGATCTATCAAACCTAATTATTTTCTCTTCCAAAAATCCTTGGTCGACGATCGATAATCATTCAATGACGTTTATTCGCCATAAAAAAGTACGAAAGGAAGAAACAAAAGGGACGGTTTTTATTTGCAACCGCGAGGCCGTCCAAACTCCAAGAGTGTATACTACAAGCGACTCCAGCGGAAGGCGGCATTCCTTGCGTTAATACCACGTCCGATACCGCGATCAGATTGTCCTCTTAAAAAAAAAAAGTTGTCTTTAATTTGACGTTGGGACTCAATTGCGTTAACAAAAGAACCGCTACCTTCGCATTCATTAATATCCCTTTGTTCTTTTACCCAATTAATCTTTCGGCTTTAAATTGTCATTCTCTTGTAGAACGCTCTCTCTCTCTTACTCTGCATATTTTCCCCTGCATCAAGAGCACCCTCTGATGTCCTGCGAAAATTTATTTTTATTTCCCCCACTTGAATTAATCCAAAAACTCGGTTTAAACTCTAAACTTCGATGAAAGATCGCAATTCGTTAGAAATTAAATACTGGAAATCCTACACGCTACGGAAATACGTACCTGCATCCTGGAAAAAAGGATACGTCCTTATTTTTTATGAATATAAATAAAAAGCTATATTCATAATTAAGAATATACCATTATGCGTGCTTCTAAGAACTTAATTAGAATTTTAAGGGAACGAGGGAAGAGATGGGTGGGTAAAACTTTGAAAAGAAACGGTCTATTGAAAGAAGTAACGGAAGTAATAGTGTTAGGAATGAGGATAAAGAGGTAATAAATTCATTCAAAGAAGGAATTGGATGTGAGAAGATGAAGAGAAAGATGTTGGTTAGCATAGATTGATTAGGGTGAGCATAAATCTTAGCAAAAGGTAGAGTTGCAATGATCGAATGCTTGTAAGTTATTTAAAGTATGACAACTATGCAAAAATGTTCGGGAGAATTAATATAACTTAAGAGGACTTCCGCACCGAATGTGTTAAAAACGAGAGAAATAAAAAATATGGAGATAAGTCTATAATATAAGAAATATAAAAGAGTTAACGCTTTATTTTTAAATCTTCAACCTCATGTCAACAAATTAAAAAATCGGTACAACATACATTGTGCAAACTTACTGATATACCAATGCGTCGTTTAGTTATACTTTTCCAAACTACGAACTATGTAGAATCGCTATAAACATCAACTTAAGTAACTATACGAAATTTGATGAAAATCGCACGAGGGAAATCCAACCAAGAGGATCGAATAATTTAGCAACAGTAGAAAGAATACCTCTCTTAGTGAAAGCTGTGTTAGTTACATTTACATGAAAGGAGAAAATATCAGATTTAGATTTCCAGTGGATGCCCAATAATTTGATAGCTTGGTCACCATTTTTATCAAAATATATATTAGATTGACATAACTCAGAAGGTATTTGCTTGAGTATTTCAGGTATGTTAGATGACCATCTGCGAAATTGGAATCCAGCTGAATTCATAATCCCAATCAGCTGGGTTATTAGCTCACTGCCTTTACAATTCGAATAAGTCCCTGTCAGCAAATCATAAAGAAATAGATCATGAGATACGACAGGAGCAGCTAATGGAAAACTCTCAGCTTCGTCAAGAGAAAACTGCTTTAAACTCCTGATAGCAAGATAAGGAGATGATGAGAGCCCTTGTGTTACAGTATTTAACTCATACTCTTGAAGAGAAGCCCTCTCATCAGGACGCCAAATGATATGCTGATATTTTCTATGCTGAGGTAGCAATTGAATCATCCGGTACATTTTACAAATATCTGCTACAATAGCCACACGATGTAGCCTAAACCTAATGATAAGATCTGATATATCTTGATGTAGCTTAGGGCATTTGAGAAGGAAATCATTTAAAGAATGGCCCGAACTGGCTCTTGAGGTCCCATCAAAAACAATGCGTACTTTAGTGGTGCTACTAGAAGGTTTAAGTACCACATGATGTGGGATACAGTATTCCCCGGACACCCGGTGACATATGTCCGAGTTTCAGATACTCTTCCAAAAAAGTGGTATATTCTGTATTCAACTCAAGATTGTGCTGAAGTTGTGTTCCAGATTCATAAATCTTCGAATAGCCTGTGGTTTCGAATCTCCTAAAACTAATGGCTGATTCAAATCTCTTAGTAGCAATGGCACAACATAGGTACCGTCTTTATTACGATAATGCAAAGATTCAAATTGTTTTTCTGCATATGCATCTTCAGGTAAAGGAACATGAATACTGGTTACTTCCTCTACATTCCAAAATGTTTGCAATGATAAATTTAGATCAGTTTCGACTGATGCTAAACAAGTTGTGATGCTATCACACGACATTGGATTATAGAATTCGGAATTTATTGGTCCAATAAGGATATACCCAATAAACTGAAGGCGATGAAGTTGGAAAGCCTTCCTGACGAAAGATGGGCTCATATGTTATAATATCCGAGTATACATCAGCACCTAGTAATAAATCAATATGTCCTGGTTTATCAAAGTCAGGATCTGCTAGATTAAACGAATGAAATTTTTGACAAACAGTACCAGGGATTGGAAAAGTTGGTTGCTGTGCCGTTATTTTTGGAATAACTATTGCAGAAACATTAATATCACTGCCGCCCTGGCGTGGCCTCAAAACGAACTAAGTAATACCCTTTATAGATGAAACAGAAGTGCCTGATAATCCCAGGCAATTAATGTGAATATTCTTACGAGGAAGCCCTAATCGCTGTTGACAATGTGTAGTGATGAAACTGGCTTGTGACGAAGGATCAATCAATATTCTAACATTTTCTAGAGAACAAGTGTATGTCTTGATAAAAACCCTAGCAGTTCCTAGAAGTACAAAAAAAGGTTTGGATTCACTATGATTAGTTGTGCATGACACTGTATTAATGATAGGTCCATTCGAAGAAGAAGAGATGACAATGACTCCACTCGATACTTTACACTTGATAAGAGATAATAATATTTTTCAATGTCCGATAAACTGGATTTTGAATGTACTAAACTTGTAAAAATTTGAAAAAATTGCTTAAAGTTAGCTAAATGCCCATCAAAAACGGGAATATTAATCTTGGGCAGACATAAAGGACGTGAAGAAAGTTAGATGACCCCGACTTTGGAATAACTTGGCTAGCAACAGCATTAATCTGATGATAGTGACATTCGATTCTCTCTTCTAGCGCCCATTCTTTCTCGTCAATTGTTAAGTTTAAATCAGTGGATAGCTCCCGCAACTGATAGTCTGGCAAATAAAGATAATTCATTCCGATTCGGAACGACCGTATTTGACAATGCATAAAGTCGTTCAATCGTACGTATCGTGGCATCACGTCGCGATTTAGCGAGAGCATAATTTCGCTTGAGTACACGTAACGTCCGTGTATCACTGCCTGATTCATTTTCACTGTCTTGAAACATAGTGAGAGTTAACTCTCGTTAACCATTAGATAAAATACAACACCCGATATTTATCAAGAATACAAAGATATATATCCAACTACAGAAACAAATGATACAATTTCAAGATACGAAGATACATATAGATATATGACACACAACGGCAAGATAGCATAACAGGTCAAAATGAAGATACTAAGAGTTACATAAAGATACACTTTTCCCAAGATAAGTAAGCACCAATGATATAAGCAAAATGTCATGATAATTCAATTTGACAACGTATGAAACGATAGCCTTAGTCTGGTCAAAACGAAAGAATATGCGGCCCGAAGGACCAAGATGTTCGGTTCTCCTATTACGCGAGGATCGCAATAATTCACTCGAACCTTGATAAGTGGACTGTATAGATATGCACAAAAAACATGAGATACTGCCCCTACAAAGGCCACAAGAGTTGGTATTGCTTACCTTTGTAACTCCTTCTGCCCGTTGAGCTTCCTCCGTTCGCTTCGCTTTCTAAAACTCCTCCACCGGATAAGTAGTTTTTTCGAACTAGTCCTAGTGGCCTTTCGATAATTTAAAATGGCGCTAAATACGAAACACCGGTATTGTTGTCCTCGGTAATTTCCGTGCATATGCACTGAAATAAAGGCTTAAAGATCGAAAATAAGCTTAAAAGTTGCTCGAAATGACCGAAGATATGAATTAAATGCAAATAAATCGAAAGCAGTATTCATGTTATTTATATTTTCTACTTTATCCATACACTTACATCAGTGTTTCTTAACCGGTGTGTCGCGACACACTAGTGTGTCGTGGACGAGGTCCAGGTGTGTCGTGAAAATTTAGGAAAAAAGCTCAAATTTCACATTAACTTTTTTGAAATTTTTATTGGACAGATTTTAATTTCTTTTTGATTATTTTGTTAAATAATGAATTTTATTTATACATGTGTAGATTTCGCTGTACATACTCTGAAATGACTTCAGTCATATATGTACTAATTTGATGTTAACAAACAAACATTTTCTTACATTTTTTGTTATATTTATGATTTTTTATTGTTAAATGATGAATTTTAAGTATTTTTGTTATGTTTTAACCAAAAAAATTGACTTTATATATCATGGTGTGTCGCGATTATTTCATGGTGTGTCGCGAGAGCTGGATCATTTAAAAAGTGTGTCGCCAAAGCAAAAAGGTTGAAAAACACTGACTTACATTGTATAGAGAAAGTTTGAAAAAAATCGAATTAGAGATTTCAACGAAAATACACGTTCTGAAGTATCTAGAAAACGTTTTCACTATTTTCTCGATGTTGTCTGTGTGTATGTGATAGGAATTTTACGAAAAACCGATAGTTTATTAAATATTTTGACCCATAGAACACGTTTAGATTATTTTCGGAATGATGTCTGCGTATGTGTGTGATTGTGGGCGCTCTAACTCTAATTGTAAAAGTACTTGCCATATCATTACCAAATTTCATATATAACACTTTGGTATAAGTACGAAGGGCTTATTAGTTTTTGGACAATAACGGTTAACCGAAAGTCGAGGTTTATTCGAAACCCGATTCGGTTTGTGCGATATTTCTCCGTTAAAACATAATTATTCTATATACAATTCTATACAAAGGTTATAGAGAATGTAATTCCCTACAACTTCCATTTGAAACAATTTTATATAGCAGTTATTGTTTAGGAATTATTTATAAATAATCGGTTTTTCGGTTTCCGTCAAATATCTCCTTAAAAACGTCGTTATTGGTAATCTTCGTGAGGACCAAAGTTGTAGAGAATGATATTTCTTCCATGTTTTCTTTGAAGCAAATTTTTGTAGAACCATCCATTTAGTAGGTAATTAATTTATTCATAAATTTTCAGTATACAGCGCCACCATCTAGCGATGAGTTCTGTAAACATATTCAAAATTTACCTAATTTACGGCAATAAGGACGACTGTATTCTTTTACGATACGAAATAATAATTTTGCCTTATAATGCTATTCATAAATAATTTAAATATCTAAACCCCAAATATGGAAAAAGTCGTGTTGACCACATCAGATTTTTATCTATATTACTAAAATCCTATTTCTGGTTGTCTCTCTCTCTCTCTCTCTCTCTCTCTTTAACGCTATATACCTCAGCCATTTTTAATCTCCGGGAATTTCAGCCCTCTAAGTTTATTTTTTATCGGGTTATTCAACTAATTTTCTTAATTTGTTATCAAAAACCAAAGATACATCACTTATAAAATATAGTCATTAAACTCATATTCGAAACATATTCCCGTTAAACTAATCTAAATCCAATAGGTACACGGTAGGAACGAAGAAATAGCGAGCAAAGGAGAGGGGGGTTGGCGAGCGAAAGCGAGCAGGGGGCTTGCCCCCTAGTGTGTGTGTGTGTGTGTGTGTGTGTGTGTGCGTGCGGGTGCGTGCGTGTGCGCGTGCGTGCGTGCGTGCGTGTCTGTGTGTGTGTGTGTGTATATATATAAATACTACGGAAGAGGAAAGGTAAATAAGGATATTTAGGACAACTGTATATATATATATATATTCCGACATAATCACCATGCACGGCATAAACATTATAAAGGGAATTTGTATAACTCAATTCGCCACGCTCAGAACGTTTATTGCAATAAATATGCTATGGAATTAATTTCGCTCGAATTAATTCCGCGATTGGCGGATTAAAAAAATACCCTGTACCCAACAGAGAACGAAAACCGTTTTAAAGTCGATATTTCATGGCCCCTTACGCAGAATTCTTTGGATAAAATAATTTCAAAATGCAATTTACCGATCGAAATACAAACAAATTGTTTCGTTCGATGGTGGAGAAATAAAATGCATCTGTTATTAACCCTTTTTTCAAAATGACAGACACCAAGGGACACGTTCTCACGGAGAAATTTTGCTAATAATCTGGTTGTGGTTTGGTTGATTTCTCGAACTTGCTGAAACTAGAAGACTAGATACATGTTACAAATGAAATAAAAATTAATTTACCGTTGTAGGTAATGATATTATTTTTTATAAGGAAAGCTATTCTAATTTTAGTTATGTAGAGTATTTTAAAGTAAAATTTGAAGGATAAATTTAAAAAATGTGCAATATAATACCACTGCGGTATTTATAAACGGCATAACTTAGTGAATAAAACAACAGTAATTAACGACAGAGCCTGATAGAGGGGGAGGGCCGTCGGGGCCATATGGCCCGGGTCCCGGGCACAGAGGGGCCCCCAAAATTTACTCTAGAGGTTATGTGTTCAATATATTTATTCTAATATATCGAAAAAATAACCCAGGCGTAAATAAACACCGATCAACAGTTAAAGGGGTAGGGAGGGTTGGACTATGTAGAGATAGAGAAAATTCTACGGTCCTTTCGGTGAATATATGCTGTCGTCCAAGTTAACGGGGTGAGGCCCCACATTTGTGGATGGCCCGGACCCCATCTCACCTCTCTCAGGCCCTGTTACTGAGTATGTAAAAATCCACGCAAAAAATCAACCCAACAAAATAAAACCCACTTGCAACTGTTACAATTCCTGTTCAAATCGAGCGAAATTAATTGCAATAAAGATTTAATTCACCCAGCGACTGAGGAACTTTGCTCAATATAAAAAATAAGTTCCGGTTCACGATGGAATTATTAATTATTATTGTTAAACTGAAGAGAGAAATTATGATTTTAAAATACTTATAGAATTACAACTCTCCATGCACATTAATTTGAGAAATATAATTTAAGAACGCAATCATTTTTCACTGAAAATTTAAGATTGGTTAATGTAGTAATTGTTAGGCAACTTTAACTTTTCATTAGGTTAATTTGCAAGATACATGCGTGTAAAATGTATAATAAAAAATTTAGGAAGGGCGAAATCTCACTATGGATTAAAATTTCGGAAACTTTCCTCATTTTTAATTTTTGAAATAATTCTCCGTTAACAATTTTGCGAGATTATTTAAATGTATATTAAAATTAAACGTTCAAAATTAGAAGATTCAGACTGAGATATTTTTTGTCAAAAACCAATAACTCTGATGGGTAAGGAACGCATAAAAAACTTCCTGGAACTTCTCTCACCGACACAAACAGCGACGAAATATACGCCAAAAACAACTATCACCCATCCCCACCCAAAAAAACATCGCGGCCATTGTTCTAGATCTCCTGAACAATCTTTCCCCCCGCCTCCCCGACACAACTTCTCGGGGAAATATTGAAAGGAGGACTTAAATTGCATTTTTGGCCTTATGACGGATGGCCCAGTTAGAGAGAGGCATAGCCTCGGGGAGGTTTCAGAACGCCGAGGCGCCTTTGCGGATTCTAGCATGCCGCATTGCACGATTCCGCTTAACGAGCTTCGTCAAGGGGTGGAGTGGGCGAGTTTGGCAGAATAGAGGAAAGGAGAGAGAGAGAGGGGGGTGGGGAGGTGTAGGAGATGAGGGGAGGAGGGGGAGGGGGGGAGAGAGGAGCAGGAAGGTAAGCTGAGAGAAGGGAGAAAAGGGAAATGGGAAACTAACTACGTGCGCATGTGGTAATGTGTGTGTGCGGGTATGCTACCTAAAGGGAAATTGGAGGAAGGTAGGAAGCAGAGGAGAGGAGAGAGAGACATGAAGAAAGGGAGAGAGAGAGAGAGAGAGAGAAAAAATAGAGAGAGACAAGTTACGCGACACTATGATGAATACGGAATTACACGATGAAGAGGCCGCGGGAGGCATTGCACCGAAAATGGCGGAGGTGTAGCAAGTTTGAACTTTGGGTGTCGCTGAAAACCGCCGGAGGGAAAAATTGAGTGAAGGGAAGTTTTCCCGTCCCCGACAAAGGGGGAAATTGATGAATTTTCAACGGTACCATGTTTTCGCTGTCACGAAAATGTTCTAGTTGGGTGAGGATTTATCAAAAGTTACGCCAGGATCGCATGAAGTCCTTTCCCTTTCAGTTTTTCTTTTATTATGACGAGGAAGGAAAAATATTCGGCTTTTCTTCCTTTCGTTTCACTTTTCCCGCGAGAGATTCCGTTTTTTTCTTCGCGAGGTAATTGAACGATTCAAAAACTTTAGTCTTGGAAATATTAATCTCGTAATTTTTGCGAAACTTAAACGAACGCAATTATAGCTGTTCGTTTTTCTTTGCTATTTAGATAATTCAATTTTCAAATTCTTTCGTGCGGCAGACATCTTTATGAAAATACTTTGTGTTGATTTATGTCAATTTCACGGGGATTACGTATTAAGTCTGTAATTTTTCTGGTTTATTTTTCGTTAAGACTCTTCGAACTATTTTGCAGCTGCTGGCATATACCGTGGGAATACTATTAAATAGTACTCTGAGATTAAAGTCGCCACATGCTTCAATTATGTAATTTAAGTGAACATTGAACATATTATATTTACATTTTTTAGTATTGTAATTAAATTAATTCTAAATCTATTTTTAATTATATTTACTTATAGCTTATTTATGTCGACAAGATTGGAATCCATTGTACTACTACTTGTACACTACTTTATGCAATTCTTTTCTATCCCATATGTTTAAATTTACATCTTCTTGGATCGTTAGTGATATTTTCACGAATGGGAATAGGAAGACTGATCGTCTAATAAAACTAGGTATCTTCCACATTGTTTTTCGTTTCCGCAATATATCTGAATGATTATAAAAACATGCTAACATCTTCATTTAAAACCAGGAAATTTCCATTTTTTCCATTCTACTCAACAAATCTAAACGTATATTCAGCAATAACATAAAAATTAAAATTTTGAAATTTAAACATATTCCACATTTTTTAAATTCCGTTATATAAAAATAAATCAACGTGAAATGATAATAAAGATTTACGGCCATAATAATTAACTGTATGGAAAACATTTTCCAGTAAAGCGGTTCTCAACCTTTTTCATCTCACGTTTCACCTAGCATTTTGTCACCATCATAAACACTGAACCGACCTTTTCCAAAAAGATGTTTTTCGTATTGAATGCATTTCAGCACTAACTAACCGTTAATGGAAAAATTTAAGAACATCAAGGGTTGAAATAATTTTGACGAGAGCGCATTTTCTAATAATAATTTTAGAAATTTCACCTTCCTCTTAAGACGGTCTTCGCATCTTAACGGTGGGACGCGTACCACCGATTTACAGACGCTGCACCAGTAGATACATGCGAACAGTTACGACTGTGGAAAAGTGTAGGAGAATGAAGACTTTTAAAAAAATCGAAAGTTCCCATGCATGTATTCGTTCTGTTCTCCCCCCCTCTCTCTCTCTCTCTCTCTCTCTCTCCCTCTCTCGAGGTTTTTATTTTCGCCCGTTAGAAACGGTCCCAACGGCGAAAATAGTTTCCAATTAGTGTCCAGATCGATCGCAATTATCGTTCCGATCTTCTCGTTTTCGGTCCTAAATAAAAAAAATAAAAGAAACAGGTGGTCGAGGGGTTTTAATTGCACCAGTCACGGATTACAAATGAGGCGATAAAATCTAGACATGTTTCTTCTTTTTTTATCCATTCCCGCCTCCGGTGTGTATAAAACGTAAGCGCGCAAGGATAATAATTTGTACGATTTCAAAATCGGCAATTTTATCGATTTTTATGTGACGCAGTTTAAACGGGCGGAAGTATCGAAACGTATCTAAAAATTTCCCCTACGTTCACATTATAGAATTAGAGGATTCAACGGTTGGATATATTAAGCAAAATTCAGTATTAATTTTTACACTATTCCTTACATATTTGCAAGCTATTACAATGCATAATTATGTCGCGAAGAAGTTAATAAAATTTTAAACAGATTAACATAAAAATTTATATTCCTTCCTATCAATTTTAATTCCGAAAAACCACTTAAAAGTAAAATTAGAAACTTTTCAAAAAAATTTCCAAAGGAGTATAAGCATCATAACATGACATTATTTGTTGAAATGGCTTGAGCGCCAATTTCAAGTAAATCCGTACGTTTGTCGATAAAAAAGATCAGTAAATTTCTTTTTTATATTCTCACTTCTGAAACACACGTATTACATATATAATACACCGTTACTCTGAAGCATTAGTAACACATACGCATCCGCGTCCGTAACTCGAGAGAGAGAGAAAGAGAAAAAAAAGAGCGGAAATTTTGATGCAATTACACATGAAGTGATTCACGGCTCAGCCCAGAGGCGTTTAAAAATTCCAACGTCACGTTTTCAGCGCAGAAAATCCAATTTCATTCTTCTTTAAAAAACCCATACAGATTCCTCCTACTCTGCCTCTTCGCATTTTTTTTATTTCTTCCTCATCTTTACCCCTCTCTTTTGGTCCACCATTTTGAAAAAGTCTCCCGGATCGGATGGAATGTAGTGGGAGAGGAAAAGATTTATAGTTCTCGTGGAATATATGAAGGGAAAGACTTCAAAAATTTACTGCGTCCCAACACGATCCAGAGTACATCTTTTTCCCTCCTTCGTGATACGGCTTTGTGGCCATGCAATCCATATACGTATGCATGCATCAATGTATGTATATATATATATATATATATATATATATATACGTGTTTATGTTCATATACAAACACAAATGTCTCTTTCCATAACATACCCCGTAAACTCCTTAAACCGGTTAAAAAAATGAAGTATCTGTGCAATGTTCTCGGACGGATATAAATGAACTCTCCTCTTCCCCCACAAAAAAAATCGCAATAGCATTATTTTCTCGGGCAGTTTTTCATCCGTCTCCCAAAGAGGCGCCTAGGACGCTCCAATATCCATGTGACCACTGTCACAGGATGTGACAAAATATTGATGGTGCTAATAAAGGAATATTAACAGTATAGCCCTTGTATTGTTCCGTCTCCTGGGTGATTCAATTCGGAAAGTTTGTTATTAAGTAAAGGAGAGTATGAGGAAGGGCTCGTAGGATTTTATCACCTTCAATTTTACGTTTGCAACAACGGGATAAGCATTACAAAGCCGAATGCAGATTATAAAGACTTACGGAAAACTAATTAATTTTTTAAAAATAATGACTATTCTTTATTCAAGAAAAAAATACTTCGCAAACACATAGCTATGAGATTTATCAATGCGATCATTTTTGCTTGGTCCCTTACTTATTCGGTATAAGATTTCAAATTTTTTATCATTTTTCATTTAAATAACTTGGTCTGTAGAAATATTCTCTCTCCGTATATGAAGAGAAGTTGTAATGAATATTTTATGTGATTTTTGCATTATGAATTTGATAGGGGAAATATTATTCGCGAATATTTTCTTTCTTTTTGTGAAAAGAGATAAAAACTATACTGTACTGACAAGTATTATTTCGTTTAAGAGAAAAAATCCAATAGAAAAAATGTCAACTTTATTCACATAGACTGCCAGCTACACTATTCGTATGATGGAAAATGATATCGACCAAAAACAAATTCCTTTTATTGTAAATTAATTTCAAACGGAGCATCCTCAATTGTGATGTATAAGGAACAAAATGATGCATCAGATACATCGCTTTGTGTATGTAATTCTATAAATGTATGTAGTGATGTGGAACAATAGCATCAAGATAGCATGGTTTTTTGAGATTTAATACATCAAAGCATCGTTGTAGTTTCAATAATGCAAGGATAACCTATCGTTTTTTGAAAAAAATCACGGTTATAAAAAATTAACATCATATCATTTTTTCTCTTGCTCGTAAAAATGTTGCTAAACTATTACTAATACTTTTTTAAAAGTGAAATTGAATATCGTACAATTCTATCTTTTATTTTTAATTTTTTTGCATCTCTATCATAAATTCAATTCCGATAGTGCCGTGTCGCTGACTGAAAAGTCGGCTTTCCTCCGTTTTTGTCCGATTGTCTTTTTTTTCTGACGCATTGACGGAGAGGGAGACATCTAACTGGAAATGTTACCATTCAGAATCAATGATTGTAACAAAATTTTTTTTTTCCAAAAATGGAATATTGACCACACAGAGTGTGTCATACACCTAGGGAACGACACATCGAACCGTTGGAATGAGAAAAACTGTCATGGATAACATGCGTAACGTCATTTCTGCTCCTCTCTCCGAAGCCTTGATTCTCATCCTCGTCTCCTTTTCCCGCATAATAATGAAATCCTTTAACTGAGAAATCATTCATCTTTAGTTGTAACGTTTAATGCAGTACGGTATAATAAACTAACGATATTCATATAGATCAATGATATAAGCTCTAAAAAATAATGAGTCATTTTCGCACCATTTGTACTCGATTTGAAAAGGATAAAAATGGTTTTTGAAATTACCACAAAAATGTTTAATTAAGTTCTGGTTTCGGTATTTGAATGGTAATACAGAATACCCTAGGCATGTAAAAATTTACTATTAGAATAAATAGTCATTCCTAGTTTTGTCTACGCTTGCTATTAATAATTTAAATCGTGTTTGGAAAGAAAGGAAAAATATTTTCTCAACGCCTTCATTCTACCGAATGCAAAAGTTGAAGTTTCCGTACCATTTATTCAAAGTACCCCAGACCCGTCCATTTTATTTAAAGCCTAGGTGTATTTTTTAAATTGTAAAATATGACGCTTATGAATGTCAATTCTCGATGAGGATAGGGTTAAAAGGGAGAGGTGGGCAACTAAGTAGGCTTAGAGAATTTATGCCCATCATTAATCTCCATTCCCCCCAAAAAATATCAAAGAATCCGTTCTTCTATCACGATCCATTTTTTGGAGGGAAGGAATAAAAAACAAAAAAAAAATAACGCAAAACAAACATTCCTGCTCATCTCTCAGGTTGATAAGGGTACTTTTTTCACCATGGGGCGGGCGGTGAAATACTGACGGCGTCGCGGTGTTGTTGGCCTTGCAGAAGAAAAGAGGAATAAAAAAAATAATAAAAACAAAAATTCCGGGTAAAACGCGGAGGGGGGAAAAAATGGCGGTTTCTGCCTGGTTGTGCGGCGGAGGTGGCGAAAATGGGAACTAGGGAGGGAGGTTCCCGAAACGCCCGGGGCAGGGAAGGGCGGCGCTGCGTCGCATAAATCAAGGAACGACAGGCGCCTAAGCCGTGGGACGAGACGCGACGATTTCCAGGGGGCGCGACGCCTGGCTGCAGCGAGAAGAGGCTCATGGGAATGTTTAGACGGAGGTTAAAAGGGGGTGGAGGAGAGGGAATGGGTGGGGTGGGGGAAATGGATGGATGAAAAAGAGGTTAAGGGGGTGGGGAGAGGCTAGGGGTGTGGGGAGAGGCTAGGGGGGGTGGGGAGAGGCTAGGGGGGGTGGGGAGAGGCTAGGAATGAAGAGGGCGGATGATGAAGGGTGTGAAAGAAGTGACATGGAAATTTCGGTTTTCTGTATGGATCTATAGAGGGAATGAAACGGCGTTTTCTATGGATAAAACAAACAATGAGAGTTTGAAGTTATAGAGTTGTGAATTCCTCGGAGTCTCCGAATAATTTCGGTACGTAAATATTTTTGCTGATTGCACAGCGTTCGCGGATGGTGAAGAATTTACTCCTATCTCTCCCTCCCGCCTCCTATTCGAGTAATGAGATGTGACCTAACCTTCGTGAAATCACAAAATGTAAACATCAGAATGCTCGCTACATATAAACTAGACGCGCTGTAATTTGCCTGCTTGGAGCATCTGCGATAGCTAATGAACGCTTAAGTAAATCAAAGAGCGCAAAGAGATTCTTCAAAAAATGCAATGAAGCTAGGCTATACATGATTAAGCGTGCAAGTCATGAGAACAAACGTATTAAAAAAAAGCATTTACGCAAATTTAAATGTATAGTTTTATGCATGCGGTCATTAATTCAACTTCGTTTTTTTGAATGAGCACCTTTAATATTGCACAATTGCAAAACAGAGAGATGTAAAATATTAACGAAACAAATTTATCCAAATAAATGATGCGCATAATTATTTGAACGCGTACACCATTCTTATCCGATTTATTGAGTTATATCAACTATAAAGTGCACGTTTACACATTTTGATACTCCTGTCATCGGTCGGCTGCAATAGTTTAAAACGACAGGAAAAATAAAAAATAAAATTTATTTTTACATTATTGTTATTGAATTATATTATTTCTATTTAAAAAAAGGAAACAAACTCCTGTGTGAGGTATTTTAATTTTGGGATTCTTCGAGTTATTTAAATTAGAGGTTTCAATTTTTTAGTTTACTAATGGTCAAAAACTGATATAAAAATTGTATGGCACATTTGAAACGAATTACCGAAACAAAGAATTGCCATATACATATTACATGTATATATATATATATATATATATATATATATATATATATAAAATATATAAATAGACATATTTATATAAGAGACGTTAATATAAAAGTTGATAGTAAACATATAATTATATATCCATAATTCTCCGATGCGAATTAGACGCATGCATGGGTATATATCGCTTTCCGATATGTTAACGCTATGACACACGTAAAACGTTTATTCATCTTGGCAAGTCACTTGCCATAATGGGCTTTCGAGTAGTAGAAGTTTGGGTCGCCTTAGGGAAGAATATTCTGACGAGATAATCCAGACCAACAAAGCATTGAAGAATCACGCATGCACGGAAGGGGTCGTGTACTGCGAATTCGGATCACGTACTATCCGAGGCACTTTGGCGGTTCTAAGTACGTCCTTTTGACATTATGACCTATAACTATCGAACTTTGCATCGCTTGAGCAAACACAAAATTCCTACGAGCACAGCGACATTCGCAAAGTTATAAATCACTGAGATTTAGAAGCAAACGACTTATGGATGGCCGTCATTAAAACGAACCAATAAAAGTAGAAGAATGAATGAATAGCGTATATAAAGTTTTTGATGATTGGATAACAGAAAGAGATGCATTTTTATTACCAATATGAATTGAAATTTGGTGGAATTTATTTCTATATGAGAAGTGGAAATCAGAGCCAGCATATTTTGGTTCAAGACAAAGGATATTGTAATAAACATGCCGCATTTTTGTAATATCATCATACCATTTTCTTATATTAAACGACCTTAGCTGTTTGTAATTTATATAAATAAATACGACAAGTTTCTACGAAATAAAAGTTGTAAAGTTGCTTTCCAAAGGATATAGAGTATGACATTTTAATCGTAAAAATACGAATTTCAATAAAAACTGGAATAGAAATATTAAAACACCGTGTGGCATTTTAGCGTCGCTTTCTCTAGTGACTAAATTTTGGAAGTGGAATTTTCTTTGTGCATGTTAATCACTGCGAAATATCGCAATAATGAAAATTATAAGCGATGCGCCGCCAAGGATTTAAGTCTGTTTCGTATTATATTACGTCTAACTTGAATTAATTCCTGCAATGTGTATTTATGATAGTAAAGCTAGGATATTATTTCTACCATCATGATATAATGCAAGCACCGAGGCCAACAATGCGTGCAAATAAAAATTACATTCGTCTGACGAAATTATTAGACGTGAAACTTTAACACAAACATTTTTAATGTGTAATCAGCACAATTAAATCAGAACCGTTCCTTCATTCAAGAATAACTTCCTCCTTGAAATATTCTCGTGGAATTTTTTTTTTTGGCGCTAAAATAATCCTAAAGAGTGCGGCATAGAGGCATGAAAAAAAGAGGAAAAACGACAGAAACTATCTCCGGACTGTAACTACGCCCTTGCGGCCGTCTCCTTTGTAATCCCCTAATCTCGCCATGAGTGAGGGAGTCGGGAAAAATATTTCCCCACCCCTCCGCCGTCGGCGCTGGCGTCGCCCTTACTAGCAGCGATGCTTGCGTTGGTTAGTCTTTAGCCGCTAATGGGGGGTGGGTGCGGTAGGCGCCGTTCCAAGAGAGAGAGAGAGGTTGGAGGATGCGGCCTCAGGGAAAGATGGTGGAGTAGGCAGGGGGTTAGGCGTTGCTCTGGTGACAGCGGCGGCTTTGGAAAAAGGGACAGCTGCGTGTTTTCCCACGATTTTCTCCCCGCCGGAATCCCAGGAAATGAGTCTTTTCCTTAGCCCATGTGTGCACAGTGTAAAAATATTTACCCCCCGGCTAAGGGAGATTAACGTGTCTGATGATTATAGGGTTATTTTCGGGATTTCTTTCGGGGGTGGAGAGAATATTTTTGTTTTGTTATGTTTTCGTCTGGGAGGGAGATTATTGGTGTGAAATAATTGAAATCATAAAATTAGGCAGCGGAAACATTAAAATTTGTGCATTTCAGGTAGCTTGAAAATTAACGGCAAATCGGTTTATCTGTTATAGTATACGATATTTTATTTGGCTATTATTCTATCGGTCGGTTTTGCCTCAAGCTTATCAGTATCCTCATAGTACATATGTATATTTGACCAACGTCTTCGATAACATCTACAACAATCTATAAGCAGTCGAAATGAGAATTATGCATATAATATCCTTATTCTGTTGGTCAGTCAGTCCGTTGTCCGTCCGTCGGAACGCTCTACCACAAACAATGCCTAAAAACTCGAAAACGGCTGCATGTATTTTAGCCAACCTTTCAATTTTAAAGAGTGTCACACATCAAGACCCTTATGTGTAATCGACGTGCAAAATACCGACCCGAGTTCGAATCCAGGGACGTTTAATGCGGTGTTTCGAAAAAAAACGAGCTAAACTGATTTTTAATGAACGTCTCCACCTATATATACTACTTTAGTAAGTCTGTCTGCCTGTGAACGTATGTACGCTCACATCTCTCAACCGACTCCGACCCAATTTGGCGCGATTGTAGGGGACACTAATTAGAAGGTCAACGCGTCCGTCTGTCGGCCTGATTCAAAATGGCGGCCAATTGTTATTTTATATTTTACGTTTTAGTGTACATAAAAGTTAGTGTCATTAATTATTATTTTATTTTAACGTGATACTTCATTCACGCACACCCGTCATTTTTTATAATTGTTTAGAGAAACTGCCATTTAGTTACGAAAATTAAATTCAGAAAATAATAGAAAAATTATTTAAACTTCTGTAATGAAATAACTGTATAAAAAGTAAATACAAGATCACCATAAAAAGACGCTCTAATTCGAGTTGCCTATATTTATTTAAGTATCTTACTAACAGTACTGCCTCTGATATCGAAACACACATGATGCATGAAAGACTTTGTTCGTATGAAGACATTTGTAGTATGTGATCCCTGTGCACAAAATTAAAGATACCTACGTTTTCCTAATATCACATACCAATCTATTCATTAAATTCTTCAAACATTTCGAGTGCTAATACCTTTCAACCGACATCATCACACGACTTGTGAAAGTAAAATTCAATTTTAACATATAGATTAGTCCGACAATAATGTAGGGATTTACAAGTTACACTAGAGAAATAAATCATAGATCAAACGCTCCTCAAAAATCCGTGCGTCGTACTTTCAAGTTCTATTAAAGGATTACAACAGTCCACGAGGACGGATAGAATGCCGCGTGAATTTTTTTCCATAAATCCTCACAAAGCGTTTTCTTTCGCGAACCACAGCGGGAAACATTTTAGAATTTTTATTGTGGTTAAAGCTGACGCTTGATACACGCTTAGTTAGATGTCGGCGTAGAGAAAAATAACTGATATTGTGCGCTGAATATTTACAGAGAGCTTTCGTCAATCGAATTGCTCGAGAATTTTAATCTAGAGCGTCCTTATAAGTCATGTTCTCTGTACTCTACCATTACGGCTCACCGTAAACATCATAGCGAGAGCTTAATGGCATTAAACTCCAACGGTTGACGTGAGCGTAATCAGCAAAAATGCGAAACAGACTTACCAAACAAAAATACGTACAATACTTTAAAAAATTATCATTAAAATGATAAAATATACAGCAAAAACAAGCAAAAAATACAGACATTGATAAGGCGTTGTGTTTCCTACCACAATGTTTACTTATTTTGCTCAAATTTTACAACAGCCCATCAATTATGCAAAGACATTGGTGGAGCATAAACTTAACTTTTGACTTGGTTTTCGAAGGGGGAAATTAGACCGGACGAGCGAGCCGCAAAATGAATGGGGCCCCCAAGACCGATTCAACGATAAAGCAATTCTTATTTTAGGAAAGCGTTAAGTTCATTGCGAAGAAAGCGGCAACCACAAGTTCTTACAAAATCTGATGTGGCCAACACATGACTTTCTCCATATTTGGGGTATAGATATTTAAATTATTATGAGTAGCATAATGAGGCAAAATTATTATTTCGTATCGTAAAAGAATACAGTCGTCCTTATTGCCGTAAGTTAGGTATATTTTGAATATGTTTACAGAATTCACCGCTACACGGTGGTGGCGTTGTATACTGAAAATTTACGAATAAGCCAAATATCTCCGAAATGGATGGTTCTACGAAAATTAGTTTCAAACAAAACTTGGAAGAAATATTATTCTCTACAACTTTGGTCCTTACGAAGATTACCAATAACGATGTTTTTAAGGAGATATTTAACGGAAACCGAAAAACCGGTTATTTATAAATAACTCCTAAACAATAACTCCTATAGAAAATTGTTTCAAATGAAAGTTGTAGGAAATTACATTCTCTATAACGTTTGTTTAGAATTGTATATACAATAATGATGTTTTAACGAAGAAATATCGCAAAAACCGAATCGGGTTTCGAATAAACCTCGACTTTCGGTTATCCGTTATTGTCCAAAAACTAATCAGTTCTTTGTTCTCAGGTAAGAGTGTTAGATATGAAGTTTGGTAACGATATGGTACGTACTTTTTGAGTTAGAGCGCCCACACTAACATACACACAGTCGATAAATACTGGATACCAATTTATATAGCGGGATAGGCGGGAATCTATATAACATTCCTTTTACTTTCCATTGTCAATCATTTCACGAGGCAATGAATAAATTAACGAGCTCTTTTTAAAATATCTTAACGAAAATTTATGAACTGAGGCGCTGAGCGGTTTCTCGCCCGGGGCGCCAAAATACTTCGGGCCGCCTCTGGTCATTACCTCACTTGCAAAAATGGCTTTGTATATAGGGGAAAGGATTTTTCAGTGGAAAATTGTTTTTAAAAATGGTGATATATATATATATATATAATATTTTTGGGGAGCGATATTTTCCTCCAGCATTCGGGAAAGTTGATTACAATTAAACGCCGAACTTTCTGACAAACGAAGACAATCCCAAAGAATAAAAATTAAAAAATCTTCCCTCGAAAATAAAAAGGGTTTTAGAGAGAGAGAGAGAGAGGGAAAAAGACACCCCTCGCGAATTAAGACAGGCATCCTACCTTAAGAAAAAATATATGAAAGATCTCCCCGCCCTCAAGAAAAATATATTCCGGGAAAATTTATTTATAAATTCCCTGTTTACTTTTATCTCTCCGGAGGAACAAAAAAAAGGAGAGGATAAAATCGCAACGCCCTCTTCCACATTGAGAAGGAATCTTTGAAGTCCGGGCATCTTTACACCAGGCGCTCTTTGCGTACATTAACGTAACGCTGTTTTGAATAACTAACGACAGGACCTCTCATCCCCTACCCATCCTCCACCTATTCCCTCCACAACTTCCACCCTCCTCCCACCCATCATCTTTTTCTCTTCCTTTGGATGAATTATTCATGGCTCCTCTTTACGAATTCTTACGGAACATGACTTTCTCGAGGCACAGTCTACAGGGGGTGAAGGAAAAAATTATTCTAGAATCGTATTTTAAGTCCCGCTTTGGAACGATTAGATTTCGCGATAAATCCACGCGGAGCTATCTTTTTTTATTTCGCGATTTAAAAAATGTCTCTTCCTTCTCGCAGCTGAGGACTCATGATAGTTATATAGTATGGCTGATTTAATACAACGATTCCTTCTAATGGCTTCTCTTTTGAAATTCTCGAGTTTACAAGCAACGAAGAATTTTTTAAAGATATTCTGATCTCAAACGACTCCGCTCTTAAGTAATTGTAAAGGTAAATGTTTTGCATTCCAATGTTTATGGATTTAATTTATGTATAAAAAATTAGCGAATTTCCCTGTAACTGTTACTTAAGAAAAGAAAATGTTTATTTTTTAAGAAAGCGATTCTGAAAATTTGAAGTAAATGTTTTGATCAACAAAATTCTTATGCTAACATCGTCAGTCTCATAAAATCATCAGCTTCCTTTGAAAATCGTTCAACTATTTAGGAATATATATCGTGAACATCTTACAGGAAACAGTTTCAATTTTAATTTTATTCCAATTGTCTTAAGACTTTTCAAAGATCACTCAAACAGCATTACGTAGTTGAGAAATGAAAACCAAACTCACCATTTGGTAAGGAATTCATCCGACATCATTGCTTTGATAGTCCCCAAATGAGCCTTACAAAGCAGCCATCCTCAGTGGTGATTCGCCGATCCTTGACCCTAGAAATGGAGAATTTATTACCAGCATTATGGCAAGATAACCCATAATTATAACTATATTTCCTTTATTAATAGCATTTTAAGAGAAACGTGAAAAATTAATGGTAATATAGAATCAGAGAGAAATGTTTATATTAAATTTAGTAGCATAAGCGAATATAAAATATTTGTATGATGCTAATACAATTCCGATATTTAAAGTTTTATGACATAATAACAAACATTTTAATTGATAAAAACAGAAAAATGTTCCATTATATAAATACACAAGTGTTTAAAAAAATATCCCAATTCATCCAGGAACTTTGCCTGTACACAATGAAATGTTCGGCATAGTGTTTTTGACATAAACCTAGATTTTAGCTTCTAAATGGGTGCTTACAATTAGTTAGTATTTTATAAACGTAAATGGTCAAGTGGTGTATCATAGGATAATGTTATGAAAAAAGAAATTGCGTTAAGTTAGGTCCAATTTTGCACTAACAAACTTATAATCGGAAAAAATCAATTCGGTTTCTGTAGAAAGAACTCCGACATACCACAATATCTTGCCAGTAAAAAATTCGAAAAAATAATCGTACGTAATCTAAAAGAATAAAATTACCAATAAAAAAGTGAAATCTCCTATTGCAATCAAAATCAATTTCATTGCGTGTGGAAGATTTTGCGAATTGATTCGAATAACTGAAGATCGGCCAGATCGAAGTATCATTCTCAGACCGTTCCCTTGAAGGTTTTAAACTGTTAATTATCCTTGATTAAGAAAATTGGTCTCCATTCCGGAAGATGATCCTTTCTCTGTTTCAATAACACATGAATGGGTAGAGCATATTTATGATTTGCATTTATAATTATGTATATTCATCGGACATAAAACTTGAACAGAAAAATGCCTAAAAGAATTCAAATTCATATCCTATGATTGATTTTCAAATACATTTCGACTCCATTTACAAAACTGTTTTGTAAACGAAAATTTGACATTTTTGAGGTGAAAATCTTTCGTCGTCAAAGGCGACCATAATGTTACCGATTTTTTTAAAATGACGTAGGTACTTGAAGATGAGAAATAAAATCGTGAATTTACTATAAAATAATATTTCATCTAAATAACATACAACGGGCTTCTAGATTAAAAAACGCATGGAGTCGAAATTGCGCAAGTTCAATTTGAATACTTTTTATTTGAACTTCAAGTGCATTATCTTCCATTCAATATCCAATATATAAATCCAAATTGATACGTTGCAGAAGAAATATTCAAGGAGAAAAAATAGGGCGAGAGATTGAAAGAGGAAGGAGAGGAGAGAGGAAGGAGAGGGGAAACGGAGAGAGTGGGAGGAGGGAGAGAGATAAAGCGGGAGAGGGAAATTTTGCAATATGGTTTTCAGATTAATTTTAATAACATGTTGCACTTTACAAGAAATATTCGTCTGACCTTTTAAAATCCAAGCAAAATATACACAAACTGATTTCCATAATTTTTTACGACAAAAATTTATTATTAGGTATTTCGCCTTTATGCGTTTTTGGAAATGGCTGGGAATCGTCTGAAATACAGGTTGAACCATGCAAATATTAAGATTCCATACACAAAGCTAGTTTTACATGAATATATATATCAAAGAGAAACATCTACTTCCGAGTACACGTAAACACATTCAAAACTTTTTCAACCTACTCATGTTGATCTTCATGTTTCTCGGAATGAAATTTTCTCTGGACGCAACTTGGCTCGATTTTATCTGCAAGCAAGGAACCTTTAAAAAATACCTGACTTCTGGAGTTTTACTATGTTTTTTTCTCTCCATATATTAATATAAATATCTTAATAGATTTAGTTAAAAGCAACATTCAGACTGAAATGTTTTTCTTATACCGTTCAATATACTTTTTTCATAAAAGGCATTTCTTCTAATTGGACCTGGAAAATAGACAACCCACCTCATTCAACATATAATAACAAATTAAAAAATCGTTACAACATACATTGTACAAACTTTTTCATATACGTACTAATGCTTCGTTTAGTTATCTTTAGAAAATGAAAATCGTATGAGCCTGTTTTTAGAAAATCCAATTTTTGTTAAAGTTGCCTAGAATAAACTAGCCTTATATTCATTTTTTGAGAAATATGAACTATACAGTATTATTGAAGACGTAAACTCAAGTAACTGTACGATATTTGATCAAAATCGTTAGAGCCGTTTTCGAGAAAATCGAATTATTGTTAAAAATGCGTAGAATAAACTACTCTTAATTATTGATCAATGTCAACCATTTCTATGTACACTCTGCTCAGTATGATAAAATACTTATGTACGAGATTTCAGTCATTTTCGCTTTACCGTTTAAGCTCCAGAGCCAGTAACAGACAGACAGACAGACGGCATTGAGAAAACCACTTTTTCGGATTCAGCGACACCTAAAACGTGTATTTCCGTAAAAATCTCAAGGTCGAATATTTTTTGCGAAAACAATACTTTCTCGATACTTCGTATGAGAAAGTAAAAATATTATGTCGTTGCAATCCGTAACATACCTCGCTTATATTACAATTTTATGCCCCGAAAATCCGTAATTGGCCCATCAAAAGATTAAATATGGTTAATTTTATGAAGAAGCACTTTCCCATAATAAATGTATCTCCTAATTCGGTCTTTGATTGCGTGACATCACATATGGTAAAACGGAATTAGATTTTAATGGGGGCTATAATGGACACGAAACTCCATCAAACATTCATTAGTTTCGACGATCGATTAATTACCATAGACGATGAGGACGGCTACCATATCGTTCTAATTTCCAAATGGTTAACTCAATAGTCTGTGCGCGTCATTCATTCGGATTCTAACGAGCTTTCAAATCTTTTATGCCTGATCGAAAAGCGAACGAAGTTATATCGTATGTCTCTTGTGAGTACAAAAAAAATCAATCATTGAGTTCAGTCGGGATGATTACAGAAACTTTCAAAGAAAGCATTTATCTGAATATTTTCGGATTAAAACGGAAATTAGCTAGAATTAAAACACAACGTCATTGTGTATCGATATTTCATAAAAGTCCCTGATAACGGAATACATCCGTCCATCAGTTGTATAAGTTGTATAAGCAGTGCCGTAACTAGGGCGGGTCAAGCGGGGCACCTGCCCCGGGCGCAACTAAGCAAAAAATCCAAATAGTAACTAAATAAACTAGAGAAAATACTTTCTTGAAGGGGGACAGGGCGCATACTGCAAGGCAAGGCATTCTTATAGAATATGTAGGCTATGTTGAAAAATAATGTCTTGAGTCAAAACACTGCAAATCGATAAATCAGAAGTGATGCCAAAGAAGAATCAATTAATTAATTTATTGTTCGTAGAAAGGCGTAATCTCTGCATAGGTTTGTGAACCATTTATATCATAAGTGCGTTTAATTTTATAAACGCAATTATGTCCATGTATTTTGGCTGCATATGGTGTCCGTGTATGCGTGTACGTGTATATCTGCATGTATGTGAAAACTTTGTAGGTGCCCTAAGTCAAATACTAATAATTAGATTACTACAAAAATTTATATTTAAGATTTTTGCTTTCTCATATACGAAGTATATTGAGAAAGTATTGTTATCGCGAAAAAATTCGACCTCGAGATTTTGGCGGAAGTAGACGTTTTAGGTGTAGTCGAGCCCGAAAAAGTGTTTTTCGCAATGCCGTCTGTCTGTCTGTTACTGGCTCTAGAGCCTAAACGGTAGAGCGAAAATGAGTGAAAGCACGTACTTAGGCAGTTGACATACTGAGCAGAGGCTTTGAAGAAATGGTTGTCATTTCTCAATAATTAAGGGAAGTTTATTCTACGCATTTTTAACAACAATTTGATTTTCTAAAAAACGGCTCTAACGGTTTTGATCAAATTTCGTACCGTTACTTGAGTATACGTCTGCAATAGCACAACATACTTCATATTTCTCAAAAAATTAACATAAGGCTAGTTTATTTTTGGGCAACTTTAACAAAAATAGGATTTTCTAAAAACAGGCTGATACGATTATTATTTTCTAAAGATAACTAAACGACGCATTAGTATATGAGAAAGTTTGTACAAAGTATGTTGTACCGATTTTTTATTAGCAAATGAAGAATTGAAACATTTTTTCATAAAACAGATGGTTTAGGAGATATTTTGATTTTTCTCCAAAATTTATGTTAAATACGTTACTAAGTGATACCATTGTTTCCGATGCTAAGATGAAATTTTCTAATTGCTGATAACGTTGCGTACGCTAACAAGGGTAATTTTAATTACGCACCGGCATTTGGTTATCCATATAAACAGGTAATAATTTACTTTACTTACTGTTTTTTTAATAAAGACTATTGAAAATGTTTAATAATCATTCACGAGTGTAACTGTTTATATTTACACCTGAGGACGCTGATATAGAGAGCAATCGTATCCATTCCTCTGGATGGAGAGAGTCGTGATGGACGCGTCAGATTTTTTTTACTTTCTGTAAAGAACGCCTTAAAAAACTTTGCAACGTCAACGTGTTTACTGGGATGGCGCAGAGAATCGCCCGCAGATTTTTTTTTTTTGGCTCTTGACGCTAGCGACTCTAATCTAAAAATTGACGGACGTAAAAGCATCCGACTCGGGAACACAGATGGAATTAAACGCGGGGGGGGGGGAGGGGGGAAAATTCCAGAGGGAACGACCTCCTTAGCACTTCATCAAGGGTTTCAAACACACCTACGGCAGAATTAAATGATCTGTTGCGCGTCGCAAAAAAAAGAGAGTCGTTTCCTCTCCAAAAATTAAAAAAAAGAGGATCGTCGGATGGAATAATTAGTGGCCGCTGACGCGAGCAAAAATATGCGCGACGGACTTCATCGTTTCTATTTATTTTCATTAAAGTGAGTTTGGAGAATGACCGAGAAAGAGAGAGAAAGGGAGCTCGATGTGACAACGTGGAATAAGAGGATGATTCTCTTTCTCTCCCTGTCTCTCGACGCATTACTCGCTGGAGTGGAAACAGAAATCCTCGACACGTACGCGACCATATGAACGTAGTGTGGTCGCCATTTTTATTCCTCTTATTCGTACTGAAATACAAAGTGCGTGCTTCTCTTTTGAAGTCGCTTGAATCTCTAGATTGTTTGCGAGAAAGAATCTCTCTCTCTCTATCTCTCTTGGTGATGAATAATGAAATTGACGAGGGCGGGCGCGGTCCGAAAAGGAACTAATTATTACTCTCGCTTGTTTTTTTTCGTTTCATACCTTCCGCCCGGTGTTTTTTCCATCCCCGTTCTTTGTAAAATAAAAGGAGGCGTAATGCAGCTAAGCTAGCAAACGAGAAAGATAAAGAAATAGTAGACGCAGAGTATTTCCTACGAGGGCTGGTACTCTACGTTAACGTGTTTCACCGAATACTTGAAACCGCAATCTGCGTAATAGAATTAAAAGTTTTTTTTTCACCGAAAGAGACAGCGACGATTGTTGTATTTCGAAATATAAACCGTAATAACTTGCCATTAAAATATAAACGAAACTTTTACACGATACTGCATGATTTTACGGCCTATCATGCAGGATCCATATTTACATGGAGCAGATATTTTGTCATTACTAATTGTAAGTCAATAAATCAGCTTTTTTAAACTATACAAAATTTCTATGAGGAGAAACATCACCCCCCCCCCTCCCCCATCCTCACCAAAACACTCATTTTTTTTAATTTGCCGTTTTAACCATTAATAGACCAAACCGAAAAATCAGATTTCTCCAAATGTATCGTCATGACTATCAATAACAAACCCAGTATCTTTCCTTTCAAAGTGTTCTTTAAAAAACTGATACATAACGATAAGTTTTGTTATAGATTAGATAGTTTACCAAAAGAAGAGCACTATTTAGAGTTTGCTATTTTATGATTTCAGTCGTAACTCCTTACTTTGGACACGGAGATAAAATATATTTCAAAATTTCATATTGTTTTATATAGTCGCATGAATTATCAAACCATCACGGAATCATAAAAAACGGAAAATTGTATCCAGTCAAAATTATCTCTTGCTAAAAAGTAACTTCTTAATCATGCGTTAGGAGATAGTACCAGAGAAACTTTTTCATATCCCTTCAAGTCAATATACTGCTACAAAGGGGAAAACTAATAAGTAAAATTACTTAATTATTGAACAATTTCCTCTGTATAAACGCAAAAAGTATTTTTATAGTCTCTTCTTGAAGTAAAAAACTAAAATTCCTTTTTCGATACTCATAGTGAGAGCCAAGATCTGCCAAGGTTATGCGAAAGAACATATGTAAACTTCATAAATCACGAATAACTTTGGGTTACATTAAGCTCGCCCCGAGTTTTTATTGATGATTATATATCAGCTGGCTGGTAGTATAATGCTCGGAAAACATATGTCACCAGCAATCCCGGTTCTTCCTTACCCGTATAATGCCGTAAAATTTCATTCAAGAAAAGGAATAAGCAAAGACAAAATATTAACAAGAGATTTCGCATGATATATCAGTGGGTGTGGTAAAACATCTTGAGATTCCGTATAGGATGGATTCGTCAAATGTTTTCAAATTTAGTTTCGCTTAAAGATCAGTGACTGTCCTATCTTAAACCAATTCTGTACTACTAGAAAGTGAATTCAAATGGTTGGTTGTAAATTCAAATGGAGTGGAGCAGTAATAGTTTGGGAGCACGAGCTAAAATCTTAGAAGAAATATCTTGGATTAAAAACATTTTCATGTAGCAGAACATACCAAAATAAACAATTTATTTCGTGTAAATTATAAAACACTAAATATTTATTATTTTTTCTTATAATAGGTATGAGTTGTCCTTATATGAATAATGAACATATTTTTATTTAATTTTTAAACTAATTTTATTCCACGATTTTTACCTCGTGGAAGGAATCTCTGCCTTTACCCTGAAGAATTCACAACACCAAAATCCGCCGACTTTAATAAAGGCTACGTCGATTTTAAGCCCATTTTTTTCGAGTTTTAAAAGACCCTCCATACGGGCGAGGTTTGTGAATGACCTAACAAACAAACACGAGCGAAACTCTCTCGACAGATACAAAACCGAGAGTTTCCTCCGAGGAACAAAAGCCCAAAGTTTTTGGAGGTCCGATGTGGGCCAAGAGTTAGAATTTCAAATTTCTGTCTCGATTACAGCGAAACATCCCTCAAAACCCTTTTGTGACGGTGTCACTTGACGTGGAATAACCTTTGAACGGCTCTCTCTCTCTGTCTGTCTGTCTCGTTTCTTTCCGAACTGACAATGAGACTTAATCGCGGGCGAAACCTTTGCGCGGCAAACCGTGCGAGTGTCATGTCACACGACCGTGACTCTTCGTACCTCCGTGGGACGGGAGAGGTAGGCGGGGAAGTCTAAATAACGGGGCACGCCAAAAGCTTCCGGAAGAATATATAAACAGCGTAGTGACATGGAGAAAATGGGAACGGAGTGAGTAGCGGAAAAGGAAGGGAGAAAGTCCGAGAAAGATTAAGGATGCGGCCGAAGGAAGTAATGGAGCCGAGTTACACTTTGAAGGATTCCCGAGGGTTGTAAGAGAGAAGGGAAAAAAGGGGGAGCTGAGACGGGACGAGGAGAGAGAGTGCACAGAAAGGGTGGGAATGGGAGAGATAAACCTAAAAAGAGGAAGGAGAGGGGGATGAGAGGGAGAGCAAAAGAGAGAGAGAGAGAGGAAAGAGAGGCAGAGAGAAGAAGAAAGGTCGGAATTAGGGATAAAAGGGGAAAATAAACGTGTAAAAGCAGTAAATAAGAACGAAAAGGAATGCACGACAAGGAAATAAGAAATAAAAGTGCATTTTTGGCAAGTTTTTCGGCTCTCCCAACTTACGACATAATTTGATAAGTTTACAGTACGCATTGGAGCATTTTATTTCAAATAACAATTAAAGATGCAAAAAACATTACGTTTAAAATAATGATTTATAAATCAAACAAAATATATTCAAGTTGATAATTTCACAAAAGGATTTACAGAATTAAATTCATAAAGGCAACAAGGATAACAGAAGGTGATCGAGTTTCAAAAATGCAAAAGAGGTAAATATTTTCGGCATACAGTAACTATGAAGTTCAATAAAAATATGAATTGAAATATAAAACTTGCGATAAACAAATTGGAAGCAAGATTGAAGAACCGAGAGAGGACACCAAAGGTACATATATATATATATATATATATATATATGTATATATTTTTTTTTTTCAAGAAGATAAATTAGTGCAAAAAGAGTTAAAAGAGCATTAAAGAGGTCAATATTGTTGGAATAGGCAGAATCGAAGAAGAGAGTTGTAGAAAGGAGGCAGTTCAATTGGTATAGGATATACAACTGCTGAAAAAGGGGAGAGAATTACAATAAAGTGATAATGACATGGAAAAGTGGACAGGAAGGTTAAACATTGAAGGTACAGATAGGGAAGAGAAGGGGAGAGGGGGAGAGACAAGAGAAGAGAAAAGTGAGAGAAGAGACGGAATAGGCAAAGGAGGAAGAGACAGAAGGGAAGAAGCAGGAGAGAGAGAGAGAAGTGAAAGAGGGAGTAAGGGAAATGGAGGAGGATTGCGAGGAAGAGAAAAACGGGAGAAGATGTTAAATATGTCGGAGACGGGAAGAAAGAGGAAAGAAGAACAAAGAACAAATGGGAGAAAAAGAAAGGAATAAGACAGAAAGGAAAGTTTTGCAAGAGAAATACGCTTTGAAAAGAGCGAGTGAATGAGAAAGTTAAAAGAGAGAGAGAGGGGGAGGGAGAAAGAGGATTCCAAGAGGGAAGAGGGTTTGGAAGGAAAAACATTATCAGGGAAAGGGAGGCGCGAAAAAGGGAGAGTGGTAACTGACCTCCCTCTCACTCTCTCTCTTTTCTCTTTCTCCCTGGTGTCTTCCACCCCCGCAAACCTCTCCCCCCCCTCTCCCCAGACACCCTCTACACCCCCTCCTCTTACACCCACATCTCAGCTCCTTTTATGCGGATGAGAATTTGCGCTCAACATTTCGAGGAAGCAGGGTCGTTTTCAAAAAGCGTGCGAGCGAAAGAAACTTTCCTCGAGTTGGGATGAATGCTCCGTGTTAAATTCCCGCCCGTGCACTTCAGCGCTGCGTTTATTTGTTCAACGTTTCGGAAAAAAAAATTGAGAGTTGCTCCCTCGAACGTGCGCGAAAGTTTGGCAATTAGCAGTTTATCGTGATTATTCTTACGGCTCTAAACACCTTAGGAATTATTCATGCTTTGCGTTCGCCGAGGCATCGCCTTGGGCTATTTTTTTCCGAGTAAGTATCAAGGCCGTCGTTAGAAAGTGAAACCTTAAGGCTTGTTAATGGCTCGAATGGATGATATGAGGTGTTTTTAGAATGTTTGGCAAAAAATTCTAGAGATGAAGACAAACTGCAGAGACGACGTTGAAAACACAACGAAAGTTTTGAATTCAAGTCACAACTGCGAAATTTCAACACACATAAATGAATACGTCTTTGATGTTAGGGAGCTTAGGGATTTTGCATTCATATATTCGTTTTCATAGGAAAATTAATGAGAATTCCAAAAGTTTAAACATCCCCAAAAATATTAGGATTTGATAGAGGAAAATAACAGTATTATGTAATACTTTTGATTTATAAATAGTATTTTTGAAGGAACTTCAATCAAACAATAAAATATTAATTAAGTCAAATGAATAAATTCTATCCTTTATTACGTTTCTTGAAATATATGCAAACTAAAAATTAACCGCGTAAAAGTAAATGGTAATGGACAATAACCCATCATTCTTCTCAAAGAAGCGAAGCAAACATAATGGGAATCACTATCAAATATTTTCTTTTATACTTTCCCCAACCTTCGAGAAGCCTTTCGCCATCAAAGTGTTTCCATTGCCAACAAAGTAAGGCATTATTATCAACAAAACCTCCAAAAAGAAATTAACAAAACAATCGTTTGAAAGCGGCATCTTTAAAAAGATTCGACTAACGAAAATTTCGCTATAATATTTTGGACGCAATTCACAAGAGAAAAGGCAAAGTTTTCAAAATAATATCTGTATCATGGCACTGCGATTCAAAGTGGCTGAGCTACTACCTGACTAAAAAAATAAGACAGCGGAAGGGAGGTGAGGAAGGTAGGGGGGTGAGTGAGATTTCGTGAAAGAGAAGGAGAGCTAAAAGTTGTGAATGAGAGAGGTAAATAGCTAGGCAGAGAAAGGGGACGATAGAAGCGGAAGAGAGGTAGAGAGAGAGAATATAAGAGAATTGAAGATAGGAGGAATTGAGGAATGGAGTGAGAAATATGAGAGGCGGAGGGAGATTGGTAGTGGAGGGAGGAGAGGAAGGAGGTAGAGATGGAGAAGTGGGGGTATAGACAGTGGAAAATGATAGGGATAGAGACAGAGGGAGGAGAGAAAGTGGGAGGGTGGAGAATGGATGGACAAATATTGGTGTTAGGCGGAGAGAGAGACAGGGAGGAGGAGGAGGAATAGGAGGTAGAGAGGGAGGGAAGGGAGAAATTGAAGGACAATGATCGGAGAAAGGGAAGGAGAGAGAGATGGAGGGAAGGAGAGAGAGAGATGGAGGGAGGAAGAGATGCGGAGGGAGGGAGAAAGGTCGAGAGAGGTGGTGGGAGGAAGAGAGATGGGGAAAGGGAGAAGTGTAGAGGGATGGAGATATGTAGAGGGAGGGAGAGATATAGAGGGAGGGAGAGATATAGAGGGAGGGAGAGATGTAGAGGGAGGGAGAGATAATGAGAAAAAATCTGATGTGGCCAAAACATGACTTTCTCCATATTTGGGGTATAGATATTTAAATTATTATGAGTAGCATAATGAGGCAAAATTAATATTTCGTATCGTAAAAGAATACAGTCGTCCTTATTGCCGTAAGTTAGGTATATTTTGAATATGTTTACAGAATTCACCGCTACATGGTGGTGGCGTTGTATACTGAAAATTTACGAATAAACCAAATATCTCCGAAATGGATGGTTCTACGAAAATTTGTTTCAATTAAAACTTGGAAGAAATATTATTCTCTACAACTTTGGTCCACACGAAGATTACGAATAACGACGTTTTTAAGGAGATATTTGACGGAAACCGAAAAACCGGTTATTTATAAATAATTTCTAAACAATAACTGCTATGGAAAATTGTTTCAAATAGAAGTTGTAGAAAATTACATTTTCTATAACAGTTGTATAGAATTGTATATACAATAATCCGAATCGGGTGCTCATGCTAAAGTGTTATATATATGAAGTTTGGTAACGATATGGTAAGTACTTTTTGAGTTAGAGCGCCCACAATCACATCCACACACACGCACATCCACACACAGACATCATTCCGAAAATAGTCTAAACGTGTCCTAGGGACCTCAAAACGTGTATTTCCGTTGAAATCTCCAAGTCGATTTTTTTCGTGATCACAATACTTTCCCATTACTACGTATGGAGAAAGTAGAAAGGAGACAGAGAGAGAGAGAGAGAGGGACAGATGGAGCAAGGTTGAGGGAGGGAGAAACACTGAGAGGTCGAGAGAGTGAGAGAGAGAGAAGTTAGGTGAGGAAAATATGAAGAGTGGCGGAGAAAAAGAAGGGAGTAAGGAAGGTGGAGGAAGATAGGTGAAGAAGGAGGGTTCAAAGAGATGTGTACAAGAAATTGAAAGAATGGGAGAGTAATAAAGAGAGATGCCAACAGATACAGGAAGATAAAGAGAGGTAACAGACGAAAGAGATTAGTGCCGTAGACAACACATGCTACTAAGCACCGAGCGTAGCGGAAAGAGTTTAGCGGAACGACAAAGGAGGGACGGAGGAAGAGAGAGAGAGAGATAGAGAGAAATATATGAAGTAATTGTGGGCGAGAGTCTCGGTTCGAAGGAGCTGTTACAGATACGTAAGTGAAGTAGGTGAGGGCTTCGCCAAGAGAAGGAAATGAGAGAGGAGGAGGAGGTGTAGATAAATACAGAGGGACTAAGAGGGTAGGGAGGGAGGGAGGGGGGGATAGGGTTAGAACTAAAGCTTATGTGATAACAAGTTGGTGGCGACATGCTGTAACAAGCAGCGGGTGCCCCTTGCGCGAAGTCGCAGGAGGGCGGTGATTACACGGAAGAGACGACAGAAGATGTTCGTATGCCAGCCGAAGAGGTGGAAGAGATAGAGGAAACAGGGAGGGAGGGAGGAGGTGTTTTCTGAAAGGGGTCATATGAGGGGGAAGTCGGAGGATAAATTAACCTATGCGACAAGAGTTGGTGTGTCGGAACTTTGAATTAATTTTGCAGGCGAGCAAGTGTGAGTTAAGGAATTAATATCGGCGTGATAAAAGCAAATAACTACCTTTCTAATCGTATTACGCCATCGGTATGCACGCGTGTGTTATAGGACAATGCAAGCAGATGTAATGAACTTTCGGCCGGTAGAGAGAGAGAGAGCAGGTGACGGAGTTAGCACAAGCTTTTGGGACAAATCGATATAATTATATACGGTCACATAGCTGTGAGTACACGCTACAGAACTTCCAATTTAATTTTTTGTAAGGGGAAGAAATATCATATTATAGTAGAACAACAAGTTGGAGAATTATTACTCTATCGTATAAGCTGCGACACTAAATTGATCAGCCACTTGCAGGAGACGAAGGAAAAAATGGATAATATATCCCTATGCGATAAACGCATGGGAAAATTTCGAAATCAGGAAAAACTCTTAAAAGTTTACCTTTGTTTCAATGAGGACATCTGTTGAGAAACGTAGATACTAAATTTGATATCCCGACACCGACAAAGAAAAAACCCACATTCTTAAACATTAGAACTAGTCTCCCGCGATAAAATATACCTACGCTCGGCAAGAGAAAGACCCAAATTCGATTCCCAGTCAAGGCAGAACATTACTTCTGAATTTAAAACTATCCAACATTTAGTGTACATGTTTCGCCTGAAGTCATCATCGTAGGAAGAAAATGGTTACAATTTTAAGAATAATTTACCGTTCACTGTCAAGAAAATGTAGTAATTTGAATTAATTTGTATAAGTTGACATTAAATAAAATCAAGACATCAGAAATTATGTAAGAGAAAATAATAATTTAAAAAATTTTGTTTATCCTTTATTTATCAACACTTCAAATAACAGTGATTAATTTTTTCTTTCATTTTAACAAAAAAAATTTTAAGAAAATGTAGATATCCTTCTTTTAAAATACAATGTCAACGTATGATACTAGTATATGTTTCAATAATGGGAGCAATAGGGCAATTTATATTTTAATTAAATCAACTTCACTTAATTCCTAATTAATCCTCATAGATATAGGGTGAAAAATTAAGTATTTCGTATTCATGTTAAGAAAGCTCCTTCTATTTAATTTCTATGGGATGCATACCAAATTATTTAATAATGGAAACATTAATTCACATGAATATTTAGCATTTACTATACAATTAGAGGCTAAATAAAGTAGTGAATTTAAAAATGTTGTGTTTACATGAACTATAATACGCATGACAATTAAATTTAGACTATTAATTTTATGGAACTGCATTAATGAATGAATAAGAGTTGTATCAAAGAAATTAATTTCGTCGACCAAACGACAAATCGAGCAATAGACGGTAAACTTTACAAATGAATAATTCTTAACCGTAAAATGCTTCACATGATATTATGTATAGTACATTTCCTAAGTGAATCGACGTTCAAAATTTATAAGAATACAAAGTCAGAGGAACAATATTATATCGGAGAGGTATTGATTTCCTGAGAAAGCTTTCAAATATGTGTAGCTAATAACAGTGAGTTTGAGATCTGAGGATTATTTTGGATTTCAATGTCCCTTTTTTAGCAAGGAGGAAAATTTCAATAAGTACATTATACATAATTACAAAGAAAAACCATGAAAGTCATTAACCGAAATAGAAGGCAGCTAATCCATTAATATGGGAATTCGAGGACGATAATCCATGCAGTACCTTCATCTCAGGGCGACGTGTACGAATCATTACACTTTACGACAGGACGGCTCCTTTCTTACGGGATTTCCAAATCCCATTAGATTCGTCCAAAAATCGAAAACGAGCCAATATAACTCTGCGACGTTTCCGCGAATAAATCACAAGAGATCCGGCACGAGTAGGGATTTGAAAGTAATTCGCCCATATATTCGCCAAACCTATCCGTTTCAAAGAATAAATAAAAAAAAAAGAAAGAAGCCACGTACGAATCGCGCGACTCTACTCTCCCCGAGCGCACGCACGCTACTACAGGGTTCTTCAATTTTAAAATTTTCTCAGAGAGAGGGAGAGAGAGAGGGAGATAGAGAGAGAGAGAGAGAGACAGAGAGAGAGAGACAGAGAGAGAGACAGATAGAGAGACAGAGAGAGAGATATATATATATAGAGAGAGAGAGAGGGAGAGGAGAGGGAGAGAGAGGGGGAGAGAGAGAAATAAATGGCAAAATCGCGAATAAGAGAAGGATCTGGCAAAGTATAATATAGAGAACCATAAGAAATGGGAAAGAGAGTGGGGTGGGAAAATGTGGAACATACATTTTTCATAATAACACGTCGAAAAAATGAAGAGTAAGAAGAATTTGAATGCGGGATGAGAGAGGAAAAAAAGCGAAAAAGAAAATAAATTACTCTTCGAGAGAGAAAGTCACAGGGAGACGGAGAGAGTGAAAGAGGTAGAGAGGAGAGGGAGTTGGAAGGACTGAGAGAGAGAGAGAGAAAAACAGACGTATCCACACTGACGACAGTAACCGATAACGCACGCTATTCCCTGAGGGGCGTGGGTAACTCCACGAAACCCCTTCTTTCCTGAAGGGAGAAAAGAAATTATGCCCAGGCCAACCAAACTCCCCTCTCCCACGCTTCACGGTACCCCTCTCTCTCTCTCTATCACCCTCGCACGATCCACCCCTTAACCTACCCCCTTCCCCCCCATCCAATCCCTCAAGTCTCCCCTGAAGCCTAAGAATAAGGAGTGGGCACATGCAGGGACCTGTCTCGCCAGAGCAGGATGGAGGAAGGAAAAAAATAAAAAGGAGGGGGAACAGACTTCCTTTGGCCGCACAACCTTAACGTACGTACTTTGCAGTGGAAGACGGGAGAGAGAGGAGAGAGAGGGTAGAGAGGGGGAGAGAGAGAGAATTGTATAAAGAGAGAGAGGGGGGGGTTCCTCTTCCACCCAAAACCCCGCAGACGTGTAGGCGGGGACGCTCTTCGTGAATTATGCAGCTGTGTGGCGAGGGAAGGTTTTCGCGGGTGGGAGGACACAAGGAGGATATGAAGGGGAAGGGGAGAGGAAGGGTTAAGAGGAGAGGGGGTGGGAGGGAGTGAAAGAGACGAAGGGAATTCTCGAAAGATAGAGAGAGAGAGAGGATGAAAGAGTTAAGAGGACAGACAGAAGAGAACAAGAGAATAATGGGAAAAGAATAGTAAAGGATTTAAAGAAAGGAGGATGCGGAAGAAGAGGATATAGGAAGAGGATGAGAAATGGAAGGATTAGGAGAAAAACTCAAAAGAGAGAGAGAGTGATGGGAGGGAGGGAAAAGAAGGAATTACGGAAACGTCGAGGAGAAAGGTATAGGGGACAAGATTAAAAAAAAGGTGGGGATGGTTGAAGATGACGATAAAGGGTCGAAAGGAAGTGATAACGATTGTGAGAGTGTGATAACGATAAGATGCGTGTGACAAAGATAGGAAAGTAGAGATAACGAATTGAGATAGTGCTCAAGATGGAGTGATGACGTTCGAAGATAAATTTCTATAAATGAGAGGGAATGATAATCTTTTAGAGCGGTAGAAAATGAATGATAAGGAGTGTGACAACCATTAATAGCTGGCGAAAAACCACTTACATGAATATCACCATCATCATCATAGGTAGTCTGTACGTAGACAGGTCCGTGATTGTTCATGGTTGAACTTGATTCTCCATATTCTCCATAATAGTGGTCGTAATTATCGAGAGAGATAGAGAGAACTATTAAGAGGAAACTATTAGTTATCCAGAGAGGAATTAATAATACGGTGTTATCCTGAAAAGGAAGAAAAAATCACGAAATGCTGAGTCGTGGAATAATGTTTGATAAGGAATGATAAGATTAGTCAAAGGGGATGTGATTAGTAATTAATACAGAAAAGAAACAATATCGATTAAGGAGTCAAGGTCGTCAAAGAGGTAAGAGATATCGAAAAATTGGAGTGGATACTTTTTTTTTTAAAGAGGAAACGATAATGTATGAGAGTGATGGAGTCACACCGAAGAAAGGGGAAAGCGATCATGCTAGGCTGAGCGCTTAATGATTGAGAATGGGAACGATAATGGTTGAGATGAAGCGAAGGTTGAGCGACGTCGAGAAGGGAAATTAGGAAGATGCGAGGGGAGGGATAGATAGAGAGAGAGGGGGGGGGAGAGAGAGAGAGGGGGGGGGAGAGAGAGAGAGAGAGAGAGAGAGAGAGAGAGAGAGAGAGAGAGAGAGAGAGAGAGAGAGAGAGAGAGAGAGAGAGAGAGAGAGAGAGAGAGAGAGAGAGAGAGAGAGAAAAGACGAAGAGGCACCGCCGCAAACAAGGAAGCGAAAAGTTTTACCGAGTCGGAAAGCGAGATACACTGCCAGGTAGTACAGGTGAGATTAGACGGAGGTAAGAAAAGATGAAGGGATAGGCACAAAGGGGCGGCGTGTGTAAGATTTAACGAGGAGAGAGAGAGAGACTGAGTAGAGGAGATTAGTAATGTGCTGGAAGAGACAGGGGAAGATTAGGAACGAGAACACGAGAGAAAGGATGAATAGCAACTTTTCGGAGAATGTACGAGGAAGGAAAGTGAAGGTGTTTGGATAAGATAAGGCCCTGAAGTTGTAAAATAGAGATAGAGCAGAGGAAGAAAGAGGGAGGAGAAGAAGAGGAGGCAACAACAGATGCGGAAGTGAAAGGCGCAAAAGGGAAACGAAAGAAACCGGGTAACATATACGGGGCCAAGGGAGCGAAAGACAGAAGCGGAGAGCGTCAGAGAGAGAATCCGAGAGAAGCAGCGAAAGAGAGAGAGAGATAAAGAGAGAATAGGAAATAGAAACGGGTGAGAAGGCGACGCAAGAGGGCAAGGATTAAAGGGGAAGAGGATGAATGTGAATTCACGGGAGAAATGGATTGAAAGGACGAGAGGAAGAGTAAAGGGTGGGGAGGGGGGGGGGGAGGGAGGAGGAGGGAAGGGAGGATAAGATGGATAAATAAGACTTGAGTAGGAGTAGGAATAGGATCGGATGGGAGAGAGATTTTGGTGTGAAGAGGGTCGGACTGAGGACGTCCTGAGAACGAGAATAGGTGGCCTTTTTGTGTGTGTGTGGGAGAGAAAGAGGGGTAGGATGAGGAGGAGGAGTGAGGGAGGCAGAACGAATGGGCTATCTAGAGTCAGGAGACAAGCGGAGGTGTATGAGGCGAGGGATTGGCGCAAGAGGTTGTCGGGGTGGAATAAGAAGAGGCTGTTTTGGTGGTTGAGAGGGAGAGATATTACTCGAGAAGGACCAAATGATAAGGGTTAAAAAAGGAGAGGGAGAGAGAAATACGGAAGGGGTTTGAGCGAGAGAAAGAGTGAGGTATGACTACTGCTGAGAGAGAGAGGATTACGAAGCGTAGGAGCTGTAAAGGATTAGAAGCGCCCCTGAAGACAAACGTATAAAGGTACGGTATGAATGGAAACATTTAGATAAGCGGTTTGTTTTTGTATTTCCCGCTAATGGAATTCGGGGTAAGGTTTTAAGAGATCATGTAAAATGCATTACTATCATCGGTGGATAAGCAGGTTCTCCTTCTATAACACCAATGGCGCCTCGACGCGCGATACACGTGGTCGAACGATAAAATAACGTTACTTATTTAATAGCCCAAATTTACAGTAAACTTCCACAGCACTTTTTCTAAGCTTTCTATTTCAATCACTGCAATTTTTTAAAAATATTCAATCCAGTCATAGATGGGAGTGAAATTAGAACAAAATATAGGAATGGTGTCAATTATAATTAAGAAATAAATAATACAACAAATGAAACAAAAACAGCCGTTAATTTTACAATACACGAATCACCGCAATAAGCAATTGAAATTTTTCAATATTTTGTAGATTAAATTTCTTAAATTAATGAGAACTATATTTGGGATAACTTTAGAGATAGCGTAGTATATGAATTATAGTTTGAAGGTATAAAATTTATATACTTTCATAAGGTATAAAGAGTGAATTAACTCAAATCCTTTATGTAAAGACAGAATTAATTATATTCCAAGAACCGAGCATAATTGTTCTACTCTCAAATATCAGTAGTTATGCAATATGATTCCGTATACTTAATCAAAACGATAACCATATTCAATGATAATGTCTTACTTCAAAATACACGGATGAAGAACTAGATCATCTCCATGAAGGAATCGGGAAGCTGCGTTACAAGTGAAGCGACCATCTGAAAGTGATTCAAAGTGATATCGACGCGAAGGTAAGAAAACAAAAGAAAGATGACAGCGCAGTCGGAAAACGAGACTTTGGAGACAGAAACGAACTAGGAGATAGACTTGGCTTTACCAGCTTGTACACAATGGACACCTTCTTTATGAAGGGCCTAAATAGAAAATGGATCTGGAAGAGATCTAATGGTATAAAAAACGAAATTGGCTGTAAACCAGTCAATAAATGCATGTGGTACAAGACTCTTTCGTCCTCAACCAATTTAGAACCTGAACTAGCCATCGATTGATAGGTTATGATGATAAATTCAAATGTATACGTTGGAAAAACGGAACCTGGTAAGAATGCCTAAGCATAGTATCAACAGTATTAGAATTAGTAAATGAACGGAAAGAAAAAATCCAGCTTCACTTCCAAAACCATTTTTCTGTACTTAAAAACCAAGAAAGTGAATCAAAATTAATAAATGCACTTAGAAGAAATTGGTGAAACTTTTAAAGTCAAGACTGATAAAAAATTATCCGAAAAAAGACTGCTGATGATAAAGGAAGGAACACAGAAATGCTAAGTACGACGCGTCGTAAATAACAACCCCTAAGAAACGATGCATTTCGCAGGACTAAAAAACCTATAAAGAAGTCCATCAAAGAACATATGAAGAATGATAATCATTACCTAAACGAGCAAAGGTTATAAAGCAAGAGTAGAGGCTATAAAAAGTACAGGAACACATATCGATCGGTAGAGGACAGCTGGTATCATAGATGCTAGAACAAGGTTTTGTTACTCATAGCAAGAAATTAATTATAAATCGAAAATGAGAATTATACATCACGCTTTACGAAGACCCCTTAGACTATGAGGAATTAAATGAAGGAGAATATTAGCCAACTGTAGTGTTTCCAGACGTTTTTCCAGAAGTGGTGAGATAACCAAAAGAATGAGGAACGAATGGCATAACAGCAAAAAAAATATTAACTGTATGGACATGATCCTCTTCAAGATTTTTAACATCGCCTAAGAAAAAACAACATACCATAAAATATATCATTTAACTGCAGGACTAAGGAGAAATAGCTGAACCGATAAAAACTCCCGAAGAAGGCGGAAATAACAAAACAGCTCAAGATATATATTTTTTGCTAGCGTGATGGAGGCATATATGCCAGAATAAACTCATAGGCGATCCATCGGGAGACCCATGCTAAACGCGTATCCCGTGCCGGAGACACGAAAAATATCCACTTCAGCGCGCTAGGTATGCAGTCAAGCACGGATTTATGTGCGTAGCCGGAGCTCTGGTCTTGGCGTGACTCGACCCTTGCATATCTGCTGAATCAAATCAGCTTCCGCGCTTGATTCTGGGTTTATGCGAGCTTTAAAGTATGCTCTACTAACGGTTAATGCACCTCGTGCGAATTTCATTACATGATCCTAAGATGCATCCTCTGTTTACGTTTCAGGTATTAGATTCAACAGTTGTAAATTGAACCGTTTCATCAAAGGGTCTGGAAGTTTAATTTGTCTGAAGAGGTGCGAACATTCCGCATAAACTTCGAAATCCACTGCGAAAAATGAACGAATGACATTTTCTTTCTTGGATTTATTCATACCTTTCAATGCTTTCTATATATCTATAATCACCCGATGAGTTTTATGTAGTGGAAATGTAGCACTGACTTAATTCTACGCAAAACGTAACTTCGTCTTTGCAAAAATATAGGAAAATTCTCGGGAATATCATGTAGAAACTCAAGAGTAATTAATGGAAAGTTCAATTAAGAAAAATATCTAAATAGGACGATCAATTGTTTTCAGCCTTTGATAAACAGCAATGAATCGATTACGCATTAATCAAGCGTCTTGAAATAATACCAGTAGTAAAATAATGTTTATTAAATTACGAAAACTTATTAAAATAAAATATATGGCAATAAATAAAGAATATGTTTTTTAGACTAACATAGATTAACTTACGCCAATAAAAACATTTTTTCAAGAAAATAACCCAAACGATATCTTCATCATCCCTTAAATATTTCCAAATTAATTACATCTGTTGCATATGGATCAAATTTATGAAAAAAATTCTTCGCTGAAAATAATTAAAACTTAATGAAACATTCTACTGCAACGAAATAAGGTTATATTACGAGCGTTAAGTTTTTAAAACCGGAAAATTAAGCAGCATAATATGTTTTCTCAACCGCTAAGCTCTTCTTACGGAAATGAGCTAAGCAAAACTTGCAGGAATAAGTCGAATCGAAGAGGGCAATTTTTAATTAAAATTAGTCCACTCTTATTTTTAAGAAAAATATGTATTAACCCTTTCTAAGAAGAGAAGAAAATGAAGAGGTTTGCATTAGAAGGCATCTACTTTGTTATTTTTTTCTTTTTATCCTAACCGCGCGAGTTAAACGTGTCATCCTTCAGCCTCGGGAAAAAAATGACGTGGCCGCGAGTATGACGCTGAATATAAAGCGTCCTCGGGCCCTATACAAAATATGTTAAAACTCCGAAATGGATAACGCTAGGAAGATGATGGTAAAGGATTGCCCGCATCAGGGGCGAGACGGGTACAAACGCCTCCGGGAACGATGAAGAAGGGCGGAACAGAAGGGAAAATAATCGAAGGGAAGTAGATCACGTGAGGTTATGAAGGAATACCCAGAGAGAGATTGTAAGGACGTCGACCTTATGGCAAGCTTAAATAAGGAATATATATATATATATATATATATATATATATATATATATATATATATATATATATATATATATATATATATATATATATATATATATATATATATATATAAATACTTAAGGAAAAGGAAAGGTAATAATAAGGGTAGCAACAAGGTGTTGGAGGAAGCCCAGTGGACACTTACCTAGAATGAAGAGCCGCTGGGGGTGCTGAGGACACACGAAAAACACAAAAGAACAAAAACTACACAAAACTGGAGCTTTCGGGCTGATGCCCTTCTTCAGCGACGGAGAAACATATTCTTTTGTGTTTTTCGTGTGTCCTCAGCACCCCCAGCGGCTCTTCATTCTAGGTAAGTGTCCACTGGGCTTCCTCCAACACCTTGTTGCTACCCTTATTATATATATATATATATATATATATATATATATATATATATATATATATATAAAGAAAAGAAGGCAGAGTATCTAAGACGCCTCAAATTAGAAGCCGAGTTCGTTTAAAAGAATAGCCGCAATCCATTTGGCGGCGTTTAATATCCTCTCGAAGTAATTAATGATAAGCTACCACGGGAAAAGCGCGAGAAAAATGTTCCGAGAACGTTTTTCTTATTTTTTAATCCAGGATTTCTCTAGAGATTCGAAAGTCTCTTTTACTTGTAAAAACGCAAGAAAAAAACAAAGATATAACATTAAAGAATAAAGATTGTTTTGAAAGAATTTATAGATAAAATTACTAGGATATTCAATTGATAGCTTTTACGTGATAAAATACAATTTAATTTCAGCTTTAATTAGTGGACGCAAATCTATTTCAATTAAAATTATATAATTTTGCGGCGGAAAAGGAATTTAACGAAACGAAATAAAATTCAAATCGATATGACGCTAATAATTTAACAGTCGTCTAAAGTGCACTGAAGTAACTATGATTGGTATAATTTATTACACTAATTTAATTAATTCGCTGCTGTCTCGATTAAATAAAAAAACTTCAATTATTATTTATATATATAAATACTTAAGGAAAAGGAAAAGTAATAATAAGGGTAGCAACAAGGTGTTGGAGGAAGCCCAGTGGACACTTACCTAGAATGAAGAGCCGCTGGGGGTGCTGAGGACACACGAAAAACACAAAAGAACAAAAACTGCACAAAAATGGAGCTTTCGGGCTGATGCCCTTCTTCAGCGACGGAGAAACATATCCTCCAACACCTTGTTGCTACCCTTATATATATATATATATATATATATATATATATATATATATATATATATATATATATATATATATATAACCTATTTATACAGCAATTAATACTTTATATGGAATTATTCCTTTTAATTAGAGTTTAGCCTTCCATAGAAGTAACACCGAAAATTCTTAAAAATAATGCTGTAATGGTATGTTTCTGCTCCGAATGTCAATTAAGAAATTTTCACTTAAAACTTAATTATATGCGTGAAATTCTTTAAAATCACATGAGTCTCAGCAGCATAAGTTTACTCGTGGGAAATTTTAAAACAACATTAAAACACAAACGTAATTAAATAATATCCACACAGCGTACAATTATGCTTTCATATAGTCTAATTCGCCACACGAAAATTGTAATTTACTTGAAATTTTTTTACCAAGGACTATTAAATGCATTGCTCGAAGTTTATAAAAATTACGTATAATGATATCCTCAGCCATTAGTCGACATTTTTCCTCCAACAGAAAGTTTCGCGAAATTTAACGCAGAACCTAAATCTCGAAAATCCCGTCCAACGTCCATTACATCGAGACCCGTGACCATCACGCTGGATATCACTCGAGAGGCGTATGTCACCGTTAAAGTATATAATTCAGTTAATGCATAGAATAACTAGTTATTCGATACCAGCGTTTTCCAACCTGGGTGCCGCGGCGCCCTGGGGTGCCGTGAAGTGTTCTGAGGGGTGCCGCAAAAATTATTCTGTTTTTCCCATTTTTAGTCTCATTTTGCATCGTCGGCTTTCAAAAATCAAAACCAGAGTTAACACGAACTTCATTTCGTCGCAAAGGCACTTCGAAATGAAAGGAGATATGGAGAAGGGGGTTAGGGGTTCAACTTCACTACGATTATTACTGACGGTGGATACGAAGGGGTGCCGCCAAATTATGAAAAGTCACTTAAGGGTGCCGCGACCCTAAAAAAAAGTTGGGAAACATTGTTCTATACAATAACTAAATACATTGGTTAAAGTATGAAATAAAAGTTTAAAACAACATTAACAGACTCTGGTTGGCCTGTCTCGACATTTACAAACCCAGTCACCGGACAACGGGAAGGGATACTTTGGTTCCGGGCGAGGAGAAGGACGCGGCAGCACCCGGAGACGACTACCCATTAAAACAAAGAGAGCCGAAGGCTCGTCAATATATCCTTTCAATGTTATATCCTCTCAATTTGCGGCGCAACAGTCAAACGAGATATAATTCCTCTGTCGCAAATTGAGAGGATATAACTAGTTATTCTATGCATTAACTGTATTATATACTTTAACGGTCTTAGTTATTGTATAGATTAACTAGTAATTCTATGCATTAACTGAATTATATACCTTAATGGTAACATATACGCAAAGCCATAACGACACGTAAGAGGGCTCGAGGGTTAACATTTCGAACCGCCTTATTTTAAAAGCGCGAGCTAAGACGGTCACGTAGGGGACGTTTTGGGCGGATGACCTCTCACCTTCTCTCACGCAACGACCGAATGAATTTTACGTGTCTGCTTTCCTACCTTTTATTTCTGCAACCGGGTTATACGTACGAGAATTTCGGAATTTAAGTCTCGTTGAGACGGGCAATGCTGGCTGCTGTTGCCATGGAGAGAGCGTCGAGAAAATACGACCGGTTTAACGGTGGCTACCAAGCAACAGTAGGATAGAGCGGATTAATGAGGTAGGTACACAAAAGTCTCTTGCGGTAAGAAGTTATGCGGCGAAAAAACTAGATAAAAAATAAAAAAGATCTCGAGAGAGAACTTCACTGGTGCCAAAAAGAGAGGGGAATAACGATAAAAAAGAGAGATAAAGAAGACATAGAACAAGACTGAGACTGATATTTAGGAATGTAGATGGAGCTATATGAAAAAGGAAACAGGTGAAAGAGGTCTTAGAGCGTAACCAGAAAAAACGGAGCAATAAAGATAAGGGAAAAGCCATTCTTAATAAAAAGGAAATGAAGTATTGACTCATGACTGGATTTCTGGAAGAAAATGGGATTGAAACGAAAAAAACAAGCAGTTCCATTTTTAGAAAATTCAAATGAAGCGGAGATAATTATGCTCTATAAAAAATCTTATGAAATCTTAGCAACTTCATAAAACTTAAAAACAATAACTCATAAAACTCTATAAAGATAAAAAGTGATAACGGTATTGATACTCATAATTTCATGATTTGTAAAAATAAGATTTTGGATAATGTGGTTAGTTGTAACAAGTGTACTTCATCGGTTTCTTTATTATATTTAACCATAATGAAACCCTTGCCTCACATCACATTCCGCATATGAAACCGAGTTCCTGCCCGGATGTCTGTCTGTCCGTATGTTGTGTATCTGTGACGCAGCCGTCGCACATTTAGGAACTTACCTTTGAAAAATCAATTTTTTAAATTATTCGTACGCATAGGCCAGGGGCGTGCAACCTACGACCCGCGGACCGCATGCGGCTTTGGTGATTATATGGTCTGCGATATTTATTACAGACAATGACAACTACTGTTGTCATAACACATATCCTGGAGAAGTTTTTACGGTAAAAAAGGTTAAAACTTTATTTTCATATTTAAAATCTCTTGAGTAAGTTTCTATGTAAACTCTCATCCGGCCCGCCGAGGTACTTGCGACTTCTAATCCGGCCCGCCAAAGCACTCACATGCATGAATGCGGCCCACCATGTAAAAAGGTTGCACGCCACGGGCGTAGACGGTCGTACATTATGATCTAGATCTTGGGTGACCTTCTGTATCTCCACTTGATTACAACTGCATCGAGTGCTTCATATTTTTTTTTAACTTTTGCATTTTAAATTACTGTAGAATCAAGATACGAACTTGGTCAAAGAATTTTTCTGGAATAAAAAAAACGGAAAATTTTAACGTTTTAACAAAAGATAAATATTTCATCGTCATGGCAACTCGAATTCCGCCACATTTGAAAGTCCAATACCCATATAATACACGGGAAATATTCATCGTAATTCGGTTTGCATTTGCTGTTCATGATTTTGATTCTGTTTTGCTTACATATTAACAAATAAGCCGCTCATTTTATTTTCAACCTTATTTTTTTAGGTACGTTCAGTTTTTCTAAACATACTAAACTACTAATACTAACTACTAAACTAATGTTTAAAATCATCACATCATAACTATAACGGTTTAACTAACATCTACTTCCTAATATTCAAGAATTCATTAACTTTGATATTATAAATTAAAGCTTAGCTTGGACTATTTTTATTGCGACCATAAAAATACACAGTCAAAGCATAAAGCTATTTATTCAAAGCATGCAATTCAGGAGCGATTTCGGAGTTAATTAAGTGGAACGAGAGCAGCACATTTCTTACGTGCTAAGTACCTAAATTAGAACCAAGTTACGGTTTCGGAACTTGGACGTTCGCGCGCCCAAAAGCTCCTTTCGTCCATGCCGACTGTATCGCAGTCTTTCCTCCATTCTCCGCCTTTGCTGCTTTGGAAGTTTCTTTTTAATGTCGTTGAAGGAAATATGAATATAAAAATTATTGACATCCTCGAGCGGTGGATCGCACAATCACCCATGGACAAGAGAGCCATACGAGTACTCTTTATGGAGAATCTGTCACAGCAACAACAAAATTAACTGTGATTGTAAACGTCCTCATATATCAAAATACAAAAATACATAAAGTTCCTCGAAATTTCCCGCAGTGAAAATAATAATTGTAACAGCAATTCATCGCCAATAATTTTGCGAATTAAACGCTACGACAAGAGCAAGTTTTCGCGGAGGAACAAGATATGCTTCGTAAAAACGAAAATGTTTCCATTGACCGATTCCGTAACGAACAGATTTAATCCTATTTAAGCAATCTTTTAAATAAATAAAGAATACATAACTCATTGATAATGATCTAAAGTTAGGTGACGGGTTATAAATTAAAAAACGGAATTTACGGCGAAATTAAAGAGATGGAGTGATCGATATGGAAAAAAAATGTTAAGAAAGGGAAAGAATATGAAGGAGAGAGAGAGAGAGAGAGATAAGGGGAGGAAATAAGAAGACGGATGGCATTAAAAGGAAATCGTCGACGGGGAGAGACAAATTAAAAAATGGCGGAAACGGAAGGTGAAATATAGGGAGGATGTGAGAGAAAGGGGCGGAAAGATAAAGGGGAAGGGGTAGGGGGGGGGGGGGGGGGGGAGGGGGAGCGAGAGAAAGAGGGGGAGCGAGAGAAAGAGGGGGAGGGGGAAAGAGAGCGAGAGGGAGAAATGGGGTGGACGGAAAATATCGGTTGATAAACGTAGGCGTCAATAAAGAAGAGGAAGAGGGAAGAGATGGATTGCTATTGGGAGGGATAAAAAATTTTCAGGACGAGGAACGGGAAAAATGTAGGCGCGCGTGGAATTTTATGAATCGCCGAAGCGATGGATCGATATAAACGGACTACAGAAATGCAAACAAAGTCGAATAAGCACCTCGTCGATAGCGTCAAAATTAGAAGAAATAAAGGGCAGCGGATCGAAGTACCCCAAAATTTCACGGTTACGAATCGGCTATCGACGAATTACCGTTAAAGAGTTCTACATTATATTATCTTAAATGCGCATCTCTTTCTCTTAACTGTTTTGTTTGTACTATAGTTATATATATATATTGTGACAACTCCATCGATGCCCGGTTATCTCGAGAGACGCACAATCATAAATCAAAACGACTTATGTTAAATTTTCGGGGACATGTTGAAGGTAGGGGTTTTATGTTGCATTGAATCAAGACCTGATTTAATAAACCTGAAGCATATAATTACTCCAACATAAAACATATTACAGAATAAATTAAATAAATCACCGAATCGATTGAGAATACGGCGGCAATCAACCGAGATATAACGCAATTGGGCCAAAAACAGGAAAGAACTTATAAATTAATAGATCATTAAACATATAACTTTCAATAACCAACAAAAGAAATTTTACTTTTGCAAAGAGATACGTCTTATTGTTAGTGCTGGGCAAGCGGGACTTATATTCACAAAAGGGGATATGACTTGGGCCTGGAAAATATGACAAGGGGAGTTTATGGAGGGATGAACAAGTGGCTGGTGACGAACTCTTCGTATATCTGGGATCGGCTTCTTCACAACGCTGCGTCGGTATTTCTCTTTCGACTGCTCTGCGACCGGCGAATAACTAAAAGGGAAGAACGGGGTGGTCTTCCAAAGCTGCCTCTGACGACTGCGTGAATAGTGATTACTGCTGTCACAATATTAACTACGACGAGAGTGACCCACGAGTGACCCCGAGTGAGTCTTCGAAAAGCCCCTTCGCTTTCTACGCTCCGCCTTTTTATTTCCTTACGGTGTTCGTCTTCTTCCGCACATCCGAAACAGGATTATTTTACGTCGCCCGTATTCTTACGCGTGAGTACGAAAGTAAAACATTGGGAATAAGGCAGGGGGCGGTATACGGTGGACGGGCAGGGGCACCTTAACTATATGGGCTAAATGGGCTGCAGTCCTAGGGCGCCGCCGCTCCACAAATAAAATATATATATTTTTAAACTTCGCACCCCCAGCGGCTCTCCAATCTAGGTAAGTGTCCACTGGGCTTCCTCCAACACCTTGTTGCCACCTTTATTATTACCTTTCCTTTTCTTTAAGCATATATATATATATATATATCTATGCTTAAAGAAAAGGAAAGGTAATAATAAAGGTATATATATATATATATATATATATATATATATATATATATATATCCCTTCCAACTGCTTCAGTTCACTGCCTCAAAGTCGGCGGAAGGGTGTTAACGGAGGCTAAAGGGCGAAGCACAGTAGTGTACTCGGACACCTGTAGGTTCAACCATGCTGTGAAGGCTTTCTGCAATATCCCCGGCCAAAGTGAAAGATGTAATCACCAACCCGCTCTGGGGCAGCGTGGCGTTTTAAGGTCCAATATCCCCCTCATGACATGTACACCCATAAAAATCTGCCCTCATTCTCCGGAAGCTGGGGATCTAGGAAAATTCACCGACCAGAGGGTGCTGAGAATTCGCGGAGGTTAAACGCCCACTGCCACTCTTTCCCATCCTTACCCAATTCCTTTAACCTCAACCTAACTACCTTTAACTGCCGGAGTTTGTCCAGCGAAAATGAACATCAAGAGCTCCATGAAGAACTGGAGAAGATCAAGTGGGACATTTTAGAGTTTAGTGAGGTGAGGAGAAAAGATGAAGGCCTATTGCAGTTGAAGAGTGGACATCTTTTTTATTACAGGGGAACTGACACAAGAAGAACAGGAGTTTGATTCATCGCCAACAAAAAATTGAAGAATAATATCGTGGAAATGTAAAGTTCATCCGAGTGGGCAGCTAGACTATTACTTCAAATAGATAAAAGATATCCACTTCAAATAGTCCAAGTTTAAGCGCCAACGTCATCACACTCGGATGAGGAAGTGGAAGATTTCTACCAATATGTTGAATCACAATTAATAGAGATACTCAAGGAAACCCCTCAAGAAATAAGCGGAACAGATAAAATAAAGCCAGAGAAAAAGTTTACCGCAAAAACAAGACTGCTGATGGAAAAAAGAAGGAAAATGAAAATTACTAATAATGCTAAAGAATTGATCCATTTTGCAGAACTAAACTATATGGAAGTGCATCAAGGAAGATGTGAAGAAATATAACTATGAGCTAATCAAGAAAACGATAGAAAACAATAGAAACTACAAGAAAATGAAGCAACATCTATCGATCGGAAAGAGACAGCTGGTGGCCTTGATGCTAGAAGACGGCTCCATAACCCATATTAGGAAATTAATCCTAAAACGGGTACAATAATTTTACACCAAGTTGTATGAGGATCCTATAGCAAATGATGAAATAAATGATGAAGGAGATATGCCTACCGAAGAGGTCCCAGATATCCTTCCGAAAGAGGTGAGACACGCAATTAGAAGTATGAAGAATGGAAAAGCATCCGGAGTGGATGATATCACAGCGGAAATATTCAAAACGGGTAAACATATGGAAACGATTCTCGCTAAGATTTTTACTTCGTGTCTGAGGAAGAAAAAGATACCGGAAACATGGAACCACACATGTATTATCCTTCTGCACAAGAAAGATTCCAAAGAAGACTTGAATAACTACAGACCGATCAGCCTACTCCCAACAGTCTAAAAAATAATCACCAAAATACTCACTATGCGCCTTCAAAACCATCTTGATTCCGCTAACCCAGAGAAGAAGCTGGATTTTACACTGGGCATAATACGATATACCACATCCAAGTTGTGAGAGAGGTAATCAGTCGGACTAACGAGTACGAATTACCTCTATGTATGTGCTTCATCGACTATGAGAAAGCATTCGATTCTGTCCGAACTTCGTCGTGTTACGTGCAGTGAAGAAACAAGGAGTAGAAGAAAAGTACATAACCTTGATCAAGAATATCTATGAAAATGCGACATCTGTCCAGCTGCATGAAGAAACGAGTGCCTTTAAGGCGGAAAAGGGAGTGACAAGGAGATACTATGTCCGCTAAATTAATCACAGCAGCTCTAGGGGAAGTATTTAAAACCCTAGACTGGGAAGAAAAAGGTATAAAGGTAAATGGAGAACATCTTAGTCACCTGCGCCTTGCAGATGATATCATACTCTTCGCCGAAAGCCCAAAAGAGCTCCGTAGAAGAACTGAATAGCTTGAGAAGTTGGACTAGATGAATCTTAATAAAACAAAGGTTATGTACAACTCCTTCACAAATTCTAAGAATATACATATCAACGGAGCAGAACTCGAAGAAGTAGCCAACTATGTTTACTTGGGTCACCTCCTCAATATTGATGGTTCGCTTCTTGGAGGAATTAACCGGAGAATGAAGATGGCATGGAGTGCTTTTGGCAAGAATGCGAACATCTTTAAATCAAATATTCCAGTCTTCCTTAAAAGGAGATTGTATGACCAATGTGTTCTGCCTGTTCTGACGGTATGGATGTGAAACACGGGCCATGAACGTCAGAATGATACAACGCCTGCAAACAACGCAGAGGAGCATGGAAAGATGCATGTTAGGGATCACCTGAAGAGACCGCAAAAGGAACGACTGGTTAGAAGAGCGAAGGCGCTGAAATGACAGTGGGCGGCTAGAAGAAATGACCAGCGTTGGACGTCCAGTGTCATCGAATAGATCCCAAGAAATATCAAGAGACCGAAAAGAAGACCTAAAGACAGGTGGGACAGAGAGGTTGTTAAGTTCTTGGGGCAAACTTGGAGGGAGGCAGTTGACAGGGAAAACTGGAAGAGTCTGGGGGAGGCCTTCATCCGTCAGTGGAATGATAAAGGCTGATAATGATACACACACACACACACTTGTATAAGAGGAAAGGTAAATTGAGGGCAACTAGGTGTTGAAGGAAACCCAGTGAGCACTTACCAAAAGGAGAGCAGCTGGGGTTTCGGAGAGACGCATTTGTAGACGTATACGTATGGTGGAGCTTTCTGGATGATCCTTTAGTCAGCACATGAGAGACACAACTGATATGGCATAAATGTGTCTCTCAGACACCCCTGCGGCTATCTTTTTGGTAAGTGATCACTGGGTATCCATCAACACCTAGTTCCCCTAAATATATGTGAAATTATAGGAAGTAATACATACATTACATTACAAGGGACTAAAAATTTTACGATTTGTAGTAACGAATACTGCTATAAATAAATATTTATAACATACAACATATACCTAAGTTTTCGCAAGGGCTTACGCGTATTTCTTATAAATTGGCATTTCATATAATCGAGGTATTTTTAGCTTTATTTTCCATTAATTTCTACTGTTTAAAAATATGGTTAGTACTCGTACTAGACGGATGAAGATTGATTTGAATCGCGAATCGAAAATTTAAATATTTTTTTAAAATTTCACATGCTCATTGCACAAATTTAATCGAAACATTTCCATCCACTCGAGAAATCAACGAAGTTGCATTATGCACTCCGCAACAAAGTTTGCCAAACTTTCTCCATTGCTCGGTAAGCATTTTTTTTTCTCCTTTAAAATTTTTAACAACACGATTGGATTTCACACAGGCTAAAAAACAAGCGAAAAGCGACTTCATTCCCTTACATCTCGACCGATTCCCTTTTTTTTCCCTAGTCGTAAGTAGAAAATCGATAAGAACTTTAATTTGAAAAATCTAAAAACCTTCAACTCTTTTTTTTTTCGAGAGAAGACTCGAGCGTGTGAAGGATACAAAACGGACGAGGAATAACGAGTGGGAGACGATGGAATGAAGGGCGGAAAGGACAGATCTAGGATTACGAAGGAAGGGGAGAGAGAGAGAGGGGAGGAGGGGGGAGGGGAGAGTGAGTGGGGGGGAGGGAGGAGAGGGACACACGGGAGCTGAGAGGATGAACGAGGATTTAAAGGAAAGAGATCGATGAAAGGATTAGGAATGCGGCAAAAAAAAGAGAGAGAGAGTACGAGATAAGAGAGTACTTCCATTGACTTTGCGATCTAATTCTCCACACACGTACACGAGCATAGCATAATACATTTCATACGCGTAAGACCGATAGAAAATTGGAGGGATGTGAAATTGTCGATGGAGGAATGCAGGAAATAGAGAGGGAGATAAAAAGGGGATTAGAGGGATGGTTTTTTTTTTAAACGAAGGATACGAGTCGGGAATGGAGAGGAGAGAGAGAGAGAGGGGGGAGAGAGGAAAGAGGAGGAGGGAGATAGTGTGGGTAGGCTTTATGAGGGCAGTAAAGGTAGGAGAAAGAGGAGGGGAGAGAGATAGAGGAAAGGGACTTGGAGGTTTGAGGCAAAAAGGATTCGGATGGAACACTGGAATTCTATTAATGGAGAGTGTTAGCCATGGCCTTACAAAAGGGAGGGCGTGAGAGGAGTGGGTAAAGGGGAAAATGAGGGAGAGGTGGAGGAGGAGAAGAGAGGGAAGGAGGGGAGTAGGGAGGAGGGAGGGGTTGGTGAAATGGCTCCAGGAAGCACTTGAAATGAAGAATGGCGCGAGGATGTGTGGCATGGGAGAATTATAAGGCACGTATGCCGAAGTACGCTGGAGATTACTGGTTGCGTCCCGCATCTTTTATGCTCCGTGTGTGGACGCGGGGAGAAGGGGAACATCTCCCTTTTTAACGAAAAAAAAACCGGCGACGTTGCATTTTCCATATGTAAGCACGTAGCGGAAAGACGTTCTCGTCATTTCGCTTTCGCGCAATGTGACCTCGGATGATGGAGCTCATCCAATTTCCGCGTTGACGAGAGGGAATGCTGAAATTTTAACTCTAATGACGATGCTCTTCAATATACTCATAAAACTTTGAGTTGCTCACCAAAATCCTGCGTTTATCTATAGCAGTGATTCCCAACCGGTGTGACATGACATCCAGGGTGACGCGACAGTTATTGAGGGGTGACGCGAATATTTGATAAATTCACAGTGTATCACATTCTGGCTCATAATCATAAGTAAAACCAGGAGAATAAATATGCGTGCTTACATAAATAACAGAATTTTATATTCATGGGGCAGGGAAAGCCCAATTTATCTTTCAGGATGAGTTGAAGGTAATGCAACTGTAAACGGGATGAGGGATAACTGAATTAACTGAACATAGGGTGACACAGACAAAAAAAGGTTGAGGACCATTGATCTATAGGCCTAATAAAGCGTAAACGCATTTGATTTTTGCACATGTCTACATCAATGGTAAGCAATCCGTTTTGAGATTTTGAAATGTTTTTGATGCGTCCAAATTATGAAATACCGCTGCCAATTTCTAGGCGGAAATTGAGATGCGAATATGAAAAAATGTAAAAATATTATTTCCAGAGATTTCATCGATGTCATTCAACGAAACCATAAGTGATATTTATCTCATTAAAAAATTAAAAAATGCAGATTGATCTTCCCTTTTATCTGTATGAAAACATAGCCGAGTTCAATGCTGCACTTACATAAATATATTCAGCATTGAATGATCAACGCTCGAAATATCAACGGGGTAATTTGTGCCCAACTTTTGTTAATTATCTACGGTCGACATGTTACAATACAAATACAATTCCGTACAATTATTTTATTGCGGCTTATAAACGTTTTTATTAATGTGATCTTTTTATTGCGTATGTACATTATTGTAAATGAAATATTTGATGGTCGGCACCAAGTACCCTTCCTTGGCTGGTGTCGTTACAACTCGTGTGCAGCCATCTTCCGGCCAAAAATAAAAATACTATAAAGTGAATAAGAAAGCCATCATTTGTAGCTGTTGTTAGCACAGTCCTAAAAACAATCGACTGCAAATATTGGCGGCCCATGAAGGGCACTGCACCGATTTATAGAGAATAGTGATCAATCGCCATAACTAGCTAAACAACAGATAAACGTTATAATAAGATGATAAAAATTTTTATTTCAATCCATAAACAACATTTTCCTTACTTTCAAATACAGTTAAACGATAAATTGCGTTGATTTTATTCGATATGTTCAAAGTACCTACACCTGGTATAACCTGTAACTAAAAATACCTTGGTGTTGCGAGGGCTAAATCTCATGAATACTAGCAACTGAGATACAATTTGATTAAATAATATTTTCACAAAATTTGAAACTGTATGGTGAATTTTATTTTTGTCTCAGAGATTAAATGTACTAAGTCATTGTTGAAGTTCTCTAGTCAATGATAACAAGACACAACCAAATAAAATATATTACAATACTACAGAGATTTGAATTGATATTTATTTTTACGAGAATTAAAAACTCAATATTCCGACTAATAGAAATCCCTTTAAGTAAACAAACAAAAAACTTCAAAGTGGGTCGGAAAATTCCACGGCTGAATTGTGTGTATATAATTTCCCTGAGTCCATTTGCATAGCGAATTACGTCCACGCTCCATATTTGTTATTCTTTAGCTGATTGGAAATCGGAATACAAATTTTGATCCTTTTTTTGTTGATTTAACATAGCCTAACCGGTATTTCTCGGATTAAATCTTGACGCAATTAATCCAATGCGTAATAAATATTTCATGTTATATTCAGGCAAAATTCACAGCATGAAAATCCTGTGAATAGAAAGGCGTTAAAACAACTGTTGGATTGCCTTAATAATAGTGACAGGTGTACAAAGCATAAATTAACACGTTTACTTTATGTTCAGATAATCAAAAAGACTTATAAACCCAGAAACCCACAAAAAGATCCTGGAAACAGATTCGCATTTAAACCACAATGTGACCGTCATAATTTGCCTTCAAATGAAAAAAGTAACGGCAAATTGCCATAGAGTTCCGCCATTTTTACACATGTGGTCTACTCAGCCTTTTAACTTCTCCGTAACAAAAAACAACTCGTCGTGTGATATTATCCGTACGATTATTAATTCATCCACATAAAAAATAAATTGTATATATACATCAAGGATACCGGAGAGCATAATCGAAATGGGAAAAAATAAAATCATTCGACTAATAAATAACTCTTACTTGATGATTATTTAGAATTTATTGACTTTTAAGAAGCTTATAGCGATAGTAAAAATCTTATTTCATTGCATTGGAACTGTGGATCTTTTTTCGGCGATTTTATCATGTTTCATCATTAATCGGTTGCAAATCATAAGATCCCATTTGTAAAAGTACAAAATGATTCACTTTAAATATTTTCTAGCGATATAATTCCTTCTCTTTGGCGACAAAAACTATACAAATAACCGTATATACACCATTATAAAACTAGTAATTTAAATCGTAGTTTGGATGGACTATAAAAACTTAAATGCAAAATTTTACACCATATTTACGCGACGATGCAACTGTAAAGTTTATTTCGTTAATGGAAGTTATGATCATGTTTTAAAAGTTTTTTTGTATCGTCTATTAGTGTAATGTTTCTAAATGTAAATATCGCACTTTTCCATTCCAAATATAAACACCGTGAATGATGAATTTAACATTTATTTCATCAATTGTGATCCATTATGATATTGGCGAAGAAAATAAGAACTATTTTTCATAAGGGGAAAAAACATGAAACAACTACTAAATTGTTATATACATATACTATTTTTATAGTTTTGTCCATACTATTCAATTATTTGATTGATTGTCTGTTCAGCAAAATCCATATAATGGATTTGTATAAATAATATTCACCTACGATTTTGTAACACACAAAATAGAATATAAAAATAATATAATATAATTTGCCGAATAAATTGATAATTACACACAAGGATATCGTTACAATCGCCATATTGACGATCGTGGCGTAACCGATCGTGATATTTTATTGAAATCTATAAAGCGAATTTTTTTGTGCGCCAAGACCATTTCATTTCAAAGTCATTCAGGCTTTCTTTTCCGATTTTATTTAATTTAATATATTTATTTAATAAATTTGAGAGTACGTAAACAATAACATCCTCCAATAATCTGAATTATATGAATTAAATTAAACCGGTAGTAGAGTACGACCGCAATATACGAGGCGATTGATCTTTAAACGAAATCCTTAACCAACCTGAAATATCCGCGTCGTTACGTAAGGACCATTAATCACGCATAAAACCTTCGAAGCGTCGTAAAAACAACATCGCCAAAACAAGATTTTATTGATTCCGCAAAGAATTCCACCTTTTTTTTCACGATCCCGATACCAAAAAGGAGAGCTTGTAAAAACTCCATCCAAACCCGTACATCAATTTTAATCTTCCCCTTATTAAAAGCCCATAAAACCTCCGGATCCCTTATTATGCGAATAAAAAATCACCACCGACCCGCCGTCAAAATGGTTATCGAGACGACCGTAGAAATGACGATTCCCGCGAATTGCCGCCGTCAAAAAAGAGGTTTAAAGTGGAATAGAGGCAGGAAAAAAGAGGTGTCGCGGGGAACTGAGCAGCGGGGAACGGAGTAACAAGAGGCGGAAGAGAAAAGAGAAGAGAAGAGAGAGAGGGAGAGAGACTGAGAGTCAAGCACGCAGTTGACTTCCGGATGGTTAGAGACTCCAAGAGACGTACGTGTGAGAAGCGAAATCGGGTTAGGCTTGGAAAATCACCAGAGGGAACCTAGTCGCGGTTGAACGTGACGCCGAGTTTCCATTGTGTGACGAAACACTTTCCGCTCCACACACCCTCTCTCTCTCTCTCTCTCCCTCCTCCTCCCCTTTCACACCCTCTCCTCCCTCCTTCCCCTCCGTCCTTGCGATCTATCTAAATTCCGAGAGAGGGTGTGGAAGATGAGAACAGGGATTATGAGAGTGGAGTTAGGAAGAGAGATAAAGAGGACAGGAAAATGAAGGAAGGAGAATGAAGGATGGAGAAAGGGGAGGTAAATAAGAGGAATATGGGATAGAAAGCGTAGAGGGAGAGTAATGGAATGAGAAAAGGAGGAAATGGCTCAGGAAAATATAGAAATGGTACAAGAAAGGAGGAGAGCGCGTGAGGAGGAAAAAGGAAGGGTGGAAAGAAAGGGGGAGAGAAGGAAAAGTGAGAAAGAAGGGATGGTGAAGGAAGTGGGAAAGAGAGAAACGTAAGAAGAAACGGGAGAAAGGAGATAAACAGAAAGAGAGAAATAGATAAGAAAGGAAAATCGGAAGATATTGTGAAACTTAAGGCGAAGATAGAGAGAGAGAGGGAAGAGAGGAAGGAACGGAGCAAGAGAGGGAGTGATTGAAGGAAGAAGGGGTGACAGGAGAAGGGAGAGGTTTTTTTTTAAGAGGGAGAAGGTGTTAGAAGGAAGGAGGGAGCTAGAAAGAGGAGTGGTAGGAGGGAGAGAAAGTGGGAGGCAGTCAGAGAAAGTGGGCGTGGTAGAGAAAGAGGGATTGAGGGAGAGACGGGGAAGTGGGAGTAATAATTTGAGAGAGGGAGGAGTGAGGCAGCGAGATGGAAGGGGAAAAGGAGAGAGAAATTGATATGGTAATGGAGAGATGTATGGTGGGAGAGGCAGGGAGAGATATGTCGGGAAAGAGGAAGATATATACGTGTGTGTGTGTGTGTATGTGTGTATGTGTATATGTGTGTGTGTGCGGAGAAAGTAAAAAGGGGCGTGTGAAGAAATTGCCCAAAAATATAATAGAAGAGACAAGGGATGTTATAATATAATTTCATGCACAACAAGCGCATATAGTGAAGATGAATAAAACTATACAAAAACCTGTGTTTCAAGAAAAAAAGATAAAGAACAAAAAGTGCGTCGCGTGAATTGTCAGATAACAAGTATATAAAAGCGTTATTAATAATTAAATGATTTTGGCAATTTAGTGTGAGATGGTGGCACAAAGTATATGAGAAAGTTTAAAAATTTGAAGGACAAGTCAAGATCCTTCAACCAGTTGATGAAATAATATTTTATTGGGTTAAATGATTTGAATATTTGGCGGAAGATCGTTCCCGAACCTAATTGCGGTAGGCACTTGCAGCTTATTTGCTCTACTTGTGTTTTTACGGTGATTATCTGTAATATATAGTAAAATTGAAAGTGAAGCGGGTGTACTGTAGGTTAGGATATTACGAAGCATACTCAGGACATGGTATTTTCTGCGAGAGTCTAATTTCAGCCAGGATCGTTGTTTACAGTAAGGAGAGATATGTTTACCATTCTAAAGGTTGAACATCTAACACACGAGGGAGCGAGAGAAACATGGAAAGAGAGAGAAAATAGGGATGGAGAAGGAAACGTGATAGTGGGAGAGTTTAAAATATGTAAATAGGTAGGAAGAGAACGAGAGAACAGAGAGAGAGGAGCGTTTGAAAGACAGGGATAGGAAGAGAGGAGGCGTGGAATGGCAAAAGTTAGAACGGGAAGGATTGAACCAAAGCTCTAAGAAGTGAAGTGGGTCGAGCTGATGTAGAAGGGCGTCACAGAGTGCTGCAGGACAAGAGATTTAAACGCTGGAGACGTGAGGGCCGTTTTAATAAAGCTCGCGACACTACACTGAAGGATCAAGCACACAACGCTCGGGTCGACGGATATTTCGTCAACTGCGAGTAAACTAGCGACTTTAGGCTGTTAAACTGATACAGGGAAATGTCGTGAATTGATCGCTGCGCGTTTTCGCCCTATAAATCAGCATAACTCACATTCCGTGGATGTTTTCTCATCCATAATCCAAAAACAAGCGACGATTAATTTAATTTTAGCAGGCTCGTATTACTGGAGACGTATTTTTTGACTGCATGCGTTAAAGGATCAAGTTTGTGCTTGCATATATAAAGATGATGTTTAAAAAGCATAAAAACAAATGAGATGAACAAATTCATGATAGTGTTTTACTTTAGTTGAGCTAGTGGAAGTCAGAGCGCGCTGCTCTCATTTTTCAGATGTTTCATGCACTCAACAAGGTTCTCTCCTTATCGAACGAAGTTTGGCCTCTCTCTCACAAGGAAAATGCAAAACAAATTATATATCCGTCTACATTTAACTAAATAACATACAAAAGTAGTTCATAAATATTAATATGTAAGTTTGTATTGATAAGGGAGCCACCATCCTGTGATCTATATCCTATTCTCATGCCGAGCCGATTAACACTACTGATAAAGCAGTATTTATCATCACTCATGGGGAATTTTAATGCTTTAAATTTCCGAACGTTGTTTGCTCAACATAAACTACATTTCACAGTTAGCGGAATTTCAAACGGGAATGCGAAATATGCGGTCGCTTGACTGAAACATATCCGTGTCCTCCGATGCAAATGTCTGTGAATCGTTTAACAAAGGGACGGGCTGCAAAAATGTTCGATAACACATCGTATAAATGAATTTACCTCTTCGTCACGGAAGAATAAACCGAATTGCCAATAACAACGTAAATGGCAGAAGTAATTCAATGTCTTTGCTGTTTGTAATGTCAAATATATTTAATTTGAAATATATTAACCACTAAGCGTATTTCTAGACTTGTTATATCGCTGTTAAAAATATGTAGAACATACGGAAACAACTCACAAATATATAAACATAAATAAATATGTCTTGCCTTAGTTTATTTGCAATAGTAGTTTGCTGAATATTACTAGTATAGTTTAATTTATCTATTTGTGATATAAGATTTAAGAATATTTTTAGAGCACAGGTGCCCAAACTACGACCCGGGGGTCACATGAGTTTAACAATTAAATGATACAATGTAACATAATAAAAGGAAATTTACAAAGCGCAATATGTTTGTGTTTCTCTCTCTAGTCCTATAATAAATAAATTCATTTTAAAACAATCAGGTAATTTTCACTCGCAACTAAATCCTTAATTTCCTAAAGTTATTCTTAAGCTCTATTTTCCACTGGGCGTGGCCCGCGAAATGGGCGGAATTGCACTATGTGGCCGGACCGCAATGGTTTATGTGGCCATCGGGCTGACAAGTTTGGGCACCGCTCCCGTCTATGTACAAAAGATTTTCGCACTCCGACCTTTTCCATTATGCACTCAAATTGAAACAGAATTTTGCCTGTTTGCAGTTAGATTTTACAAGTGTGATTTCAAATTCAATAATTTGATAGATGAAATGAGGCTTAAACACTTTTCGATGAACATACACGCTTATCTGTGTACTAAAATTAAAGAAATCACTTTTAAGTATGTTTTTGCAACTTTAAAAAGAATATTGATATCATATTTTGCAGAAAATTAGTTATGCGTATTTAGTACTTAAGTTTTTCTTGGAAGAATATCAGTGAAGTAGCGGAATCACCCTGCCTCCCCTCCGCCACGGACAACAAGCAGGAATAATTTACTTTAATCGTACAGTATAAATTAGGCGCTTTTCATATCTATTAGTATATAATTTAATTTTAATGAGTAAAACTTGTAAAATAAACATAGTTACACTTTTAAAAGCAGTTACATGAAAAAATACCTACATAAAAATCATTTTATCCTTTAAATCTCACGTAAAAGAAATTTCAATTTGAACACCATTTATAGCAGTTAAGTAGAGAAATTTCATCTCTAGATATTTTTGTTGTATGAGTTTTTTCATAATAATTATCTACACTGAAAGATCTATTGTTTCCCGTCTTTCGGAATTGGCCCGCTCGTTTTGCATGACACATAGCTCAAAATAATTGTTTTAATTCTGGGATAATATTTTCAGGAAATTTTCCTCTATCCGCCTCTGAAAATTCTTCACGAGGAATACTACTAGAGCTAGTTATTATTAAACTAGTTACATAACTACACTGTACATTACTCAGAGTCTTGCATACATCTTTGCTCTGGTCGCCGGCGAACTACTCTTTGCTCGAAGAAAAAAAACTTGTCAATAATTTCGCGTTCATTTGAAGGGAACGTTCACATTCACATTTTAATGTATACTTTTGAGCAATACTTAGCTGAGTTGACTTTGACATCTTAAAATATAAGGCCATTTTTAACATTAACATCCATTCCTTAAGTGTCATATTTATAAAGTTTGAGGAATAAATCATAATATAATCAGCCAATATATGGTAACTGCTTTCGAAAACATCACTTTAAAGCATTAAAGATCGGTCAAATATCGAAATAAATTATATAAATTCCGAATAATGAAAAAACTAACGTCACGGCGGGCTACCAAGGACCAAATGAGCAATAACGACGCATTTTTTTCCTTCAAAGGAAAACCTTGCGCCTCTGGAATATTCCTCGGTGAAGAAAGGAAAAACTTGTAAATTTTGGTGAATATATTTTCACGCAGCGTTAAAAAAAACTCGTCCTCTCTTTTCAAACTGGCGCAAAAACATTTAGCTCTCTCTCTCTCTTTCATCTTCCTCCAAAAACACATTTCTCCGCTTTCCTCGGTGAATCCCAGCCCATCTCTCTCCCCTCCCCTCCCCTCTTTCTTGTCTCCTACTACTCTTACGTATTACCCCCTTTCTCTTCCATTTCTCTACCGCTTGCCTCTTTCGTTCTACATGCTTTATTATATATCTTTTACGATGTCGTCTCTCTCTCCTCCCATCTCTTATTACTTCGTTGCCACCCTTCCCTTCAATCGCTATCTCTTCCTCTTACCTAACTTCTCCTTTCCTTTATCGTTCGTTTCTTTCTTCCTTCTTTCCTAGTTCCCTCTCCTGCCGCATGGCGCTCTCCCATATCCTCCTTCTCCCCCCTTCCATCTCTCTTCTTCACTCATCTCCTTTCTGATCTTACTCTACCATCACTCTATCTCCACTGTCCTTCATCTCCTTCCCATTTATCTTCCTTCCCTCTTTCCTACATCCATCCCTTCTTTCTTCTTCTCTGTTCCTTCTCCCTCTCCTCTCTCCCCCTCTCCTCTTTCTCCCTCCCATCTCCTCTCCATCTCCTATCTCTCCCTCTCCTCTCTCTCCCTCTCCTCTCTCTCCTCTCTCTCCCTCTCCTCTCTCTCCCTCTCCTCTCTCTCCCTCTCCTCTCTCTCCCTCTCCTCTCTCTCCTCTTTCTCCCTCCCATCTCCTCTCTCTCCCTCTACTCTCCTCACTCCATCTCCTCTCTCTCTCTCCCTCTCCTCTCTCTCTCCATCTCCTCCCTCTCCTCTCTCTCCCTCTCCTCTCTCTCCCTCTCCTCTCCTTCTCCTCTCTCTCCCACTCATCTCTCTCCATCTCCTCTCTCTCCCTCTCCTCTCTCTCCTCTTTCTCCCTCCCATCTCCTCTCTCTCCCTCTACTCTCCTCACTCCATCTCCTCTCTCCCTCTCCTCTCTCTCTCCCTCTCCTCTCTCTCCCTCTCCTCTCTCTCCCTCTCCTCTCTCTCCCTCTCCTCTCCTTCTCCTCTCTCTCCCTCTCATCTCTCTCCCTCTCCTCTCTCTCCCTCTCCTCTCCTCTCTCTCCATCTCCTCTCTCTCCCTCTCCCTCCCCTCTCCTTCTCCTCTCTATCTCCCACTCCCCCTATCCTTTTTTCCTCCCTCTTCTCTCTCCCTCCTTGATTCCTCCTCTTCTTATTCTCTCTCCTAACTCCTATATTCTACTCTTAATTCCTCGCAGTGTATACTCTCGTCCTCTTAAATTCCTCCTCTCCCTCTTCTATTCCCCTCCTACCTCTCTCCACTCTCTACCTCCTCTCTCTCTCGCTAAATTCTCTCACTACTCTCTTTCCCTCCTCTCTCTCTCCCTCTCCTCTACATCCTTCACTTCTCTCTACTTCCTCCCATTAACCTCCCTCCTCTCTCTCTCTCACCTCCTCCTCCTCCCATTGCATTCTCTCCCTACTCATCCACTCTCCCTCATTCTCTCTCCCTCTATTCCGAACCTCCTCCATTTTCCTCTCATTCTGAGGTTCTTCCTCCTTTTTTTCATTCCTTAGCCGCACGCACCGCACAGAATCCACGGAACGTCCTTTGTGTGACACTCTCTCTCTCTCACTCCCTTCAACTCCCACGCCTGCTGTGTGCCGCGAATAACCGCACATCTAACCTCCCCCTCCCCTTTCCCTTCCCCCCTTTCCTCCTCCCCTTTGAATCCCCGAGGAGGCGTATCGCGTCCTTTTTCCTTCCCCCCTCCCCTCCCCCTCCGCTCCCTCCCCCTCCCTTCCCCCCTCCCCTCTCTCCCTTTTTCCGATTCATTTCTTTTCTTTCCGTTCCTCCTCCTGCTCTTCCCTCTCCTCATTTATAATCGTATATTCTCGAATCATTCTGCGCTTTTACTTTGCAAAAAACCCTCCTCCCCGTTTATCCTCGTTGCTTCTCCTCAATTCCCTCTCATCTTCTTCCCCTCCAATTTTCCTCGTGCGCACCTGCGTCTCCGACCAAAAAGGAACATAATTTTTCATTCTCCCTTCTTGTAGATTTCCTCGCTCCAGGCGAGTTATCTTTACGCCCTCACATTCCTTCATATATCGCGGTATATTGCCACCGAAATTTTGTCTTACGTTACCGCTACTTTGCGCGTGTATATGTATATATATATATATATATATATATATATATATATATATATATATATATATATATATATATATATGTATATATATATGTATATATATGTATGTATGTTATATATATATATATATATATATATATATATATATATATGAAAACTGGAGGAGTCTGGGGGAGGCCTTCATCCGTCAGTGGATTGAAAAAGGCTGATGATGATGATATATATGTATATGTATGTATATATGTATGTATGTATGTGTGTATATGTATATATATATATATATATATATATATATATATATATATATATATATATATATATACACACACACACATATTTTCCTAGATTCATTTTGACGTTACTCTCCCTCCTCCTCTTCCAAATTATTCTTCAAATTACCTCACTCTCCCGAGATAGACGGAACCTTCCAGTTAAATTTCACAGTTTCTCTTCCTCGGAAGAGCGCAAATCCTAGAATTTCGTCGGCGGGATATCACATCGTCTTCACCCCTCTTATATCAGACCGAATTTTCCCTCATCCTTCCTCTCCCTTCCCTTCCCTCCTCCTCCCCCCCCCCACTCCCTCCCCCGACGGAATCTCCCAACTCCCTGGAGTGCTCTCATAACATCCCCGTCATCCCTTTCCGATTCCCTCCCCCCTCTTAAGTTCACCCCATTCGTCTAGTTCCGTCCTTTCATTTCCCTCCATCGCATCTTTCACTCACCCCCCTCCCCCCCACACCCTCCCCTCCTTTCTAAATAGCCTCTTCCTTCCCCCCCCCCCCCCCAAACCCCTGCAACTTCCCATTCCTCGCATCCATACTCCTCTCTGCCTGTATTCCTCCCTCCCCTCCCCTCCCAGCCCCTCCCCGCCTAGCTACGTACACCTTATTCCCTTCCCTCTCAGCTCTGTCTAACGCACCCCTTGATACATTGCTTCCATCCAGACACACCCCCCTCCCGAATTCATTCCAACCTCTCTCCCTTCTCTCCCATCCCCTATCTCAGTCTCCCTCCGATTCTATCCCTCCCGTTCATTTTTCCCTCGCTCTTTTCCTCCACTTTATTTCCTTGCCTCAAACCGCATCCACCCTACTCTCATATCTGCTCATTCTCGCTTCCTTCTCTTCTTACGTCTACTTATTACCTCGCAATTCACTTATACATGTGGTGGCAGCGGGTGTGGCGTGCTAAAAACCTCCCACACAAATCTCGCTTGCAGGCTCGAATGCCCTATTGTGATCCCTGCTAACCCTTGGTTTAAAAAAAAAACCCGGTATGGCACAAGCCCTCTTACAAAGGATCGTAGCGTTCGTGCCTCTAAATGTAATGTAGAGTTCATAATATTCCTTAAAAAGAAGGAAAATTCTCTCGGATGTAATAACTTGCAAACTTTACTTCTCAAAAGTTTCAACCTTTCGTCTATTCGGTTAAACTTACTTTCTCTCCCTTCTCTCAGGCGGAAAAAAATAAAATGTCTTCGATCAGACTATCACTTGGAGCTGTGAGGCTTATATCTATTCTCGACAATCGTGCTAATTTATTATTGTTTTCGGTAATTTAACAATCTATCCCGGATAACTTTACAGCACATTCAATTTATTTTTTCATACATGTGTGTAGTTTTCAACAATAACCAGAGATTTCCAGGCGGTATTTTCACCCCCTTTTGCTCATTTTCGTATTTCTGTCGTGATTTTTTTCTCTCATAAATAACCCCGCTGTGGTGCAGCCTATGAGGTGCATAACGGTCTGTGAAAAATGTGAAATGAACAATTTTTTGCTTGTATCGTAACATAAAAGGTGGTTTCTGATAAAAATTGAAAAACATATTTTTAATTCGTTTATCACTGTCTAAGAAACATTAATTCCCGCATCGAGGCCAACGCAGCCATAGCTACGCCACTAAAAGCTGGGATACCTACAACATTTTCACTCCGTATATTTCCAAATTTAAGATCTTCATTATCTTTTATAACCTCTAATTAATAAGAACAGAAAAAACCGTGGTTATTAGTACGGTACCTACCGATAAGTTCATATATAAGACGTTTTATGTAACTACGATTTTCTATTTTTTATTTAAAAAATATCCTTTGTATGTGATTTTGTAACGCCAAAAATTTTTTCTTCGTCAAAAGCAATTGTATTACTTCCTTCTTTATTAGATTATACATAAGCAATCGGATTTAGGTATAGCATTGGGTATTCACCTAAATAATTAAAATGTGCCGTAGAATGATATTTTTTGATTAAAGTCAAACACTTGCTTAATATTTAAATTGTTACATTCAAAATTTTTTATTCCATTTAACAACAAATTTAGTGTTTAGTTTAAAAATTACTTTTTCAATAGCTGCACACTACACAGTTTTGGTTTCGTATACAAATCAATAAATAAATTGTTGATTACATCTGAGTTAAATTCTCCAAATAAAAAAGGCATGGAAGATATTCAAGTAACTTTAACTAACACAAATAATCAAAAGAAGATAGCCATAACGATATAATAAGCATTGCATCTCTACGATTCATTAAATTTTAACATATTTAGTCATGGACGTTTTTACAATTTAAATTGCTATTTGGAAACCACCTAGCTAATGTCCAAATCTTGAATAATTTTAATTAAATACTAAATATGTACTTTCAAATCCACCGGTAGTTTTTAGTGGAAATTACAGTAGTAGCACATAGGAATCGAATATATCGAACATTTGCCAGTAACTATAATATAAATAACTCCGTTCATAACGATACCTCACTGTATTGTGACGTAAAAATCCAATTTATAACGTGTATAGATAGATTTAATCACTCTCCCAATTTCGCGCTGACAACGACATCCATCCTTCTACTTATTTATATCCGCGTCTAGCATTCCAATACTCTCAACCTCTCCTTCGTCCTCCTCATTCGTCCACGTACACTTTAATTTCTCCTCTACCCGTCTCCCCCAACCATTTCGCATTCCACCCGTAGATCCTTCTTCCACTCAGCCCCTCCATTTTTTTTTCCTTTCTCCGTCCACCGTTTCTTCTCGATCTGGCTCTTTTTACACCCCATCTCATCCCGACCACCCTCCTCCGTTCTCTCTCTCTCCCTATTCTCCTTCCGTTTCATCCTCTCCTTCCCTGATCCTTTTCACCCCTTGATTCTCCCTACCTATTACGTTATCGCCGCTGTCTTTGGCCTAAAGGGGCTCTGAGACCTCGAGGCATAGCTGTCTGGGATTACCTCCTAATGAACGCCAACTCCTATCTAATCCTTAAGGTCGGACTCGTGATACGAGGGAATAGAAAAGTAATCTTAAACGCGAGACTCAAAACGACTATAGGGAGTTAATATCAAGGGAGGTTTATCACGTACACCTATTTCTTTTTTTTTTCTTTTTTTAATGTATCGAGCATACTTTATTGTTGTCTCCGAGAATGTAATCTGAACCCCGATGCGGCGTGGACTTAACGTTCGGCGAAATGTTTTCTCCGCGATCTTGAGGATAAGGAAGGTTTTACAAGGCTGAACCTGATGCGGGTTTATCCTCGGGGAAAATTTCCGATTAAAACTTTAAAACGAACCTCGCGCTACGAGATCGTTGTTTTGTTTACTTTGCTGATTTTATTTAGGCTTCCGCCGCACCAGGAAAAATCCTTCGGGAAACTCTATTGTTACTCGGAAAGGATTGGCCGACTTAAACATATTCAGTCGATAACATGTATCATGGTGCTAGATATTTTAACCTCTTTAATAGCAGCTCTTTACGCTATTAATCCAGTTCTTAAATTCCTATATAAACCTAGATTCGCAGAAGATTGAGATGAAACAAGATTATCCGCTTTATTTACTTCGTATGCAGCAATTGAATACATTAAAAAATACGTGTTTGGCAGCATTTTTCATTAGTATTCTAAATTTAATACTCCACACCCTTGGATATTTTAGAAGCAATGACTGTCAGCTAGACGCATGAGTGCATAGATTATAACTCTCTCAGATTAACCAATATAGTTCTTAAATAATTTAAAATATAATTTCATATATCAAAATTATTAATTAATACATTCATAACTGCTATACAGGCTCACAAAATTTAATGAGACAGATTTCTTTGATAATGGAATTGAGACGCTTCAGTAAGACACGGGACGAAAGCCAACGATGTAATATCAATTTCGTTGGCGTAAATTACGCTTTAGAGCCTAATATTAATAGTCGTCGATCAAGAAAATTCATAAATGTAGGACCTATGAAAAAAATCACGAGTGCAGAATCCTCGACGACTGCCAAACGAGGGAAAATAACTCACTTCCACCGAAAAACAGAAAAAGAAAACGCTCAAACGAGCCGACGAAAGGAAATTCTCGGCGGCCAAAACAGGAAAAAAGCAACGTAATAGATAAAGAGGAGCTTATAAAGAGAGGTTACGAGAACCTGTTACAAAACCTTCTGAAGCACACTTGGAGCCCTTTTTTCCTCCTTTCCTCTCTCTCTCTCTCTCCCTCCCTCGCCCAACGAGTAAGAAAATAAAAAATATAACGCCACTCCTCCTTAGCTGCCCGAGGTTATGCCGACAGCCTCATCCCTTACATACCCTCATGCCACGCCATGGCCCCTCTTAGCCAACCCACGCTACACTTTACACCGCCTTTTCACGGTTTCCATTCTTTTCCCTCTTTAGCCTCGTATCATAGCAACAAAGTTCCCCTCTCTTGCTCCCTCTCTTTTCTCCTCGTTTCTGGATTGTTTCCTCCCAAGACGGCTCCCACCTCGAGTCCCTTTAACTCTTGCTATGTGTCTGTGTGTGTGCATTATAAATACAGTGGAAACCACTTAACACGAAAACGCATAAAACAAAATATCGGCTAACACGAAACGCGTGCTCGGTCCGTTCCAATGCCTATACCTTATGGTATAAATTTATTTATAACGCGAAATGGTTTCCACGAAATTCCGCTTCAAACGAAAATATTTTTCGGTCCCATGAAAATAAATGGATGCAAAATTCTTCGGATAACACGAAATAGCATTTGAGATAGGGTTCCCCATGATTGTGGTAATATATTCGGCTGTGTTTTACATCATGTTATTGAAATGTAACATGGATTTGGCTACGAGCCCAATTCCATATTTGAAACATGAAAATTTTACCATTAAAACTGTTAACATGAAATTCAGTTAACTCTAAATTCGGATAACACGAAATGATTGTGCTGGTCCCTAGCATTTCGTGTAAACCGGTTTTCACTACATACACAGGTACACACACACACATTTATATAAAGGGCCAGGTTTGTGTATCTGTATTAAACGCTTTGTTTGCATAGTAACGCAGAAATGGGACTATTTGGGCCAGTCTGTGGCCCAAATCGATACATTTTCTTTACATAACGACCGAGTTTCATTGTTATAACGTGCAGTATTCATCAAAGTTCGATTTAGATATCGGTAAGTCGAATATTTTATTTTGATTTGGTTAGAATAAAAGTAGTATATATTGTGATAAATGCTTTATAGTCCTCCCTTTTATATATCGTCTGGGCTTAGATTTGATATAGGTCACCCACGACCGCAGCACCATCTGATTCCGGAAAACTGAACTATCGAGGTATGGGTACGAGCAAAGAAAATAAATAAAACCCATCAACAATGTCTTCATTGAGTTAATTTAAAGCTTACTAACCGATTACTGATCGGCCTGTCGCGACATTTACAAACTCAATCACCGGACAACGGGGAGGGATAGTTTGGTTCCAGCGAGGCGAAGGGCGCGGTAACGCCCGGAGACGACAACTAAAATAAAAACAAAGCGAGCTGAAGGCTCGCCAATATCCTCCCCATTTATTGTTGCTAATATTTAAATGAGTAAACATCAATAAGTTTCTAAGGGCATCATTTACTCGTACGCATACTTCGATAGTTCTTTTTTCCGGAATCAGGTGGTGCTGCGGTCGTGGGTGACCTATATCAAATCTGTTCCATCGTCTGTATTATTACGCAAAGCTAACATTATTCAGAATAGATTTCAAATTAATTTTTCTTCGATAAATTCTTCACTGAAATTTACATTTTTAAACAAATTAAACATCTGAAAGATAATATTTAGGTAAGTTTGGTGTGTTAACAGTTTACAATGTTGAAATAAATTGCTGATTTGTTTTGGTTGAGATAGTTTTCAAAGAAATTATTCCGATGACTGATTAATTAGTAAGCTCAATTTTTATTTCAATGTCTCCAAAAAAGAAGCTTTATTCATTTATTGCAATTGATAGAAATGATGAGACGCAAGCAGATAGAAAACGAAAATCAGCTGGAGAAAGGAGACAGAGTTGGGTTGCAAGGCAAATAGACGTTAGAAAGAATCAGAAGAGAGAACGCTGCACGGAATGCATTGAACCTTGCAAATGCAAGTCAGCAAGCAACCTATGAACGACGAAGATTGGATGCTGAAAGGCATGATACTGCTATGAGAGAGATTTCACAACACCTTTGTTTTCAAAGAATGTTCAATTAATTATAAAAGTTTTAAAAAATGTGAATACCGCCGTTTGCATAGCGCGTCACTCAAATGAAAAGGTGCACCAAAACAATTTCAGAGTCCAGGATTTTCATGGTGCGGAAGACTATAAAAGGAAGCGGCCAACCAACTCTGTGTGTGCATTGTCCGAATGTATGCCCACTCAATACATTTTTATTTAATGCGGACATGGAGAAAAATGCTGAAGATAAAATGGATAGATAGGGTGAAAAACGAGGAAGTACTACGAATAATAGGAGAGAAGCGAACGATTGTGCAGACTATCAAAAAGAGGAAGGCGAACTGGATTGGACATTACCCGAGGAGAGAGTGCAGGATTAAAGAAGTGTCTCTCCGACACCCTAGCGACTCTCCTTCCGGTAAGTGCTCGCTGGGTTTCCTTCAACACCTATATATCCTCATTTACCTTTCCTCTTCCGTAAGTGTATACACACATACACACACATACTTGTGTAAGAGAAAAGGCCAATAAAGATATTTAGGGCAACTAGATGTTGAAGAAAACCCAGTGAACATATACCAGAAGGAGAACCGCTGAGATATCGGTGAGACACATTTGTAGACATTGGTGGAGCTTTTTGGATGATCCCTTCGTCAGTACAAGAGAGACACGACTGTGTCTCTCCGACACACCAGCGACTCTCCTACTGGTAAGTGCTCACTGGGTTTCCTTCAACACCTAGTAGCTCTAAAAATACCTATACCTATATATAAGACACTCAATCACACAGGGTCAAACATTCTATTTGTGCCAAGCAAGAACTTAAATTTCGTTCCGGCTGGGACATACCTATATACCTATCACGCCAGGCCTTATATACCTATGCCTCTTCCTTTCTTTAAAGTTTACCTCGGGATTCATCGTAAAGGTTCGCAGAAGCTCGTTTCTTCTCCTCCCCCTCTTTTGCGGTTTTTCTCTCTATAATTTTTTTATGTGTATGCCTGAGGCTTTTTTGGCATTTCTTTTCTCTCCCTTTCCCTTGGAAAGAGGATTTTTTGTATCCGATTTCCGTCCGTTTTTGCTTTGAGGAAACCCATACCGAGCCCATACCTCGGTACTTTCGATTATTCCGGATAATCGATTTATCGATCCCCGGACAGATTTTCGCCTGACCGTTGAAAGTTTTAGTGGATTTATACAGGATGAACTTATTTTGGAAGGTCTTTTTTATTAAGGAAAGCCAGTTTTTTTTATTACAAGAGTAATATTTTAAAGACTATTTTGTAAAAATAACCTTAATTATAAAATAAAGTCGAAATTAGTTTTAGCCATTATAAATTTCTGAATTACTTTGGTGAGAATTTTTACTTTTATCTTAGAGTGAGAGATTTAATTGTGACTATCGCTATGGAGAGTAAATATTAATCTTTTATACATCCCTTGTACATCACTGCTCTGTGGAATAGATTATTCTTCATAAATAGTTCGTTGACCTTGCTTTACGAAATGCCATCAACATATCAATGTTAAATTGCCATGTGGCTAGGTATAATTTTATCACTTAACTTTCATTTAAGCGATAACATATCACCAAAACCCTTCCTGAGAAAACTTAGAAAGATGTAAATACCAGGTTTGAAAATCAATATTAATTGAATCCAGTCTCGAACGGTATTTATTTTAACGAAAGAACCAGCATTAGATTAACGGAAGCAATTTGTTCTAATCCTGATCTGTTCGAAGAAAGTAACCCAACGCCATATTTCATCTATCTGTCATAGCCTTACGCAGAATTAATCTCAAAAGGACAAAGATACAAAAGGAAATAACCGGCCTAACTTAATCCTCGGCGACTTGAAAAAACACGCAATGCTTCGACTTACGCCATGCGTGAGATGCCGTCAGTAAATTCATAGACAAAAAATTTGTCAGCTGCTGTATATGCCATTCCCGCTAATCTATTTTTCGATTTCTACCATTTTTAATTATTATTATTAATAATGTATTTTATTTTATTTATTTTCACCAATTTATAAACAGCACATCATACCCTTTACTATGAGAGTAACAACAATAACGAAGACGAACACATACGACCATGTCCTCGGCAAGATTCGAACCTGCGACACTAGAAAGCTATATATTGGCAGGACACAGAAACTAAAAGAGCGTTGAATTGAAAAGAAATTAATGTTGTGGAGCGCCTAGGCGCGCCTGTTAGAATAGCTGTAAGAAGAAGCATTTTCGTAAGGGAACATGTTATATAAATTTAGTAAAATTGTTTTGTGTCTTGTTTTAGATAAATACGTATGCATACCACATAATGTCTAATAATATATGATAATTGGCATACGATATATAATATATATATAAATTACGACATGATAAATAAAGCTTTGGAATTTTTTCTCAATAAAAAATGTCCGAAATTAATAAGCAATATTTTTTCACAGACGGAAAATGGCAAATCATGATTTATAATATTAAGCCGTATGATCATATATAATGATTTTCGAATGCTTTTTTTCAACATACTAGGACTAGATTCCACTGAATTTTCCTGTTCGAATACACTGTTCAACAATGATTCCGTCACAAAGATAATTTTAGGTGTTATGTATGCATGTTTTTTTGCTGATTATGAAACTGAAAACATAATGTTTCTATAACCCACCCTTTTTGTTTGACACGCAGGTTTAGATTTTTTCAAAACAGGTAAAATTGTGGATTTTCCCTAAGGGGCTGTTCAGCAATGACGGTCGCAATTTTTCGACGATTTTATCCCACCTGTCTCCCTGTTCGTAAAGTTCATTATGTCTTCTAGAACTAGAAATATTTTGTCATTAGACCGATTATAAATATTTTACGGGCATTTGTTTATGAAAGGAGTATGATGGCCGAAATCGTTAGTTTTTCATGGTAAATAATAGAAAATAACATAGAACTCCATTGTTCCGTTCGTATTTGGTCTTCATTTTATCCTCCTGCATGAATAAGTATTCAAGTTATTAGTTTTTGTTAATCGGAGGCAAAAACGACCTCAATGCCATTTTGAAAATAGTGGATACCTAATGAACTAAGCCAAATATCGGATACTTCCACATTTTAAAAATTAAGCCTTGAAAACCTCTTCAAAGACACCAATTTTCACGCTTTTATCTTGTAATGCAACAATACCACCACTTTTGTATGGTCTCAGTTATTTATTAAATCTTCAAAATGGACTACTTTTCACTTTCGATTCACAATAAATTGGTGGGTGATAGAAAAATTTAAGGTCATTTTCGAATTATGCATTAAAAAACCTATCGTATTCCCCCATTTTTGTAAATGTGACAAAGAAAGCTTTTTTATGGCCCGGTGTTACCTTTTCTTTTACCTCGAAAGCGTTCGTAAAAAAACAATCGAGTTATCATTGCACGCCGCACGATTCAAACCATAAAATGAAAACATTTCTTAAAACAACATATCGAAAAAATATACAGATTTTTCATGTAAAATCAAATCCCTCCTCATGAATACTCTATCCTTCCCAAAATCGGCTGGCTATAACAAATCTCCTCGATATACGCGGGTATTCGCCCCAAAGGTATCCCTTGATAATATTTTCGACATCGCCGTCTCATATCCGACGGAGAGAGAGAGAAAGGGCGGGGCTGAGATGGAGAGAAAGAGAGATAGAGAGAGAGAGGATGAGAGAATGAGGGAGAGAGTGAGGGGATGAGAGAAATGAAAAGGGAAAGATTGAGATGGAGGAAGAGGAGAGAGTGCGAGAGAGACGAATGGAGAGATATTGAGGGAAGGGAGAGATAGCAGATGTGAGAGACAGTGGAAAAGGGAGAGATAGAGGAGAAAAGGGTGAGAGAGGTAAAAAAGAGAGAGGGGGAAAAAGGGTGACAGAGGGGAAAAGGGAGAGAAGAGGGGAAAAGGAGAGAGAGGGGAAAAGGAGATAGAGGGGATAAAGGAGATAGAGGGGAAAAGGAGAAAGAGGGGAAAAGGGAGAAAGAGGGGAAAAGGGAGAGAGAGGGGAAAAGGGAGAGAAGAGGGGAAAAGGGAGAGAAAGGGGAAAAGGGAGAGAGGGGGGAAAAGGGAGAGAGGGGAAAAGGAGAGAGGAGAAAATGGAGAGATAGGTGAAAAGGAGATAGAGGGATAAGGGAGAGAGGGAAAGGGAGAGAGGGGAAAAGGGAGAGAGGGGAAAAGGGAGAGAGGGGAAAAGGGAGAGAGGGGAAAAGGGAGAGAGAGGAGAAAAGTGAGAGATGGGGCGAAAGGGAGAGAGGGGAGAAAAAGGAGGGATGAAACGGAAGAGAGAGGGGAGAAAAGGGAGAGAATGGAAAATGGAGAGAGAGAAAAATAGGGATGGAGAGAGATTAGGAAGAGGGATGGAGAGAGAGAGAGAGAGAGGGAGGAATAGAGAGAGTGAAGGTCAAGAGGAGGGTGGAGGGAGATATAGTTGGAAGGGCGATAGAGAGGAAAGGTGATAGAGAGGGATGTAAAAGAGAGTGAGGAAGAGAGTGAGCAAGAGAAAGAGGGAGGGAGAGAGTGAATGCACGGGGGAGGGGCATTTCGGAAAAGGAGTAGGGGAAAAATCCCTTTATTATATCATGTCGTAAAAAAGAGTATGGAGGCAGGAAGAGAAGGTTAAGAGGGACGGAGAAGTAAAGAATTTAATGGGATATAAACGCCAAGGCCTCGGGACGGCGGTAAAAATTAGGACTCGGCAGAATTACCTCGGTAACGGGGGATGCCATGGAGGGAATATTCACCCTTCCCATAAAGGGGGCGCTTTTTTTTACGGAGAAAGAAACGACACTGCACGGAAAATAATATCCCGAAGCTTTGTGAATACACACCCCTTTACAGATAACTGGCTCATCGGGAGAGAAAGAGAAAAGGAAACCTGGAAGGGGTTGGCTCATATTCCTTCCTTTTTTTTCCAACACAAAGCAGTGATTTAAGCGCCTTCCTCTTTTCCCACGGCGGGCGTCGGAATTAACGTCAGTCTATCCTCGCTACTGAGGTCGCACCGATACGGGTATGCGGAAAAGGGGGACCGATACAAAAGGATCCACATTCATTCCCGTTACCGGTATATCCAGGCGCAAATATGCTTTGACGACCCCTCGATATACATTTTTTTTTTTTTTTTGGATGCTCGGAATGGGATTCGAGGACGGACCCATCCTTTCTCGCACGACGCTAAAGTCCGTCTTTCCTCGACATAAATTGCAATTTGTCGACCGGCGCCCGATATAGAAATACTCGTTCCTCTTTCCCTAGCGTCGTTTCCGCGTCATGGCCGATCTCATCGGTTGAAACGAATTTTTTCGAATAAGCATTCCTTTATTTTGCGAAGAAACGACAGCGCGCTCTCGAACACGCACCGGATGATATTTATTCCGGGAAAAAATAGCCCAACCTTTTTTAACGAGAAATAATTTCGACGCGAGGGGTAGCCATTGAGATTCACCTTAGGAATTGGAAGAATAGGAGAGAAAAAAAATCTCCCTATATGACGGGAATGCCTTGATTGTTTTCTCTGATTTATCATCCCGATATTACCCTAGGGGGGGGGGGGGGCATTCGAATTACAGCTTAATATTACGACGTCTCGATTTTTATCATTGTTCACATTCGCGCGAATGTGTGCGCGAATAAATCATAAAACGCAATTCATTTGCGGAATTCCGTTAATGATCGAGATTCTTTTCCTTTTTTTTTGTAAATGAAAATTAATGTTTTTGAAGCGGTGGAAAATTGATAACAGAATGCGTTAAATCCATGGGCTCGACAAACGGATGAATTTGTCACAGAGGTCCTTGTTCAGATTGATTTGAACCGGTTTCCCCTTTCGGATAAAAATTTTCAAAACTTTAATGAAGGCGGTGGAAATTCCGTTTGAATATAACATGAAATCAAAATAATATCAAATGCGAATTCGGCTAAACCATTCAATATTATCGTGTATCTTTTCAGATTATGATCTGTTCTCCATAAATTCAAAGCGGAAAATGTGAATATTTTGTTATTTTTACGCTTATTCAGTCAGTATTCAAATAATCAAGAAATATGGTATATATTGGATCATTTTTATGGCATTATTTTAACATAACATTCACCGGTATGAAATAATGATAGGTATATGTATGTATATTAAGGGAAAAGTGACCAGTCGCTTCTGGATGTTAAATAAATACTATATGAGTCAGAATAACTTATTACCCTAACCTAGAGCTTCTCAACTCCACGGTAAACTTTCATCCATGCTTAAACATTACGGAACACCAGATCACCTCTAATTAATTTCACCACTCATATTTTTTAAAGAAAAAGAAGCATAATACATTTATAAATCGTTAATTTATTACATTTTTATGATTGCCCAATAATATTTAGTGGTTTATTTTATTGTAAATGAAGTATATATATATTCAAACAATGTCAAAAATACTGTGCTCTTCAATAGTAAAATTGGACTTTCCTTTCTTCAAAAAAGACGCTTTATTTTTGGCTCAATCGTAGAAAGAGATGCAAGAAGTTAAACATGTGCTTTCCATATTTTTAATAAGATTCATTGACGAAAAGCTTGATTCGCATAAACACGTTGTTGGAATTTAGAGCAATCGTCAATTGCAAATTCAGATTACGGATGACATTCGCCTTCAGTTTTTAGCCAAAATTCGTACAAAGAAAGTTAGCTTACTAACTTTAACTGAATGCTTCTTAGGTCTAATAATTTCTCTCGTAGATTTAGGATAAGAACCTTGGGTGCTGAAATTTATGTGAATTTACTTTGTTGCAAAAGATTTAGTGAGAATTAAAAATCCTCGGAATTTTCGGCACACCGATTGAAAAGCTCTACCCTAACACACCATGCACCTTTTCCACTTTCAATCAATGTTACTCTGTGAAATTAATAAAGTCTACTTCGGTTCATTACAAATACATAAGGAAATATCAGCTTTCCGCCTTTAGAGCATAGCCGAAAGTGGAACAAGATGCCCCTAATTTAAGGAAACGAAAAAACTTTCAACGTGGTTTTATTAAGTACAAGTGATGTTTTCACTAGAATTTCTTTGTTGTCCATGACTTAAAGGTTACCTTCCTGCAGTCTTTGCATGTCGAAGATGATACAACTCTCAAACTAAATCTAAATATAATAAAAACACGTTGTCGAGTTTGACTGTATTTAAACGTAATCCGATCGCAGATTTCCGCCTCGTGATTGACATGTCTAGCTTTATAACCATGAAAAATGATTTATTGAAAATTCGATTGAATATAACAAGATATGGTATTAACTTTCGGAAATCTTTCTATAGGTTTTAGTGTGGAGGAATTTTGATACTAAGAAGCGAACAGATAACGAACAAAAATAATGGACGTAATAATCGTAGCATATGATTAGAAACGTATCACGATACATGATATTGACAGGACTAATTGTAAGATAGCAAAAGTTCGAAACACAAATCGACTACGACAGATTTTGTGTTGGACAACAAAGGCTGAAGCCATTAAGAATACTGTACAATTTCACGTTTTGACTTCAACATACATATACAAGAATTAATCGGCGATAATAATCATATATTTATTCAAATTACAAAAGAATTCACCTAGAATTTCCACAAAAAAACTCTCTTATGCTCCAAAAATGACTTATCCAGTTCAGCATCTCTTTCCTCTCTTGAGAATGAGAACGTAAAACGAAACGTCGAAGCATCTGATCTCATTTATCGAAGCACTTAAAAAATTAAATTTCTTAACTTTTAATCGCCCTAATCCAATTAAAGCGGTGAAGAAACAAGGCCTGAATAAATCAAACTCGATAAAATCGTTGAAGCTAAGCTAAGCTAATAACCTTCAACTAACACGACCGCATCAACACAACGAAACAAACCCCAGAATGAAAAAATACTCTCTTCCTCTCACCCTGCCATACGCCCAGCATCTATTTTCCTCGTCCACGGGTGTATCTCGTTCTCTCTCTCTCTCTCTTTCTGGCCACTCCCTCTCCGACAGTCATTTGTCTTATTCTGACGTCATACTCATTCACCACTTTCATCTGCTTCTTTCTCTCTAACCCCCCAAACCTCATCTCTCTCCCGACCGACCTCATCTCTCTTTCTCTCTCGCTCTCTCTCTCCCACTCTCTCCCTCTCTCTCTCTCTTTGTGCCTAGGCGTAATTTTATCGAATGACTTTCATTCTCTCCTTTACCTCTGCTTTAACGGCGACGTGCAAAAACTTGGGATGGAATTCTATTTCTCCCGCCCCCGCCCCCCTCTTTTCCCTTCCGCCTCTCTTCGCTGTGACCGATTCCAGGCTAATAATTCCGCTTTCGGGGAAGGGGATCGGGGAGGGTGAAGGAGAAGGGGTGGGGAAGCTTTCTTTATGGAGCAATAAACTGCCATTTGTTTTCATTTCCTTCCATTAAGGTTCTACTTCATCCGAAATGACCCCCGGGTCAGCGAAAGCGCCATCTTTTTTATCCTCTCTTGTTTTTAGTTTTACGTCTGTCTCTTCAGTGTCTTGTTTGCTCTTTTTTTTCCTCCGTTACCGCGTGCTACATTGTGTTGTTTAGCGCTCTACACACATAATATATACAAACATAAATATGGGTGTATATATTAACTATCATTCAATGATTTTTATGGAGACTATCCAGGCTTTGACAGCTAATATTTCCAATGACCAAAAATTTTGATAATACCAGTTTGACCATCGTCAGTGGTAACTCATAAACGGTACATATTCATTTCAGCCACAAAGTGCGGCCTATAATTTTTCATTATAATATGAAGAATCCCCCTCACAGTGAAATACTTGTCAGCAATAACCCCTTAAAAGATGAGACTAGCGTTTCCTAATGTATTTAGTTCGAAATCTAAAATTTGATAAGGAGAAAAAATCTGCGTTTTGAGCGAAAATCGAAACAGTCTCTCCCACTTGCCGTGCAGGTGCTTTAACCAACTAAGCTATCAACCCAGTCTAGTTCTTCACCGTCTTTAAGCAGTCCAAAACCGCAATTAATAGTAATTTAAACTTCTTAAGTTCTGCTTTCATGTCGCAATTCGTATTAGTATATGGCCAACCACCATTACCCATCGTATATACCTTTTTGTCTGTTGATCATACGTGCATCTTTTTAATTACTATCCTTTCTCTTGAACGTTCCGTAACCCCTTTTTATTGGGACGATGCATCGTCAAACTTTTCTTGTATCCACGAACGAAATGTTTTCTTCTTTTATTAATTGTCTTATTATCGCAGTCAAAGAAACGTTGAAATCTGGATCGAGTACCTTTTATAAAGTGTTAGCTATAATACATTATTAAATTATTTTATGAATAACCTTAAATTTCAATAAAAATCTGTATTAGCGAAGTAAAGCTTGGGTCAGCATCAGCCAGATGGACCTTCATCGTACTTTAGCCCTAATAAATATGACGTAAGATCCTTTTTGCTGAAATGATATCGCTGCATAATCTGTCCAAATTCATTTACCGGGTGTTGTATATTTTGAGATGAAATGAACGAATATAACCACTTCCAAATTTAATTTGGACAGTACTCTAAAACCGTTTTTTTTTACAAATATACAGATTTAATTTTTTTTTGGGAATCATTGAAAACAATGCTCATACTATTTTCAGTTGTGCGCCGAAAAAATTATGCCTCTAAAGCAAATCTTGGACACCATACTTATCGACTTATGATATACGTATTCTGAAACTAAAAAAAATACAGCCGGAAAAATGTGAGCGATTTGTAAATATAATAAATAACTAATTATTAAATAAATAAATAGAAAGTATCGAATATTACCTAGAATGTAACAGTTATATGAGAGCATATAAAATAGTAAATGCTTAAGCTTAAAGCATTCATGATCAGAAAAAATGACATTTTAAAGAAATTTTAGTTATTTCGACGACTTAAGAGCTTTCACGTGTAACAAGCTACCATCCTGGCAAACATTTTCTTCTCTCCTTGAAAAACTTTTGGAATGGCGAGAAATTCATTTCGGCGGGATTCACGCCAATGCCAAAACAACGAGCGAATCGTTGCGCGGCAAGTGAATGAAGAGTCAGACCTCTTTAAATTGAATTAATTTTGAACATCAGGGAAAAAAATTGGCAAGTGACCTATCTTTCACGGGCAAAAATATAATGCTGGAAAAGCAAAAATAAGAGTTTCGACTATACAAATCAACCGTCATCAGTGGTGAATACCGACGCGTCTTTTTTTATGACCTATGTATCCACACTGATAATTTCCGCTTTGTTATCGAAATACGCATGTTATTTTCCCCGACCTCTTTTTTATGATATTTGGTTTGTCAATTTCATTTCAATCATAAGGCGAGTCCGACAATTCAATCCCGAATCGGAAAAAAAAATACTGCTGTCACTATTCTTCCGTGTCGAGGTAAACATCATGAAAATTTAATTAGTGAGGTGAAATTATGATGACATTGTTACTCGCGTGTGGGCTCCATGACCTCTATGATTCATCACTATTATTATTTATTCAGTCGCTATGTTTACATTGTATGTCGACCACAAGAAAGTAAAGGAGGTGGATGATTTGGCAGTAAAACTTAGTCGATGTCTCACAAACCGCATCTCAGTAATTAAAGGTTAATTCTAAATATCTATTCTGGTTATTATTGTGAGTTTCTTAACCCTTAAGTACGTCCGCACTCGCAAGTGGGCCTCAAGGATCTTTATGACCTCATTTTAATCATCTTGATGTTGTTTATTCTATTTATTTCAAGTATAATGTTGATGAAAATATACCAAAATGACGTATTAATAATTACATATTATCGAACAAAAATAACGAATTAATTGAAGATACTTATGGTCTAATGGTCTATCAAATATCTAGAAGGGGTCACAGGGACCCCACACGCCTACTTAAGGGTTAAAGTTCGAGCTGTAAAGAACGGATCGCACGTTTTTTCGCTGAAGATTTCGAAGAATTTAATCGTCCAGTCGACCTATATTTTCGAGGGAACTGGTTCCACGGATTCTAAATGGATACCGCCGTCTGCCTTTTCGGATTTAGAATTTCGCTTCACCGCCGTCTTTCCCCGCGGGAGGGGTCACGTCGTAACTCCAGCGATGGATTGTGCCCGCAGCTCAGGCAGTTAAAGGTGGCTGGTTCGTAGGTCGGGTGGAGGGAAAAGGCAAGGACTTAATGGATCCACATGCATCGCAACACGACTGAAGGATGTTTCGTAAACCGCTCGCGTTTTCTTACCCGAGGTATCTTCATGCGACGCAGTAATTCAGTAAGTAGCGTTTGGAAGCCGTAACACATCATATAATGCAGAGGTTTTAAAAGCATGAGCCACGGCCCAACAGTGGGTCGCAAAACGTTCAATAAGGGCCTCAAAGAAGGGTCAATCCAAGATGTTTTAAAGCAAAATTTTGGCTAAAATGTTGCCAAGATAATAAAAACCAAATAATGGGATTTAAAGTATACTTAATTGTACAGTTTTTACATCTTTAGAAGTTCTTACTCGAAAATTTATAAGGTATAAATTTAATGGACCGAATAACATATTTTCTATAATTTTTGGGCAGCGGGGAAAAAAGTTTAAAAACTTCTTATATAATGCACTGAATAACGTAGAAAAGGGGTTGTCAAAACTACGGCCCGCAGGCCACATGCGGCCCTATAGAGCGTTTCATGTGGCTGACGTCGCTAGGATGAGACGGCGATACGTGAAATTTAACGCATGAAATTCCAATTCATCAATTAAAATTGTAGTAAAAGAAACATTTGCTTACCGCTGAATTTCCAGATTTATTCCGAAGCACGTTCTTTTGCGGCCCGAAGAGGCACTCGCGACTTCCAATGCAGGAAAGCTAGCCGATTGTTTATGTAAAGTCATTTATCCTGGAAGATAGCGATAGGAATCACTGGCATGAAGCTGCAGAATTTGAAGCTCTTTATTCTGGAAATAAAGAAAATTGACGCATTGGATTTCACCAGAACAATTTCGGGTGAACTAGGTGTTTCACTTTACGTAAAATCTCGTAACATCTGTAGATTTTAGATTTATTGAAGTTATGCTGGCCATTTTCCCTGAATAAATTTACACATCGAAAATGACCCTTCTTGTCAAACTCTAGTTTTATGAAGAAAATTTCAGAAAATCTCACACAGTATGTACGCGGTAATATCCGGATATATGGCTGAACAAAGTCATTTATTTTCAACGAATGATGTTCCATTAATTTGACAACACCAATCTTCGTGTTCCAGTTTCCGATAGCTCATATTTCGCGTATTCTAGAGGCACTGTTAATAGAATTAAAGGAAGACAATAGCCGCGAATGCCTTCCTTTCAACATCTCTCAGTGATAGAATCTGCCTCGCCGTCCCGCTTTCCCTCTGCCGCCAGTCTATCATTTGCCTTCTCTAAATGCTTCCAATGCAAGGATTCACGTCGAATGCACATAAATAGCCCAAGTAAACTCCTTACTCTTCCGTATGTTGTCAACTTTGGTAAAGAAAACGACTACTGCGAAGCTAATGCCGCAAATATGTACATACCCAGTCTGTGAAGGCTGCGTTCATGCAACAGGAGGGTAATTAGGTCCCATGCTACCTTCATGCTACAAGTATTATTATTCTTACGCAAGTTTTCTCGTCGTTTACTGGAATAATTGCGAGCATTACTCATCAAAGGAAACTATATTCTTACATCATTATTAAGCCTCATTAAATATTATTTATAGGTATACTGTACGATACATTGTCGCTATAATTCATTTGAAAATTGAATGGTTTCTTGAATCATCATTTAGCTTAAAAAAATAAAATATGTTATACGATATTAATGGAGAAAAGCCAACTTTTCCTAAGTTAACTTCATTAAATAATCATCGCTTCAGTAATTGTCATGTCAAACTGACAATAAATGCTTCATTATGCAGATGCGATTGGAGCAATATTTTTCTTCGCAGTCTTTTTGTCCATTGCATTACAAAAGCTTCGTACCTATTTATAAATAACAATGAAAAATAATCTCCCTGAAATAAACAATCTTTGTGAAATTCATCATCGATATATTTACAACCTCATTAAAAAAAACAGCCGCGATATAAGTATAAAGTAATATGAGAATCGCGTTCAGTTTGGCATTTATGTGCTGTTTGTAAATAAAAATTTGTGGGGAAGGGAAATGAGCGTCAATAAAGTTAATGTGTTACGGAAAATCGACTTGGAATTGAAATTACCAGTCCGTGTTATCTGTATGGATCGTAATAAACAAATATACCTTTGGGGTTCCGAGGAATATATCCACGACACTAAGTTACGACAGTCTCATTATCTTGATTTCCTTTTTCGATTGAATGTTATTAAATTTTATTTTCATCGAAGTCCATTTTATAACCAACATCGATATTTACAAATCTACATGTTATTGTTAACAAACATCCATTCTCATTTTAACGTAATGGATACGGAATTGATTTGCTTTCAGAATGAGAACAGAAAAATTTCAAGAAATCATAATTCAAACAAAAGCTTAATTTTAACCAAGATGACCTTTATGCCAACCTATAACAAACATAAATTCGATTATATTTTCTATGAATTTGAAATTTTGTCGACCAACGGAATATACTCAATATTAAACTTTTTTATTTCAACCTCAATAACTTATGGATGATCAAATCAAGTAACAGTTACTCAGGTCATGGCCAGTAGATAAAAATGATATGTAATGATACTAATATCCAACACAGAAATTAATTGTATGATCCCGAAATTACACAATCAGTGATATAGAAATCATTTTAAGCTTGGAGTGAAATGTTTATTAAAAATATGTACATAAATTATAGATTCGCTTTAAATGCTTTTATTCATGAACTTCATTTATTCCTTTTCGCACTTTTCATAGATTTTCATAGAGGCTATTATCAAAATTGCCGCCATACATATATTTATGTACACACACTAAAAACGGAGAAAATGCTACTTTCCATTTTACGACCCTTTCGTTAGATAATCCCAATGAAAAACTAAAATAAAGCAAAATTTGGCATAATGTTTACATTAACAATGGATGCGAGCATCATAATCAATGACAGATGATATGCTCCTTGAATATGACTTTCTTCAACTTCAACTTGTTATTACAAATACTATTTATAAGCTCGTGATCTGAATACAAGCGTGTTCATTGAAATTTATGGGGTAAACAAAGCCATTCGTGTAATTACACTTTCCTTACGAGTCGAAAATGTCATTTGGAGGGCTAAATGAGTTTCACATTGCAACCAAGCAATATATAAATAGGTTACAGATTCGTTCGAATATTCCAGATGCAATCACCGGGTCACGCCTATTACCACGATCGAAGCATACACGGCAAATTCAGAAATTATTACACGTTTTGCCGAATGTCGTTTACAGAATAAGTTTAAAATTGGGCTTGGGAATCACGTCCTTCGCCCACGTAACAACTCATGAATAGATGGCTTGTCTCTCCGTATCCCAATGAATAGTTGGCGGTGATTAGCAATGGCAGCTCGCGAAATTTTCCGTCGCTAAACCGATCGGAATTTAAGCCCATAACTCGGCAACCAGCGTATGCGGCAAATGTCTCCATTTGCGCCTCCGTAAAATACGTCCCCATTTAAAGCTTGAAGCAAGCATCTCTCCATGTCCATTTGCTCTCCGTGTCCCTCCTTTTCCTCCGAACCCCACTCCAACTCCCACCGTCCATCTCCTCCTCTGCCCTTCCTACTAGAAGAGGAGAAGTCCCACTACACTCCCTCTAATGCTTATCCTACTCAAACACGCCTCCCCCCCCTCTCTCTCACTCTCTTTTGTCCTGTCTCTCTCTTACCTCTCTCCCCCTCCCTATCTCTCTCTCACTAACTTCATCTCTCCCTCTCTCTCATCCTCTCCCTCTCTCCCACATCCTCTCTCTCCCTTCCTCTCTCCTTTCCTCCCTCCCTCTCCCTTCCTCTCTCTCTCCCTTCCACTCTCTCCCTTCCTCCCTCTCTCCTTTCCTCTCTCTCTCCCTTCCTCTCTCTCTCACACACACCCCTTCTATGTGGGTGTTTTCGTGCAGTGGGTTTTTTATATGGATGCAATAGACCTTATTTTTCCCACACAAATATCTTTTTTCGGTATATTATTATCATTATTATATTAATATTGTTTCTAGCATATAATATTATAATTATACCATAACGAGGGGTTGGAAGATGGGGCTTCCCAGTCTCAATCTCGTCCCAAATAAAGACGATATCCAATCTACTCTCCTTCCCTCCCTCACCTTCCCTCTCTCTCCCTTCCTCTCTATCTCCCTCCCTATCTCCCCTTCCCTCCCCTCTCCCGTTTATCCCACAACCATCCACTCCCTTCCCCTCCCACCCACGCCCTCTCTTACGAGAGCGCAATCACAATCCTCTGCACGGTCATTACTCCAAGTTAGGGCGTGTCATCCCACAGCGAGGTGTGTGTATGTGTGTGTGTGTGTGTGTGCGCGCGCGAGATGGATCCAGTGGGAGGTTGGAGGGAAGGTATATATATGTGTATGTGGGTATTCCCATGGTTCCCAAGTCCCCATTGGGACGCCTCATACCGTCCGTACGTTGGTTGAGGGCCTAGGGGGAGGGGGGGATGGGAGGGAGAGAGGAAGGGAGAGAGAGAGAGAGGAAAACGTTGGATTTAATGAATGGAAGGTCCTCACTCCCGCGTCCCTTAATGTTCTCGGCATCCTCTCTTCAAAAACCCCTTTCCATCCAAAAAAAAAACCCTTCTTCCTCATCCTCTTCCCATCCTCTTTTTGGGCCTTCCTCGCCCATAGTTCACCCCTCCAATTACACCGTCCTTTTCGCTACTCAACGCACTCTCTCCCTCTCTCTCTCTCTTTCTTTCCTTCCCTTACTCTCCCCCTCCCTTTCTCCCCCTCCCTCCGGACCTCTCTTCTATCCTCCATCCTCTCCTCTAATTCTCTTATTTCACCCCAATTATTACCTTCCCGATTTTATTGACCTTTCTTTTTCCTCCCGCTCCCGTATCCAAGGCCCCTAACCCTCCTCCATCGCATTCCTTCTTTCTGCCTTTATTCACTCGCATTCTCCTACGCCACCCACCCACCCACGCACCCCCTCCTCCATCTCCTCCTCTCGCCCTTCTCCCCGTGGCTGTCATATTTAGACTCCATCCAATCTCATCCTCTCTCCCAATTACTCACGCTGTGGCGCTATCTATCCCGGCGAAAATTCTATTCGTTTCGTTCGAATTGCGCGCAGGTTTCGAATTCTCTTGGTTTTTTTTTAACCCCGCTCAGATTCTAATCAACTTTTTTTCTTTCTCGTTTTGTCTTTTTCTGTTTTTAGGTCCCGTCGTAGTTATTCCTTAGCGCGACGTAACGGTAAACCCACTTAGTGTCTCGTTTTAAATCTCAATGTTGTGGCGATTATCCTCTCCTCCATTGCTTTTCGACGATTTTTGCATCTCCGACATTAGCGAGTTTCGTTTTATTTCGCGAATCGTCGTTTGTCTAATTCCCGCTCAAATATTTATCGGTAAATCCTATAAATATCGAGTTAATCCAGCTGAAAAAATGTTCGTTTCGTCAAACATTCGTTCAGCGTAAAATATCGAGGACTTTTTTTTATGATTCGCCTGAATGATTCAATCATTCGTTACTCTTTTTTCATTAATTTTCATCCGCATTCTTGTTTAATGGGAGGAAATTTTTAAAGGAAATCGACTGAATTTAGGTAAGATAATTTGTGAAATTTCTACAAAACGGTTAAGAAGGAACTGCGTTGATTATCCTCGTTTTCGTAAAAAAAAACTCGAGTGACCTGGAGGTGTTTTAAAACAAAACGAAGCTTAAGTACCTTCGCATTTAATAATAATGAAAATTGCAGCAGCATCTTTGCGATTATTACACAAATGAGAATAGATCTAGGCGATTCACTTTTCTCTCAGAATCTTAGCAAATAATTCAGTGGCATGCAACCCCTTTTGAAATCTTTGATGGCGCCATGTGACCTTTATGGCACTTTAACAAATCAAAGAGAATATTTCCAGAAATTCCTCCGCTAAAAAAAAAACGAACACGGGTAATTTTCCAAAGTAACGCGGAACCTACAATATTCTTTTCCATCTCGAAACACGTGACACCCGTGACACTTTAACAAATCAAATGGTTAAAACATCCTCGCTTCCTTTTTTTCATCCCCTCGGATTTCTTTCATTAAAACTGATCTCCTTCACTATCGTGAATTACACTCTCCCTCCATTTACATCCCTTCTCTCTCTCCCCTATCCAGAGAGAGTGAGAGAAAGAGAGAGAGCTTTACCTCACTTACCCACTAGCATATTCTCTTAACTTCCAAATTCTCGCGCAGTCGTCCGATTTATCCTCATTTCACCCTCTCTCGTCCTTTTCGCTCTCTCTCTCTCTCCTTTCCCCTTAATTCAACTCGCACTCCTATTGGTGCCTTAATTCGTATTCCTAATTCCCTTCTCTCCCTTTTCGCACCCTATTTAACCCTCTCATTTTCTCCCTATCACTTTCTCTCTCTCTCTCTCCCTCTCTCTCCTTCACTCTCATATGCCAACCTTTGCCGAATTCCTACCAATCTTTTAATACTCTATCTCCCCCCGTCCCAAGCGCAAAAACCTTCTTCCCATCTCAAAATCCTCCCATCTTTACCGATCGATATCGGTTCCAATTATTAGACCATATTCAGGTATTCTTCCTCCCTTTTTTTTGGAAGAAAAAAATAAGCGATTATGTAAATATCTTCTTTCTAATTGGCCGATTTTTTAGCAGGTGCCATTTCGCCATCTAGGCGAAGCGGGAACCGACAAAAAGGTTTTTTTTTTCCTTTACCTTTTCCACAATCCGAAACTTTTTTACCCTGCTTAAAATATAAACGGATTCCGTATATATTTAAAAAATATTTTTTATGCGTAAATTTATGATAGTGTAATGAGAAAAGTAGGAGAGATGATAAAACTAAGGCATTATTATTTTCCGGAAACTTTTCTGGCGTTTTTATTAGCAATTAATTAATTCCATCAGTCTTTTGTCGTTATTTCCGAATGTTTTTGCCTACCTTAAAAATATTCCGGTCGTTAGTTTTGTGTTTGTGGAAGATTAAGGAGAAATTGTGAACATTTCAAGTTATTATTGCTAACCTTTCAGTTATTCACGGTTAAATCACTATCTCAGAACATAATTTATGGATATTTATGTTTTATTATGATAATTTTAAACATCTTTCCGCCTTTGTTGCTCATATGTTAAAGTTAAAAACTAAATTCAATATTGCAATGAATTAAGAATGTCGCGTTAATCTAGTAGTCTAGAAATAAAAACAAAATAAAACACACAAAACCTGTACAGATACACTCCACAACCTTACATATAAATTATATTAGCACGACATAACGCGAAGTATTCTTTTTCAGATGATAAAATTTTCCGGCAAATTAATAGGGGAAAATTGAGATCAAAACGAGAATAAATCATATAAAAACTTATATCGTCATGCCACATAAAGCAGTGAATCTTACAAAGAATATCTTATGAAAAATTATGAGATCCACGGATACTTTTAAGCACTGAGTGATACTGAAGATAACGAAAGATACATGCACAATAAACTGAAAGCATTCCTTTAGAGATAAAAATAAAATTTACAAGTCGTATGTTATTTCATATTGTAACGAACTATCGAATTTACGGAATAAAACAACAAAGATAAATTTGTATAGAACTCTGCGAGATTAATTACATTTTAGTTCACCCGGGATATTTACACATATACTTCTAATGGAAACTGGTATAATAAAAAAATCAAACAGTGATCTAACTTAAAATTTGGCTGTGAAAAAAAGGTGGTTGTGTTTTATAAAATTTTAAGCATTATCGCAATGAGCCTATTTAATATTTCCAATTCATTTCCAGTTTTCCCTTAACTTTTATTTAATTAACTCAATATCCCCAACTCCTAACGGAATTTATTTAGTCAATATTTTTAAGACGACAAGTTAAATAGAATTAGGAACATAGCAATTTTAATAATACGCTTGACATTATTTTTTATTTTTAAGTAATAAAATATGAACCCTTAAAGTCTTCTTGATCAGATTTTCTCAACCTTTTCCATCTCACCTCTCACCAGGCATTTTGTCGAAAAACCCAAATCTCACCATGATACAAACATAACCTCATATTCGGAGAAAGAGATTTTTTTGAATTAAATTACATTTACCATTATATTAACTACTAATGGAAATTTAAAAAAATATTATATAGTGCAATACTTCGTTGAGAAAAAGTATTGTAAAAACTTTGCGTCCCACACGCTGAGAATTGTTTGCATTGATCTAGATATACTTGTAAAGAAGCTGATCGATGAAGCATAAAATCAACAATCAAAAGCTCAATATATACCACAAATTCCTGACATTCCTGAATCGAGACCACTGAACTCAATACATTAACCGAAATTCATTTATTTATTTATTTTAAAAAATCAAGATACTCGTTCGAAAACACATTCAAGAGCACCTTTTTGAGAGCAATTACGATTACCTACAAATATGCAGCCCGAAAGTCGCATATTAGGATTAATCTTAAAATTAATACATCTTATGAATATCACCGACATTGACGAAAAACCACAAAATTATTGACTGAAATTTAACCCATGAATAATAAATGCTGGAAAAATCTATCACATTTCAAGATTTGCAATTTGAATTCATGTTTAACAAATCCACACGGACAATTATTGGGACGGGATCCATAATAGTCGACCTGAATTCACGAACACGCAGTGATGCATTTACGAATTATTACCTCGGTGAATTGTCAAAGATCGATAAGTGCCTGAGACCGATACTGCTGTTGATTCAGGGAAATTATACAAAAACAGTAGAATTGACATAGAATTCTAACAAGAACTTCTACTTTACTAGTTCACAAGGTAATTGAAAACTAATTAATATTGAAAATAAAAGGTAACTTTAAATTATTCTTTTCTTCCTACTCTCGAGACCCCAAAATCTCAGGTCCCGAATTTTTATTAAGGAAAGTTAGACACATTTTTACATGATAATTTTGCATTAAGTAAAAACGAAAAAATTAACATTTTTCCTGGTTCTCTTCCCACTGACTGCAAATCCAACGTACAAAGTAACAACAAATACGGCAGGCGTTGGAAAATAAATATTCCTCTCAAATTTCCTCCCACCTTTAACAGGAATCGGTTTTTCCGCAAACACCCACATCGTATAACGAAGCAGTCTTCGTTGTCAACAGGGAGGAAGCACTACGTAATCATTTATAACGTGCGTATTTGTTCAGTTACAATAAACTTCCTGGCTGCTTCGGCCTTTAATAATAAAAAAAAAGCCACTCTTCCCACCATTAATCCTTTGACCCCGAAACCACGCCCTCCTTCACTTTTTAATTTCACCTAAAAATGCCAAACACGACGCCCTATCAACTTCAAACCACTTACCTATTCGACTACGGTTCATTTAAGGCGAAAAAAAAAATTCCGAAGGCGAAACACTCCAGGAGAACCACGCCCTGATTGATAGATAGCTTGCCCCGGAGGAAAAAAAGAGCAGATCAATTGATTGACTGCTATCAGCTCCGCTAAACACTCCGGTGCCTCCCTTGCGTTCCTTCCTATAGCAAATCCGTTTTCCTCTCTTCCGTCTCGTTCCCCTATCTTCCTCTCTCTCTCTTTCTCTTCTATTATCAAGATACACCTCTTTCTCTCTCCTTATGCGATTACATTGCTCGCTCTCTTCTCTCTCTTCCTCCCACGCTTGAATTATCCTTTTCCTGGATCTTAACTCTCTCATTGAAGAAATTGCAGGTACAACAGTATCAATATCACTCCGATTACTGTCAAAAGGTTCGTATAGTTATCGCTTTGTCCCTCTTATTTTCAATCACATTCCTCCTAACTCTTTCTAATTTTACTCTTTTTAGGCGCGTTTTGCTTACAGCGTGAGCGCTTATTACCGTCGGTCGGTCCGTCTGTCCGTCCGTCCGCATGTTCGTTCTCGGCTTCTACTGAACGGATTTTCATGAAATTTGATATTAAAGACTTTCAATCAAATATAATAAGAAAATCGCATAAATGAATCACGTACGCCAATCAGGAGCACCACTTTACTGGGGACAAAAAATTAAATTTTCGTCATATCCCTTAAAGTATTGCTCATATCAAAATATTTTTCAAATAAAAGTGGTAGAACGGGTAAAGTGGAGTATTTCCTTCCCCATACATTTTTATCGTAGGAGTAGCCGTTTTGACAAAATCAAACAAGAAAGTCTTATATCGAGTTGAACTTCCAAACTTTCTTGCATGGTTACTTCTTCATTGTTCCTAACGTAAACAATCTCCCAAACAAACGTTTAATTTCCTTACGTGTGCATGTAATATTATTAAATAGGAAGAAAATTGATTATTTATGATGAAGAAAAGAACATTTTAAAACGCTATTTCCCTTACGTACAGGTATATAATTGCTTTCTAATACTCCATTGCACGAAACGCGCCCATCAGTGATACGCTGTACACTTTCCTAATCTGTTTTTCAAATTAGGTTCATCCGCTTCTCCACGTGGCTTTTGTGTCTCACTTCTCTCGTTCTCTTTTTTTTCCCAGAAAGTCCACTCATTCTAATTCTTCTCTTGTCCCTCTTTCTCTTCTCTCCTTTCTCTTCCATCTCAATCTCCTTCCTCCCCAACCCAACCTAACTCCCCCTCTCAAGTCCTCGTCTTCTCATTCCTCTTCACTCCCTGTCTTCGTCTCTCGCCTCTTTCATCGTCCTCTCGCCTTACTCTCTCTACCCTCCATTCTCTCTCCCTCCCTCAGCTCTCACTCCACTCTCTCTCTCCCTCTACACTCCATCTCTTTCCCACCTCTCTCTTATTCATCTTTCTCCATCCCCTCTCCATCTCTCCCTCCTTTATTTCTCCTCTATTTTTCTCCACCGCCTCTCTCACCCCCTTTATCTCTTCCTTCTCTCTCCTCTCTCTCTCTTTTCTCTCTTTTTCCTCTTATATCTCTCACCTCTTTCTTCCTCTTCTCTCTCCTTTCTCCTCCTTTCTCCCCTCTCTTTTTTCCCTCTCTAGGGTTAAATGGAAGAGGGGACCTTATGGTCTCAATTTCGCCCTGAAAATAAAGCCACTTATCTATCTATCTATCTATCATTTCTTCTATCTCCCCTCTTTCTCCTCTCTCTCCTTTCTCCCCTCTCACCTTTCTCCTCTCTCTCCTTTCTCCCCTCTCACCTTTCTCCTCTCTCTCCTTTCTCCTCTCTCTTCTTTCTCCTCTCCGTCCTTTCTCCTCTCTCTCCTTTCTTCTCTCCATCTTTTTTTCTCTCTCTTTTCTTCTCTCTTCTTTCTTCTCTCTCTTCTTTCTTCTCTCTCTCCTATCTCCCCTCTTTCTTCTCTCTCACCTTCCTCTCTCTCTCCTTTCTCCTCTCTCTCATTTCTTCTCTCCGTCCTTTTCTCTCTCTTTTCTCCTCTCTCACCTTTCTCCTCTCCCTCCTTTCTCCTCTCTCTCCTTTCTCCTCTCTCCTTTCTCCCCTCTCACCTTTCTCTACTCTCTCCTTTCTTCTCTCCCTCCTTTCTCCTCTCTCTCCTTTCTCCTCTCACCTTTCTTCTCTCCTTTCTCCACTCCCTCCTTTCTCCACTCTTTCCTTTTCCACTCTCATCCTTCCTCTCCCCTCACATTCCTTCCTGGATCCCTACTTTCTCACTCCCCACATCTCTCCATTCTTTCTCTCCCCTTTTTCTCTCCCCCTCCTCTTGTCTCTTATTCCTTTCTCCACAACATTTCCCATCCTTTCTCCTCTCTCTCTATCCTTTCTCTCTCTCTCTACCTTTCTCGCTATTCTCCCTCCAACACCACTTCTTGAACTTCCTCATTTTGTCCACCAACCTTCCTCTCCTTTTTCTTCCCCCCGAACTCCATTATATCTTCCACTTCCCCCCCCCCTCCCCCTCTGCATCTCTTTCTCCTTTTCTCCTCCTCCAATTCAGCGTCTCTCTTTCCCTCCCCTTTCATTCACCCTTTCTCTTCTTCCTCTACTCACTATACTCCTTCGCATCGCAGCCTTATTCTCCATCTCTTCCGATCGAACCCAAATGGTTTCTTTGTTTCTTTCTTTTCTCTGGGTTCAACCGTGCTCGCATAAGATTGCTCTAGGGTTCTCTCTTTTCTTCCTGCGAAACCTCACGAACTGGTGGGAATTGATTAAGGAGCGATACGCGCTCGATGTGTTCCGTCAACGGTGTAAGAGATAAGTCTCCTCTTCCCGCCCTCAGGTGAAGTTTTTGGAAAGTGATAACGTTTGCTGACGCTGATACTTTACCCGCCTTGAAGGGCGTAGAACTGACTGAAATGGAGAAACTTGGCAATCATGTGGAAGTGATATCAGATGACGGTTAATTAACGCCGAGATTTATTTATTAAGACGCTTGAATGACTTCTGTTCGATAACATGATAGCTGCATACCATAATGTATCGTTCAGTTGTCACTGTATGAACGAATTATCCTATTCTGCGTTAACATGAAAATTTCGTCCGTTAGCAGAGTATAAACTAAAAATGTCTTCCTTACTATTACATCTTCCCCTATGAACTTTTCTATGAGAAAAAACTATCATACGCGTATAATGTCCATATGTTTTTTGTTTCTATATTGTAGTTTACGAAAAATCCTTTGTTGTCTGAAAAAGAAATTTTTAAAATCATATCCTGCGACTTGTGCTACCCGGACACCATAAGCTGTTGCAACACAAGTTTATTTCGCAGAATTTCATACTCGCGAACAATATTATAGTCGCCATCACAAAATATATGAGAAATCGATTAATAATTTGTTAACAGATACTCTCGACATAGCATTAATCATTAAAAGCAAATAAGTATGCATATTTTAATGACGATAGAAAAGGAAAACTTTTGCGAACTTAAACATTTCATGAATATTATGAAATTCAACAAGTTAGGAAAGTACAGCTAAAGCAGATATTATAAGGCGATTTTTTACACTGCACAAATAAAAGCATTGAGCATGAGAGTTAAGTATTTTCTTTATTGAAACCCAGAGAAACTTTTTTTCGATAAAAACTGAAAATGTACGCTAAATCTACAAGGATTTGAATTCCCTCTTCAAAAATAAGAAACTGCCATTTCTAAACTTTTCGATAGTTTAAGTCCAGAATTTGAATTTTGAGGGGAAATAATTTTAAAAAGCAAATATATACACCTCATCACCTATTTACGTGCTTTTATTATGGGGCTATAATGGGGCAAAATTAAACTTTAACAATTTCGGATTGCCACACGTAGCTCTCATATGTAGTAAATTATCCTGAAAATTGGGTTGAATCGTTTCAGAATTATCGCCTGCACAGACGGACGGACGGACAGACAGACAGAGTGAATACGTAAACGTATTTTTTGCGAAAAAATCGCTAAAAATAGTTTGTATAAAACGAATTACCTCAACTCGAAGATTTTTGTAATAATTTGATCGCATAATGAAATAACTCGTCTGATAAAATTTCAGTTTTATAAAAAAAAATACAAGAGGTAGTAAGACTGCGATATGTTAATGGATGAATAAAGAAATATGATTTATAATTATATATGTTAAAATTAATGTTTTAAGAGACAGTAATTTCCACGTTTACTGTCATGCGTTCAGAGAAATGTTCCTAATGATTTTACTTTATAGCTATTTTTGAAAACCGATTTATGCACCGATAAAATCTCCTTCATATTTTTAATAAATATAAAACCATGCGCCATGTCGATAGACTAATGCAAGCAATAAAAAGTTCGATAATTTAACTGTGATACCGTTGAATCTCAAGTGGTCACGTTAAGTTTTCACACACTCCATTCATCTGGTGACGAATATAACGCCTTCCCTCCTCACCCTTATATTCTTACTTCCTCGCCATTTTATCGCCCTCCCGCGCATTATTAAGCGCAATTACAACCTTCGTGTGATCCTCAATTCAACAAGAAAACCTTAGGGGAGTTGGAAACGAGACGGCTGCCATCAAGGTGAGGGAAAATTGTGCAGTGCGACACGGGAGAGGATTAATGTCCAGTGAAGGGATACGCGTAAAAGTTAAAGGTTATATTTTTTTCTTTTTACTTCGTCTTTCTCGCACGGCTTCGGAATCAAAAGTTGCGATGTTACGACTAAGTATAACATTATAAAACAAAATTAGGCCAAAATAGTGAATTTTTAACATTATAAACATTACTTATCTATCTTAGTAGAAGTGTTATTCATTCATTATCACCTTAAATGTACTAAGGAGTATGCGAACGTTATAAATATTCCCTAAGAGGTACGCCAGCAATTTAAAAAAAAACATTGAAAATCCGTGCGATAGATTAATTTAAAAAGTTTAACACATTATAATCTTCGTTAAATAGCGAGGGGGGGAGAGAGAGAAGCAGTCGCTGCTGCAATGTCTGAGAAATGTAACAAATATGGACACATTTTCGTTGCGCAGAAGGACTCCATGTCTGCTTGGTAATGACAAGATCTCCTTGTGGCGATATGTGAGGGACAATGTAGTCAAGTCGAAGATGAAGGAAATATCTAAGTTTAAGAGGCGTGCATACTGAGCTCTATTTACAATTTTTAATGAACATTTTGAACTGATCTATCAAATATAAGAAAAATATTGGAAATGACGTGTAGGCATGACTAAATAATTAAATCAAAACTGAAAAAGGATTTCAATCTTTCCCGGAGAATGCTGTTAGTTGAAGAGTTCTCGGGTTTTCCACCGGTTAAGGTCTCGTAGAGCGTTGGACGTTTCGGCGTAAGACACAAAGATGGCGGATGTGTCTTACACCGAAACGTCCAACGCTCTACGAGACCTTAACCGGTGGAAAACCCGAGAATTCTTCACTAAATCAAAATTTTTCCCATTCTTCCTCACTTTTTCTCCCTTTATCCTGTTCTTTTCCCTCTCTCCCTCCCATTCTCGCTTTCTCTCTCCACGACAGTGAAATACTATGCCCCTGCATCTTATACCGCCGCTGGTGCATATATATACAAATAAATACGGCGATATGAACAGTTAAACTTCCATGCTTTAACGCTAGCGATTCAATTGTTGTCAATACCACGCGCGTGCTGCCCACTAACCGTCAATTTCGAAGAAAATTCAATATCTTTTGAAATATTCCTCATATGAAAATTTAGTTCAAACAAGAGTTGTAGAAAAAATAATATCTACAACTTTTCTCAGTGGCGTAGTGGACACCCCCGCATGACGGAGGAGCCCGGGACCGAAAAGGGGCCCAAAGAGAACCGCCGATAAAAGGATTCACGGATAATGGAGACAAAGAAAAAGTAATATTAGGAGGTAGATTAAAGACCTATGCGTTCGAAGCGATCGAGAATTCTCCGGAACATGGAACATTGAAAAGCGTGCTCGTATATGCTCACTTGCTTTGGACCAGGCCCTGCAGACTGCGTTATCTGAGAGATAAAGTATACTATGGTCTTCTAGAAGGTTTCAGCTTCGTAAACATCACGTAAGGGTACATTATTATCCGCTCACAATGTTAATGAAGCTTGCCTTCATTTCGAGCTGTTGTCATTTTCCCTTAGTGTATCTTGAGATGGCATCTGGTATAGTGCGTCGCGAAGCGAGGCGAGGCTAACTGAATTGAGAATATTTCCCATGCAACTCGGACAAAGTTTTCATTAGAGGCAGTTCGTAAATGTTTTTGAAGAACTTGTTTGTAAATTAACCATGGACAATGGATCCCTCTCTTCTCTCACTATACAGCTTTCAAGATACGATAAGGCAAATGAAATGAAAAGCTAGGCCCAGAGAGCAGAATATCCTTTTGCTTACCAAAGCATTTCCTCTCCAGAACTGTTGACAGATGAGAAAAACACATCGGCCAAAGAGGATAACCGCCTGTATGCATGTGAAGAATTCGTCAGACGTAATGGCTACGTCGGTCGGCGTTGAGGGGATAGACACAACAATATAAAAGCATCCTCAAATTCAGTCAGTTTGGAAGCTTCACGTGTTACGGTCAGGGCTGCTCTACATAGTAGTTGCATTTTGGTGAATTTTAAAGCTAGTGACAACAGAAATGAAAACGTTAGTGTCCTCTTTGATATGTGATTTCCTCATTCTTATTCCTAAGGCAAGCAGTGGAAGATTGTGCAGTGAATTTAAGTGTATTTCAGTGAAATTTTTCATAGGTAGTAAATATTGAAATATAAAATTTTGTGACCCTCACATTTTAAGATGTCAAAGCCAACTCACCTAGGTGGTGCTCAAAAACGTAAATTAAAATGGGAAGGTGAGCGTTCTATTCAAAAGAATGCGAAATTGCTGACAAGTTTTTTTCAAGCGAAACTCAGTTCGCCAGCGAAGAGTTCCAGCTTGTCTTCGGGAGAAAAAACATCTTAGTGACACTGAAGAGATATGCAAGGATGTGAGTAATGTACAGTGCGGTGATGCACAGAGTTTAATGATAGGTGGTTCTAGTATTATTACCAGTGAAAAAGATATAGTGGTAGAGATTGAAGAATTTTCAAAGATGAAGTGTTCCTTAGATAAATCGACTTGCTTGTTACATTCACTGTGCAGCTCATAACTGGAACCTTGTGATTAGAAATGCAGTTGAGGGTGTTCCGGAAACGAAAAAATTTTAAACTATCATTGAAAAGCTTTATACATTTTTCGGCAATAGCATCAAACGTTAGGAAATGCTAACTTCGATGCAACAGAGTAGCAGACAAAAGCAAACTTTAAAAAATCTGATGTAGCCAACACATGACTTTCTCCATATTTGGGGTATATATATTTAAATTATTATGAATAGCATTATGAGGCAAAATTATCATTTCGTATCGTAAAAGAATACAGTAGTCCTTATTGCCGTAAATTATATTTTGAATATGTTTACAGAATTCACCGCTACATGGTGGTGGCGATGTATACTGGAAATTAAGAAAAAGCAAAATATTTCCGAAATGGATGGTTCTACGAAAATTTGTTTCAAACAAAACTTGGAAGAAATATTATTCTCTACAACTTTGGTCCTTACAAAGATTACCAATAACAACGTTTTTAGGAGATATTTGATGGAAACCGAAAAACCGATTATTAATAAATAATTCCTAAACAATAACAGCTATGGAAAATTCTTTCAACTGTAAGTTGTAGGAAATTACATTCTCTATTACCTTTGTATAGAATTGTATATACAATAATAATGTTTTAACGGAGAAATATCGCTAAAACCGAATCGGGTTTCGAATAAACCTCGACTTCCGGTTAACCGTTATTGTCCAAAAACTAGCCAGTTCTTTGTGCTCATGTTAAAGTGTTATATTTGAAGTTTAGTAACAATATGACAAGTACTTTTTGAGTTAGAGTGCCCACAATCACATACACACACGCGCACCCAGAAATCATTCCGAAAAGTCTAAACGTGTTCTAAGGACCTCAAAACGTGTATTTCCGTTGAAATCTCGAAGTCGATATTTTTCGTGATCACAATACTTTCCCATACTACGTATGGAGAAAGTAAAAAACTTTCTCCCACGCGTTTGTCATCGCATCACGATCGCTCAGGTATCGTTTTTCGGACTTTTTGAAATGCCCCTCTAAAATAATCTTGACATCCGTAAAGAAAGATGAGCGCGAAGAAGCAGAAAATCTCAAAATTAAACAGGAAAATTTTCGATTTGTTTTTCTCTAAGTTCTTCAAAGCAAAGTTATAGAAATTATCAACTCTGTGTCTCAGTTGCTGCAATCAGATGATGCGGATCTTATGAAAAGAACCGAGCTTCTAGAGAACGCACAACATGAATTAGTTTCTTATAGAGGACAGTTTGATGAAGCTATATCATCAGCAAAAATGCTAGCTGAAGGTTGGTGCATAGAACCACGTTTTATTGAAATTAGATTGCGCCGTAAAGGTACCATTGCTGCATGTGAAGTTGAAGTATTAAACAATACAGAGTTTCACTTCAAAGTATCTGTGTTTTATGTAACATTGGACATTGTAATTAGTCAAATACAGAATAGATTTAAGTCAATGAAAGACATATCGAGTAGATTTAAAATATTATGCCCTACAATACTGGCAAATATCGCTGATGAGGAATTACACAAGAATGCGAAGGAATTATGGTCTGTTTACCCCGCTGATCTTTCCTCTCAGTTCCCAGAACAGATGCAGTTTTTTAGAATGGCACTGAGATCGGCTATACAAAAACAAAGTAGTGTTAGAGACCTTGTTTATCTGCTAATAGTAGAGAACACTGCGATAGCTTTCAGTCTTCCAGATGTGTGTACCTCCTTCATGCTCTTTTTGACATTGCCAGTCACCACTGCGAGTGCTGAGAGATCATTCTCAAAGTTAAAATTAATAAAAAACTATTTACGGAACTCCATGATTCAGACAAGACTAAGCAGCCTCGCAATTTTGAGCATTGAGAATGAGCGATCATCCAAGCTGAATGTTGATGACGTCATATAAAAATTTGCCGACGTCAACGCAAGACGAACACAAAGATTAAAATTAGGTAGGAATATTTATCACTCTATTACATAAGAGATCGCTCTAGGATTGATATTTTCAATGGCGCATTTAGAAGTTGAAATTATTTTTTCCTTTGGATTTAGAATTTGATATCTCAAGCATTTTATAAAATTGAATTTATTTCTCTAACTGCAATATTGTCTAACAATAAGTGGTTCAAGTTTTCATCCCATGAGAATGAAAAAATTATGCATTTATATTTTCATGTTTATATATATATTTTTATATAATAAGCCTTGTTAGAGAATTGCCACCAAAATTTAACTATACTATTAATTTTCCGAGTTTTATGAATTGAAACAGATAACTTAATAAAACTTCACGGTACCGTTCGTGATGGCACCGTGAAGTTATTATTGTCCAATGTATTTACACATATCCAGCGCCGTGGCGTCCAAGGTAATATAAAGGAGGATATCTGCAAGAAGTTGATAAAATGCTATGCATAGAGTATAGGTTTATATGGGGCAAAAACATGGAAAAATGATATTAAATATTTTGAAATCTTCGAAATGAGGAAATGGAGAAGAATGCTGAAGATAAAATGGACAGACAGGGTAAAAACGAGCAAGTACTGCAAAGAATTGGAGAGAAGCGAACGAATATACAGACTATCAGAAAGAGGAAGGTGAACTGAATTGGACATTACCTGAGGAGAGATGATTAAAGAAGTGCTAGAAGGAAAACTGGATGGAATAAGAGAAAGAGGTAGGAAAAGGTATCAGCTGATAGACGACTTGAAAGGGAAAGATAGCTATCAAGACATGAAGAAGACTGCAGAAAATTGGAGTATGTGGAGAACCAGGTTTAACGATGAATAATCACGGACCTGTCTACGGACAAACTACCTATGATGATGATATGTGCGTATGTATATATATACATATATATATATACACACACACATGATCGTCGCGGGGCGGATCGCGATCAGAGGCAGAGGGCATAGTATTAAGGGGGACGAACGCGAGGAGAACGTATTTATGGTGCCGCTATGCTTAGTAAACGGGTTTTACTAGGACCTTTGATAGATGAATCCCTCGATGACTCCCCTTTAGGGGATTTCCCGTCAAAGTGGCACGCGCGTTTAACAAGCGCTCCTTATTAACGGCCGGGTACTTCGGAAAACGGCATTACGGAGACATGCATGTCGTCCCGGAGTAATAAACCAGCTCGACGAAATGCGTTCGAGACACGACTGGTTTCGAGCCCGTTACGTAAGATTAACCGGATGCCCTGGGATCGAGCCCATTCCAGTTATTATAGTCTCATGTTCCCGTAAATAAGATATTTTGTTTAATCACTGTGTTTATTCACACGCGCTATAGGACGCACAAACGAATTAATAAGTGCATAAGGAAACGATTCAAGAAATATCTCATGTTACTATGTAAAGAACGTTTAAAGTTGAAGTAATTCTGAATCGCGTACCGAGATCTTTATTATGCTAAAGAAAAGAAAATATCATACTTACGTGCGTCCTTCACGCTTTAAAAAGAACTTTTAAGTTACTATTTGCGGAAGTTCCCGTTAATCGGAACTCAGCATTTATCCGCCATTTTTCTTTAAACACATACTCTTAAATTTTGGTGTTTATAAGAAATTATATGACAAAAATGTCATCCTATGAAAAAGCAATCACGGCTATCTCGAAGAAAAAAATATATATTTTTGTACTAAATCGTGAAATATTATTTTTCTTCCAAAATAAAATAAACCTGTTGTTTACGAATTTTTAAAAAATGCTTCATTTTTAAGCAAATTAGATGAAATATTTACTTAAATTACATCGTTTTTTGGAAAAAGTATTTCTAACAGGGCTGCCACCTTATCTAACAAAAATCAAAATTTCCATTCCTGAATATTCTGATGCTTTTGCTTCCTGCGTTTCACTTGCATTTGGCCGAATCCAAACTTAAACACTGAACATGTCCAGAAAGAATACATGACGAGAACGAAATTCCATAAATATACTGTGGAATATTAAAATCTCGGAATTTGTTAAAGAAAAAGCTCACGCTCTCCTGACTGTCTTGCTTCACATTAGCTACGAACCAAACCGAATTTCACAAAAGGATGAGATTTAAAACATTAATATCATTCGGTCAGAGGCTATTTATCTTTGTGGAATTAATCACGGCAAACGTTAAAAGAATCCCTATCTCGTAGAACAGATGCCCTTTTCCGTAAGAATTCAAAAATATATTTAAGGGAGTGATATTTTAATTCTGCGCAGACGCAATTCATCGAAACGTGGATCGCTGCAAAATTTAATTCCTACCAAATGTTAATTTATATGAAACCTTCACTTTATTCCTTATATAGCCCAATTTATTATCTCCTTCCCTTAAAACTTATTGAATGAACGTTTTATAAAATATCAAAATACGGTCAAACTTAATGCTGTGAATAAATAAATATTAAGAAATTCGGCACTTTAATTCGGAGATTCTATACCGAATTTATGCATGTTTTTCCTTTTTATGCTAAAAGAACGTTCCAAAATAGAGTAAAACTGAAACCACGAAACATGAGTGTACTTTAAAATTTCTTTATATAAATAAATAACTATAGTTATCTCTATTGAAATCGCTGCAGCAATGAGGGATTAGTGAGCTATTAACAATAATTCTTTTATATAAATAAATAATTATAGTTATCTCGATTGAAACTGCCGCAGCGATGTGGTGACGTCAGTGGGTCGCAATCATCGTCCGCTTGTTCTTTTTGGGCAATATCTCATCCGTCCTTATTACGTAGGAATTTTCCTGACAAGCCATTAAAATGGGGAATATTCCCTCCAAGTCTGCAGCGGTGACGAGACCCCGCGGCCTATCAAAGAAAATTGGCAACGCTGCACACCACTCCTTGAGCCCAGAGCTCAATTATATTAAAGAAAACAGACATTCGCGCGAACCTATCTTCGCTCTCCCATCTCTCAACGGCAGACTTCTATTACCCAAAATCCAACGGGGGAAGAGAGAGAGAACGCGGCAAATCCCCCTTTCCCGCCATCCCAAGCCTCTCATAGGATAAAAACTCGACCCTTTTTTTATCTCTCCATTCTTTCCATCAGGAAACCTATTCCATTTAATGCCTTTATTATCTCACCCTTCGTCTTCGACACTAATTCTCCTCGGATGTCTTCCTTTACTTTTCATCCCTCGTGCTGCTGGATGCATTTCGTACTTTCATTGTTCGGAGAGGAGACTACTGTTGTGCGCAACGGAATGAATCGAGCGCGCGAAGCCCCTGCGGAGAATAATAAATTTAAGGAGATGAAAAACAAAACTTATATTTTGTTATTAGATAAGGATGCCTAGATTGTCCGAATTTATTGTAATGTTTAGGAACATTGCACAAATTTTACATCCTCAAGATATGTTGAGCATTTGGGACAATATTTTACGCGGGCTATCGTAATGGTAACCGACTTAAATATTTTAAGAGTATAGGATCATCAGTTTATGAAATATTTGAAGAAGTTTTTTTAATTATATTCTCTTTCTTTAACCGAGTAACCGGTTTTCTAACATCAGCTGGACGAAGAGCGATAACATCATATTTTTCACGTTACTTTTAAAACTATACAAGAACCCCGAGGATAAATTTAATTGAGACTAAATTAGAACGGAAACGTTGATGAAAATGGCTTTTTAATTTTAAACACCAATTCTAAAAGTTTCTAGAATTCCTAATAACTTTCTACGCCCACGTTCTGTTAAAATTAACTCTTTAGAGCACAGATTAATACTTTAAAGAAGGTAGAATTTTTTTATCCAGATTTGCAATTATTTAAGATTTTGCTACCACTGGTTCGCTGCAAAACCTAAGCGTTAAATCATGATTAATAAGAAAACCACAATTCATAAAATTTTATTAGATTTAGAATTATGTGGTTACAGATCAGCACCCCTAAAAAGCTACTACCACTTTAAAAAATCACCTAAATGCATGAAAACAGATGCATAAATGTGGTGTTACAAACAACTCTAGAGCACGACATTAAAATTCACTACGGGGTCGTTTTATCGACATAAAAATGACCTGTCGCTCGAGCCGTTTCCAAAAATCATTTATAAACTTAATGGAAGATTAGTGAATACAGAAAAACTTTTTGGAGCAACTTTAGTACACGTACACGTGACGTATGTGCATTGATCGTAGCAGGACACACAATCGAAAACGTGATGTACTCCTACAAAATATGTAAATTTGAAATTTAGCGTGATGCTAAGTTGTAGGCAACTTTTTTCCATTCGATTGCGTTTTCCGCTCCTTAAGAAGTGCATAGCAGACATTAAAGGGCATTATACAATTGAGCATGAAAATTTCAACCGAAGGATACAAATTCAATGAAAACATCTAAAACTTCATTTCAACCTCTATGAACGAAGGTTTAAAAATAAACATCTACATCGAATCCAAGCAAATTCCGAATTACAGACGCTTGAGTTATCAAGCTTTAAATGCATATATAATTCCACACAAACTAGTAACAATAGCAGATACGTCGTCTAAATGATACGTCTATTAAAGTTGTCACAAAAATTTGATTACATTTAGAATCAGCCAAGCCACTGAATTTCAAATTCGATAAAAGCGCAACTTGCTAACAAGGAGCACTTTAGATTACTGACATTGAAGTAATATTTAAGCAGGCGCAATTAAAGCTGTTTCGACGATACAAGCGAGTGAATCGAGCTTTTAGGTGTGGTCGGAGCCAAGTTGGGATCTCAGGGTCTATTACTAATAATACTAGCTTTATCGTCCGCAATAATAAAATATGAGAAACGTCTCACACTTGTTTACGAAGCATTGCATATTTTTCCAACAATAAATGCGTTGACAAACTATCAAAAAATTAAGGGAAATGGCTTACTCGCTATATTTCAACGACATATTCGACCATTCTTTGTGATTTCTATTAACAAACTTCGCAAAAATAACACCTTATTTAAATTAATTTTATTAATTATTATTCACCATTTAACTTTTGTCAATTTTTATTTAAATAATCATATACCGAAAAATAACACCTAGAGACATCTATATTTCTTCTATAAAAGCATAAAAATGTTAACTGAAATATGTACATCAAAAGATACACTGGATGTTAATGAACTAGAAATATGCATTTATTTAGTCTTATTGACATATTTTCGCGATACTTCAGCGTATATTTGAACTCTCTCTTCAACAAAAGTAAACTTGGTCATTTCAGCTGCGCCCCTGTGAAACTTCCAAGTCGGTTCTGATATTCCCCTACAAACGCAACCCAAAATACATGTGAAATTCCAATCGTTCATTCTTCTAAAGAAATGCGTTACTCTAATCTTTCCAGTTAATACTGCGCAATAACGCATGAAATGCTTATTGTTACGTGCTGGTCGCAATGCATTTGCGAAAGAGACAATTTTAAAGTCGGCTGCTCCAACCTTACATTAAATTACACGTATGAGTGCAAATTAACCGGTACTATTCCAACCATAGCCGGCGTACCCCTGGTGGTTAAAGGTGGAAATGATAGTACGCACTCCATTCCGTGAGGACGGTTATTGGCGTTACGGTGGCCGTATTCGGGCAGAACGTTACAGACTCTAAAATTACTGCAGATCGAAACATCAAAATCTCAATAAAATTGCCAAGAAAATGACCGATATGAATATAATGTTACTGGACAATATATTCTAATATTTATTAATGTAAGTACTAAGGAATATATAAGCCAAAAGGAAAAACACTTATTAGCGCGTTTTATTCATCAACGCGCTTATGTTTTCTCTCTGTCTGCTCGTCTGGGCGTCTGTGCAACCGCTTAAACAGCAAGTGAATGTTAATAGACAAAAGACTGAAATTTCAGGGCGTATGTGATCTATAATATGCTTTATTACGTTGTCAAAGCATGTTTGGAGAAATCGGTGGGGCGTCAGGGTGTGCCTTGAAAATTTTCAAATTAAGATTTTGAGTAATTGTTCATAGATAGAAAGTTTTAGAAATTCACTATTTTTGTGACATTCATTTCCATTGCCATCTATAAAGCTAGAGAAGAAAATCTTAGAGATAGAATGTTGACATTTTCTTAAGTATTGAATAAAATACTCTCCCATGCAAGTATATCACTAAGCTAACATAGAATTTTAAATGTAAAATTCTTAATAAACCTCAATAAATATAACGCATTTTTTCATGTCGAGTCAGCAAATTAAGTTCCAATTTTTCTTTTCGTTCTTAATCTTAATGCGCAAATGATCAACTTCTTGGACATTTAAAACTGTGATAAATCATTAGTGGTGTAGTGACCACACAGAAAAAGTTAACGATGATTAATTTGTAAACTGGCATGTTAATCCTCAGAACGATATACGTACGTTCTACACCCCCTAATCTAGAAATTTCATCTCATCCGCAACAAAAGTTATGAGTCGCTAATAAAGCAACAGAAGCGCTGACAGCAAAGTGATATGGTCTCGCGGATGAATGCTATTCCTCGAATGGCTCATATGGCTATAGTGCCATGCATTTGGTGACGTCAGTTTTCGAATTGCTGTGGTGACTTAATGGAAATCAACTCTTAACTGCAACGCCTCGTTTTTAGGCAATACCAAGGAATTTGCGCGGCAATTAGTTATATACTAGCAGAACTTCCCGTTGAATTTCAACGGATTTAGAGAATCTAAAACTTAGACCGCGTAACATGTAAGCATCGCAAGAATAAGATAGTATACACACAGCTTTAACTGTCGAATAAAGCAAAAATGAAGAAAACCTGTTCGCAATTACTTATTTAGATGAGTGAAGGAAGAAAATCTTGAATTCTGAAAAATCGAAAATTACGTGTAAACTTATGGGAAAATAATTATTGAATTAAGCACCTCCCAGCCCTAAATTTTTTATCGCCATATAGCCTATGTTATCCGCAGGATAAAATTATTTACCTATGCGAAGTTTTGTGATTATATCATCAAAGGTTTGAAAATCACAATTTGTGGAAAATCTACCTCATTATTTAAGTTACTTACATAGTTTTAAAAACAGTTTGCTTCGGAGAACTCTATGCCACACTTTCTGTTTATTTCTTCGCTACTTCAGTTTATATTAGGTATATATTATTTCTTTTAGTTTATATTAGGTATGCATTAATTCTTTCAGTTAATATTACGTATTGTTTACAACGGTTGTCACGTAAATTGATAATCCAACAATACACTCATTCCCGTGTTATTTAAATGGGAAAAATTAAAAGAGAAAAACATTCTTAATATAAAAAATGTACATAGTTCAAATCACTTTAAAAACTCTCCCATTATGCTCATCTTTTTTTGCGGTTAAAATGGCACCTTCTTCTTGCTTCTATGTTTTGTAGTTGCTGCGCTATAAATGCACAAATACTCTTCAAAATATTTATAGTAGAGATTAGAAGATAATTCAATTAAAAAAACAAATATTTGGTTTCCATGTAAACAAATTAAAATCGTACACAGAAATTGACAAAAGATATTACGTTAAAAATTTTCCCATATAAATGCATTGAACTCTCAATTTCGGCGACAATGGGAGTTGTCATGGTACCTTATAATTGGTATCATAGTAAAACTGATAAAATCACGTATTTTATTGATTCTAACCGCATTTCTACGCGAATTCGACCAGAATTCGGAATCTGTCTTCAATAAAAATAAACTTTTTTCTTTCCCGCAAAAAAGTATCCAAGTCTCAGGTTCGTACCGTTATTTTAAGTAATTTTAAAGTGCAAATTCAAAGTAGTCTACTCTCATCCCTGTATTTCAGTTGAAGGACGCGTCAAAATACTTGACATTCGATAATTAAATCGTTCGCCATTTCGAATCAAAGTGACGGACAGAAACAATACCTTGACCATTCACTAAGTTAGGAATGTAAGGAAGAATCGTACCAAATTTGGTTATTCTAGCTTTTATCGTTTAGGAGGAGTTCCAAGAACAAACCCACAAACCAACAAAGACACCCTTCAAAATATACTTATTATAGGAGATAACGGTTGAGCCAGGTTAAGGCACTGACAGTTATAAAGTAAAAGCGCTACTAAAATTTGAGTGGTGGTAATTTTTTACGCGTCGCAATTATCCAAGGATATCGCTTCCTTTACCATAAGAAAACAAATTTTTAAAAGTAATAAAAATAAATATTGCGAGGAAGTGTGTATTATATAAAATCCTTTATAGGCCGAAGATAAATTATAACTATAAAACGGAAAAACGAAGCAGAGGTTTCCAAGCATCGTCGCATTGCGATACATTAGCTCAATATTTTTTATCCCGAACCATCTATAAATATTCAGAGAACTTTTTGTGAATTGGCGTATTTTTTAAATCGATTATGATCTGCGTGATATCAACATAAGTGAAGCTAGAAATGAATCGAATATTAAACCTTATCCTCATAAAAGTAAGCCTTTTTCAGAGGTTTGTGTCTTAAAAAAGGAATTTGTATAAAATAATTTGAAATAAAGCAGATTCTATGAAAATTTTATGATAAAATGAGCCATAAACATATTATACTGTTATAAATCAATAGGAAGAGTAGTATGTACTCTTTTCCCTATTATCAAGCTGAAATTAATTCACGCACTAACATATTCCTTTAAAATCGAACAAGATAAATAAAATCTTTCATTGCTCACAGTTTTTAGCGAATCCTTCGAAACATTTCGCAAACCAGCATTTGGGAAGCATTGCCATAATATACAATAAAATATTTAATTAATTATCGTTAAATTTATATAACAAACAAATGTATACTGACATTTCAGAATGTTTTGCATAATGAAACTTCATTAAAAGCGATTCGAAATTACTCCATCGAGTAAACAGCAGCTGAAGAAGAAATCGACCGACCCCTCTCTATTTCTGCGAACAACTTTAGTTCCAAAGAAAAGTAGATCGGGTTATGGAGCATGTGTTTGGAATGCGAGGCACAAAACCGTCATGAGGAGACATGTTACTTTCGGCATAAGCCTTCAAGGGGAAGGTTATGAGTCCTTAAGGTCATGGCTCGCAAAAACATTTTGGTAGGAAGAGTTGAGTAAGCTTTAAGTGGTTCGGATATAAGGGAGTTGGGAAGAATTTACAAGTTTCAACGCCACGAGGAAATTTCGTCGGGCCGAGCAAACAGAGTCCGTGGGGGATATATCTCGAACGTTAGTAGGAAAAGTAAGCTCAGCTTTATAGGCGAGTGGAAAACGACTATGGTACTGTGGAAAAAGACTGCGGTATCGACAAGTGCCAGTTTTCTCGCATAAAATATAAAAATTAATGCTTAAAGTTCAGATTCTTGGAATTGCCAGATGGGACGAAACTATAGCCATCTAAATATAGCCTAATTGGATGACACTTTTTTTGTACATAATTTATGCTTTGGTGATAAAATATAATTTAGTTTTCTGTTACAGAAATTCAATTTAAAGAAACATGGACAAATATATTAAATAATAAATACAAACTTTTTAGTCATAAATTTTACTGTGTGGACGTTTTCTTAAATTGCGTCTAAACTCTGATTACATAGGTGATACTTTTACCAAATATCTTCTCCGTCCGGTATTGTGTTTATAATATGCTTCAGAAATAAAATTATTTAATTGGACGTCCTTAGAACGAGACATGGTGGCTGAAAGGGTTAATTCAAAACGCCAGTGGGCATAACTCGATAATAAATATTACATTAACAACGCTTCTAACAATACCGATTTATACAGGTTAGTAATAACTTTTATTTCTTAAATTAATTCGCTGTCAACTCAAGGCATTACAAGATTTCATCATAACGTATCCGGGAATACACAGAATACGCATGAAATTAAACCTTAATTCCGACGAAAAGAATCCGCGACAATTAAAAAAAAAAACATTTTTTAAAGTTTTTTTTTAATGCTTGCACCGATAAAATTAAACGGGTGAAGAAATATTACTTCCCGAGGCGATGAAGATCCATGTTTTTTATCGCCGATTTAAGGCTTAGGAAAGTTTCTCCGAAACGAGGGGTAGGGTTATAAGGCGGAGGAGGGAGGGGGAGGGTTTAGAAAAAACTTTTTAATAGCCGAGTTTGTGTTCTGGAAAAGGGGGTCGGAAGAGGCAAGAAGCTAGTGCGAGGATTTAGGAGTGTACGAGGCAGAAAGCAGTTTAGAGAGAAGGAGAGAGAGAGAGAGAGAAAAAATAAGGTCGGTTAAGACGGGTAGAGTGTGAGAACACGGGGGAAGGGAGAGGGGGGGGGGGGGGGGGGGGGAAGACCGTTGGCGGGAAGGTTCCTGCATAATAAGCCATACTGCGGAGTGCAAAAGGGACGTTGGGTGGGGGAGAAGGGGGAAAAAGAAGGGTTTTCGGCAGGAGATAAAGGAGGAACGGGAGACTCCTGACGGGCACAGCTGTTGCCAGTAACAGGGAATCCCAGGAGTGAGATAGGGTGACTTTGTGTGTAGGAGGGGGGAGGATGGCAGTATCACGAAGGTTAAGAATATAGTAAAGGAGTCGTGGCGGAAGATATGAAGTGTGGGGGAGGGGAGGGGGGAGGGTGGGGTGGAAAGAGTAGCGAGAGGGGAGGGAGGGGAGGGGTTATAGAGGACGGGAGGGTGAAGTTAAAAGTACGGGAACAATGGGAAGAGGCGGAGGAGGAAGAAGAAGATGGAGGAGAAGGTTAGGGAGATAAAAGGGTGAGATGGGTTGGTTTCGGGGAGAGAGATTAAGACAATGGAAGCGGAGAGTGAGAGGTGTGGAGGAGGAGGAGTAGGAGTAGGGACGGGAAGGGGCGAGGAAAGTGTCTTGGTAAGAAGGGAAAATTTTAAGGAGATGGGGAGAGGAAAAGCGTGTTGTCGAAAATCGGGTTGCAGCGGAATATTTTGGGAGAGAGGAGGGGCGAAATGTTGCGCGAAGAGTGGTTTTTTTTTTTTTTTTTTAAAGCCTCGACCGCGTTTAGTGGGAGTTAATTTCGGTGCCGGTAAAATTAAAAACTACGTCTTTGTAAGAGACGATATTATAACGATAAACTGTGCGCTCTTTGATACGCCTGTTTAAAATATATTTGGATTCACTTTCGAAAATTTTTAACCTGAATATAATATGCAAGATGCGATAGCGAAGTTTGTGTAACCGCTTAATGAAAAAAAAAACTAAAATTATCCATTTTAAATAGGGCCTAAAATAAAAAAATCTTTTTATGTTATTTATCAAATATAATTTGTAGTTTTATTTAAATAAATTTGAGTCCTATAGTTACACGATGCAATTTTTTAATTCGAGAACAAAGAAAAATACCAAAATCTTAATATATAAATCATAGAGAATTGTGAAAAAATTTTATTTAACTTGATGATACTCAAAACTGCTTATTTAAATAAATCTAAACGGCAATTGCAAAAAAAATATATATGACTTTCTGAAATATGCCAAAAATCAATAAAATCTCAATTATTTGAATTTATATTAACTGAAAGTAGATTGTGAACAAAAAACGGAGAATTAGTGAAAGTGAGCAAAATTCAAAATTATACTATCCACTGAAATTCCTTGAACGGCCTTTCTAATCCGAATGATGCTTTGTTGTTTCTCGTCTAAGGGATTAAACAAGCAGGAATAATAAAAAATGCAATCAACGGAAACAAGGAAAATGAAACGTTGAAACCACAAACTCAAACGGCAAAGAGGTAAAATATTCCGCAATATATTACAATGGCCGATATTCCATACATGCATTGATTCAACACTGTTATCGAATTAATTCCTTCCGTTATAAATTCAAATCAGTAAAATTTTCAGGCAATATATCATAAAACGCACAGGGGCATTACATAAATTGTCATTTAAAATTTGCTACCAATAGGATGAAAGGTGAACCAAACATGACACACGCTTTAACAAAAAAGAAAAAAAGATTTTCGAACGCACCATTAAATTATTTATCAATAATAAATTTAAAAGAAACGATGGCACCTAATCTTTTCTCGCAGTGGGAGAGAAGAGCAAAACGGTTTTGGAAGCGATTCCCTTTATATGTTAAGCAGAAAAGGAAAAAGAAAAAAAAAGAGCAGCAGAAGAACAGAAAAAATAACGACCACGAAGGGGGAGAAGGCGAGCGATGGATGGAGACGGACGTTTAAAAGAGATTCAAACAGCCGAACAAAAAAAAATACGCGCAAATGCGTACGGAACTGTTTCCATAAGGCGTGTGAGAAAATAATGTCCGAAAACTTTCTCCTCCCTTCCGGGAGAGCGGGTCCTGAGCGATAACAGAAGAAAGTCTTGGCGCGCGAGGAGCGGGAGAAAAAAAGCGAGGAAAAAAACGAAGCGAAGAGAGTATGACGGAGATGGAGAGAAAGGGAGGAAGCGGAAGAAGGAAAGAGGCGCGAGGGAGGCAGGAAAAAAGAGGAGGGAGATTTATCTCTTCTTTGGGCGACGGTTTTGTTTTCTTGTGAAACCTGGTCGGTCGGGTGTTGCTTTTCGGAGGCGAGAAAGGAATCGTCTGGAGAATGTCTTTCGGCAGTGTTTTTTTCATCCACATTCTCCCCCCCACGCCCTCCCTCCCTCGCCTCTTCTTCCCCTCTTCCTCCGATTCCCCATATTGTTCCTCATTTCTCATTTCCTTTTTTTTTGGCTACTCCTTCGTAGGCGCGGTTTCGTTCGAGAGAATGTGACGGGAGAACCTCGCCCACACACCTCACCACACAATCCACACTCCCCACCCTAGACGCAGACGTTTCTTTCCGTCCTGGTGTTTCGTACTTGTGTGTGTGTCTGTGTGTTTATATCTGTGTGCCTGTGTTCATTTGCGTCTGTGGGTATATGTGCCTACGTATGTAGGTGTGTCTCTTTAGGTGTGACTGTGCATGTGTTTATGCATGTGTATGTGTTTTTATGCATGTGTCTGTGTGTTTATGCATGTGTCTGTGTGTTTATGCCTTTGTCTGTGCGTTTATGCAACTGTCTCTGTGTTTATGTAAGTACTAGGGGGCAAGCCCCCTGCTCGCTGTCTCTCGTCCCCCCCCCCACCCCCCCCACCCCCCATTTGCTCGCTGTTTCTTCGTTCCTACCATGTACCTATAGGATTTGGATTAGTTTAACGGGAATATGTTGTGAATATGAGTTTAATGAATATATTTTATAAGAGATGTATGTTTGGTTTTTAATAACAAATTAAGAAAATTAGTTGAATAACTCGATAAAAAATAGACTTATGTTAGAGGTCTGAAATTCCCGGAGATTAGAAATGGCTGAGGCATAGAGCGTTAAAGAGAGTGAGAGAGAGACATCCAGAAATAGGATTTTAGTAATATAGATAAAAATATAAATAACATGAATACCGCGTTCGATTTATTTGTATTAAATTCATATCTTCGGTCATTTCGAGCACGTTTTAATCTTATTTTCGATCTTTAAGCTTTTATTTAAGTGCATAGGCACGGAAATTACCGAGGACAACAATACCGGTAACCATGGAATCTTATTCTTGAAATGATAAAAAAATTACCAAAACTCGAACATAAATTCAAAATATGAGCGAATTCGAATGAGAATGAGTATTCGACGGTAAGAATAAGAATCCTCATTTATTTTGGAGTGCTTTAGCGCACATTTCTTGCCGATAACTTAAATTTAAGATATTTTAGAGAGTAAAAGAATGAAAGCCTTCAAACCAAAAAGGTGATTTTTACGTGTTATCTTACGGGAAACGACAATCATCCTCTGGAGTCGAACCCGTGACCTTTTTCAAAATTTTTAGTCATAACGTAAAGATTCATCAACACTGAAATCCTGAGAAATTTCAGGCTTCTACGTTTATTTCTAATCGAGTTATTCACAAAATTAGAGCGTTACGCATCACGATGACCATTACGATTTTATAATATAGAGGGAGGTGTGTATGTGTGTCTGGATTTGGGTATATTGTGTACATGTGTGTGTCTGTGTTAGTGTCTGTGTGTGCGCGTGAGAGAAGTGACGAGATAAGTGGCGAGGAAAGAACGAGGGTGGATACAGGTTTAACTATCATCGTATTTGTGTCCTTTTTTTGCAAAAAAATATATCTTCCCTTTCATTCGACTCTTTGACGGAAAGGTCTAAATGGATTAACCCATCACGTTTTTGGTCGGCATTCTATTTTTTCACTCGCGGCACTTGACCTCCTATTATATCCCCTTTTTATCGTTCCTCTCTCTTCCTCTCCGAGTCTTATTTTCCCATCTCGTCCCGACCAAAAAAAAATTCTCTTCGAAGAAAAAAAAGGAACGCTAGGATTTTTTTCTTTTTCTTAATGTCTTACTAGTGTGAAATTCCGTCGCGTCCTCGCGCCTTATTGGAGAAACCTCGTCTTCATCCTTTCCCGTGAAAGAGATAGAGAGAAAGATTTCACTTTCTCCCGGGACGAAAAGCGGCGGGGACGATATTTTAATTCCCTCTACGTCTCATTTATCCGTTTATGAGGAAAAATCTCGAGTAACGTTTCCTTTGCTAAATTGAGGGAAAGTATATGATTAGGTTGATGAAAAATTGTCCCGTTTTCAAGAATGTTAAGTTTAGTCACGACTTAAGACAATGTGCTTTATGTGACTTCAAGAATTGCAGTTCAACGAAGCCATTTATATTAATAAATCCCTTTATTCTCCTTATAAAAGAATATTTCCGAGGACTTTACGTTATATTTTCTCTCATATATTCTGTAATTTAACTCCACAGCACTCATTTTTGTCTTCCTTTTTTATATACATAGATAGGCTAAACTGACTAATTTAAACTCCATAGCATATTATTCATGTTAAATAATATATTTCGTACTTTTTCAAAGATTTTTATTATTATCGCAAAAATAGAAATCTGTGGAAAATTACGAAGTGTATTATTTTAATGTGAATAATATTGCCTACTTCCACGAAGTCAATCCTGAGTCAATTAATTATATCCATAGCACATATTTTTGTCTTCCCTTTAGCTGAAAGGATGTTTGATACAAAACTCACTAAATTTTTCTGCTTAAAAATTCCCAATAATAAATGACTGTATCAGAATACGGCACTCCACAAAATGACAATATATTCTCATGTCACTTGCCTACTACGGACACCTGTAAGTAAACGCCATTCGATAAAAGATAAGATGAATCGGTTCCATCGAACTATAGTATTTTTGATCGTAAACTTCAGAGAAATGATGATAACGGTTTTAATAGATATTGCTTTATTTACGGCATATGATGTAAACTACCTCACACGATCCCCACCTCCATTCTTATTCTAACCACGACATTGTCAACGGCTCTCTCCAGAAAGTCTGGTGGCACTTTCTAAAAATAATTTTCCGCTCCAGTTCAACCAGAGTCTTGAGGTTACACTTTTAAACCTTTTTCCTCTTCCCATAAAAAGAAATTGCAACGTCTAGTCTCAGATCGGGTACTTGTTTACGACAAAAGTGCCCGCAAAACTTTTTCAATATGTGCATGCGATTGTCTTTAAATATCTGTGCCACATAAATCGTTCTTTATTACTGTAAATATCATTATCGTGGGGCCCCAATTGATATTTTCATCCGGGCTCCTTCAGTGCTTGGCCGACTCTGCGTATATGTAACTAATATATATTTTATTTTATAAATTTCCGAAGAGCTAAATGTAGGAATATGGTATACAGTCTCAATTTCGTCATTAATAACGCAGTTGGTCTGTCGATATGTGGGTGCATGTGTTATAACTGTGCGCGTGCGTTACAAGTGTGTGCGTGATTTATATGTGAGCGCCTGTGCGCGTGCGTTTATCTGTGCTTTAAGATGACAGAAAATAACTTCTTGGTAGTATGTCTCATAGTCTAGAATAAACTGCAATTTTCGAAACTGCACGGAAAATTAACCCAGCATACACTTTCACTACGATATTATGGCTACCGGTGTGTCATATCTCCTATTCATGGCTCTTTTCTGTCTTCCTGAATTACCTCCTCCGTTGTTTCTTGGCCCTTGTTTTTTCCATTCGTTTCCCTTCTTGGTTCACTTCCAAAGAGATTCCCTTCACAACCGTGTCCTTTCGAACTGAATCTTCTCAACACTTTGCTCAACAATCCTAAAAAACATACATCTTCGGTTTAGTTTTAAAATAATAAAGGTTCGAGACTAGAAATTCTAGAGGTTAATATTGCAATATTGTGCGGTCTAGAAAAAACTGAATTCCAGCGTAAAATGATTTATCAAAACAATATCGGGACAGTAATTATAATATGAATTCTGTTTAAATAAACATCCAAAGAGAAATTCTTAGAAATATGTGAAATGTTTTAGCAATTTTAATCCAACTAACCTCTATTTTGTTATTAATGTAATTATATTTTTCATTTCAGGTACGTACCAGAGAAAACACGCTAATTTCGAAACTTCAGACGCCATAAGTGAGATTTGTACTGTAAGTGAATAATTCTAGACTAGGCCAAGCATGCATGACATATAAACCAATATTAATTCGAAGAAAAAATTTAAATTTCTACACTTGGGAATATATTAAGACTATATTCTCTGGGTAAGATAAACTTTATCAAAAAACCATTTATCTAACGACATACTTTTTCGTTGAAACGACTGTTTCATAACTGATGTTCACGACAGCCAATTATAAAAGGACAGGCCCCTTAAAAATCCAATGCAGTTAGCTACCAAGGGAAACATCCGCTTGGACAATTTTCCTTGATTTTGTTGCACGAAAATAATATTATTGGTACAGGCTCACGTGGTACCGAATACCTGATCATAGAAATATTCAACAGCGAGCATTACTAAACGTGATTGGAGGATTATTCGAATCCCTCAAAGGCATCGAGAAGCACACATCTATGACGCGCACAATGAATAAAAATAGCGACCTCGCGACCCGTAAACCGAATTTCTCTCAAGGCAAAAATCTTTCTCAGATCCCTCCCATCAAAAGAAAAAAATTGCACCCGTGTACGGCATTCGAGGACGCATTTTGGACCCATCTTATGAAACCTTAGGAATCCTCCAAAAAAAATAAATAAAATAAATAAATCCGCCTCCACCCTCCCCTGGTTCTTATTCCTCTCACCCCCCCCCCACCCCTCTCGGTATCACCTCTTACAAAACCCTCACATCCCGACGCTTTACCTCATCCGATCTCGTCCTATGAAAACTCCCGAGGATTCGAGGGGCCGTCAAGAGCGCAAAAGGGTGAGCGGCTGGGAAAAATGATGGCGTCATAAGAAAAGGATTAGAGTAGAGTGGGTTTCTTGCTGGTTGCCCTCCCGAGGTCATGAGCTGCAGAAATGGGAGGGGGGAGAGAGAGAGGAAAGGAAAATAGGAAGGGAGGTGAGATGTTTCGGAGGAGGAAGAGAAGAGCGGGGGGGGGGAGGGTGGGGGGGTGTGGAATAGAGGAGGAGTGAAACGGAAGCGAAGGAATGCGAGTTTGGAAGATTGTAGTCGTCAAAGTGATGGGACCGGGAGGGGAGTGATATGGATGAGGCCATTGTTGCAGAAGAGGGAGTTTTTTTTTATTTGGCGAGAAAGGGACGCAGAAGGCGAAGGGAGCCTGTTTGTAAAAAGAGAAGGGAGAAAGAGAGAGAGAGGTAGAGAAAAAAAATTGTAGGGCGATTTTCTTGGAAATAAAGGCCGCGCGCGGCGTCATATCGCGCGTAAAAGGAGAAGTAAAGCCACGTGATAAAACTTGGACATATACGTCGCGGGAAGCTAATATGGCGGGGAAATATCGTTAGCCGGAATTTCTTTTTCGTGTGAGCACTAAGAGTATTTGGACGTAGGTGACGGTTGATGGATAGATTTTTGCTTCAAATTGAATCGCTTGCGCCGTTTGTGTTCCTATCATGCGATAAAAACTATAAAATACTATATACACACACATAAATAAATAAATATATATATATATATATATATATACACATACACACATCCATACATACATACATACATACATACTAGTATAAGTGCCCGTCAAAAATGACGGGGATGATCGATTATTCTGAAATAAAATTGAGGCAGTCTTCTTTGACCTGAAATCATACCTCCTGCTGAGAGGGTTGCCTTCGATCCTAGCGAAGGTTCGAAACCCTCGCCGCGAGTATCTATTGTGCTTCAAAAGCTGACCTTAGTCCCCTCTTGCCAGGTATATTTATTTATTTTTTCAGAGCGTGACAGAGGGAGTGACAAAAGGACAAAGAGACAGAATAAGCCTTTTTATATATTACCGATACAATAAAACGTTTCGTTATTATATCATAATGCTATCCTGAAAATTTCATCAAATTCGGTTCAGTCGTTTGCTAGATATTAAGCTTCAAAAAGCATTACATGACAAAGGTACAAAGGAACATAGGGACAATGTGGCACTGTCTTTTATATATGTTTTACGATATATGCACATAAATGACACGGATATATCTAATTTCCGCCCAATTTAGTTTTTATCTATTCCAGCTATGAAATTGTAACCAGCATTTACTGTGAAGCCAAATTAATTTTTTTACAAAATTCGGAGTATGAATTATGCGGCTCGAGAATCTCGCACCGAGAGACATTTGTGAACTCAAGAGCCACATTCGGTCCAAAAGCCATAGAGTTCCTAGAGCCACCTGCAGGCTTATAACCACTTGACAGTTATTAAAATGTGAACACTTTTGATTCTACTGCATGTGCATCTTCTATAATACATAGCATACAATAATATTTGGTAGAGACGCTCACGGTTCCTAATGCGAAAACGAAAATATTATAAGAATGGTTAAGATTAAGAAACTCCTCGTCATTTTAAGTTTAAATAAACCATGCATCGATATCACCGGTGTTTTTAAGTTTCATCATAATACTCGGGATACGTCCAGTCCTACTTATGCTATAGAACGTTTCCTTAAAAGAATAACGTGCTTTCATGGTCAGTCCGTCTGTGGACGATCAACTTTTTACCTTCAAGAGATATCTGGAAATTTCTTTTTCGTATTAGCTACCTATTATTAATGTAATAATTTCCTATCAACTGGATTTTTCAGTAGTTCATAAATTTTTCGCTAGGTGGCTTCAAAGTCGGAAAATTCCGAAGTTTCAAATGGTATTGTATCCAAACTACCATAGATATTTGAAAATACATATATTTTTCTATTATATATCTCTTACCTATCTAAGATTATTCCTACCATTGGAGTTTTCTAGTAGTTCTTAGATTTTTCGCTAGAAGGCTTCAAATTCGGGAAAAAAAATTAAATGGTATTGTAACTAAACTCTGAAGCTAGAGGAGTGAAGTTTTCACGGATGAGAAGCTCTAGTGAGAATATATATTTCAACGCTAAGTGTTAATCCCTTTCCAAAGAAAAATCCAAAATATTTAAGAAAAAGTGCTTTCATCTCTTACTATAGCAACGACATCTTGTTTTAACCTTCTATTCGCTCCATTACAATTTCAGGAGACGATCCGTGCCCGAAGCGCGTATTCAATCAATACAACACGCGATAAAAGAGGAAATTATGTTCGTGCGAGAGATGGGAAACTCGGAATCGTCGATCTTAATCCGAAAGTTTTCCAGATAGGAGCTTTCATGCACGTCGAGAGACGGACGGATTAAGAGTGTAGGTCCACTTTGATTTAAGACAAAAAAAGAAGAAACCGAACGACATTTTTATGCCTCGTAGGAGACCACTTACGCTAATGGAATGTGATAAATGACGAGGATGAGAAATGTTTCGTGCAAGTTAAAGGGGGGAAAATATTTTCAGGCGAACCGGAAGAGATCTTTGGAAGAGCGGAGCAATTGCAGTCCTCCCCCACCACCCCCCGCCTTCTTCTCCCCCTCCAACCCCCTTTAAAAAGTAATGCCAAGACAGCGAGGTTCTCTTGAAATTATTTTCGCCGGACGTCAACGAGGTATTTTAGCGAGTACTATAAAGTTTTGCCGACCATAATAAGCCCGTAAAAGGGCGTCCGTCTTTGATGTTTCTTCTATTTAATGCCAAATCAAAGTTTTCTACACGGAAAACTTCATTCCCGCGAGATAGAAACTTATCTTTGCTGGGAAAACTCGAGAGAAATGTTATGGTAAAGAGCAATCGTAATAACTACATTTCAAAGATGGAAAGAAGAAATTTTTATGCGACGTCGTAAGGAATCTTGCTAAGCTCTGTTTGAGTAATGGCATTCTAGCTTATTATTAGTTTAAATTTTGCATGTAAAATAGTTTTAAAAATTATATTTATGCATGAATATTTCTGCATTTTTTTCGAAAACGGATTTCCAAACTAGGATATCTACATACCAATTACATACAAGTAAATTTGTATTCCACCGTTAAAACTTCAAAATTATCTAAGAACTTCGTTTTCAAACAAATTCAGATTAAATTTTTAACTAAGACACGATATTGGCTACAAGAATTTATTACATCATAAATCAACCGCTGGAGTATAGTTTACTGCATAAAGAGTTCGAAAATATTTACCGTAAAATTAAAAAAAATTGAAATTCATAATTGTAATATACTTTTTAAGTATTTTCCGAAAGGACATGAAAAATACTCGGGTGAGCTCATCAATATCTGGGAATTACTGTTCGTTGATATACGAAATCGCAAGTGGCTTAAAAATCTGAGAAAAACATTTCATTGAAATGTTATTCAATTCGACCATGAGGTTAAACTTGGTTATAGTACTTTTGATATCAACTTTCAATCAGTTACATTTCGTTTTACAAATCATTATATTTAGGTTTTAAAAAGAGAAAAACTTATACGTTTTATTTATTTTTATTTATTTTATATTTATCATTTAGATGACATCAAACTTTTAAAAACAAAAATCTACTTACGAAATAAAAATCTCGCGCTACGTTGAAATGGTACGATAATGCCTAAATGCATTCCTCCATCCTCCGCAACAGCCGATGTAAATATTTCTCTTTTATTTTTTTAAGGGAATGTTTGAAGTGACCGTGAAAGGAAGAAAGCGGGAGATGCACGTATCCCTTACAGAGGGAGTCCCCTTTTTTTAAAAGTAGGAATTCTATGTTCCGGAGCGCGTAAAAAGTGAAGAGAAAAAAAAGAAACTCCGTCTCTATAATTCCTTCTCTCAAAAAGGGGTGTGGCCTTGTTAGACATTCCCCTTCCCGTCTTCTCCCCATGTCGGTACCGGAGACAAAGATAAAGGGAAAACCTTAAGGGGTGAGTGAGGAGGAGAGAGAGAGAGAGAGATGTGAGTGTGTGTGTGTGTGTGTTGGGTCCCTCTGCTGAATTATGCAGCGTTGTCGTCTTTGGCGTGGAATATCCAGCCTCCAAGCAGTCCAAACCCACCTTGTATCCCTTTTGCCACCCGGCTAGCTACATCTCATGCAGGCTTCCTCATTTTCTCTCTCTCTCTCTCTCTCTGTCTCTCTCTCTCTCTATCTCTCTCTCTCTCCTTTCTATTCCCAACAGTATCTTCCTTCTTCTCTTCTCCCTTATCTTTCCCTTTGCGTTTTTGCTGCCGCTACGTCCTCAAAATCCTCTTCCATCTATCATCTATTTAAAGAGTGCAATGCTAGTTCGACGAGAAACTTTTTTATCGGAATTATTTCGTGTGTAATTTAAAATTCGGAAAATTTTATTGTCTTGTAATCTACCGATGTAGTCTTAACTTCCTATCATCGCATTCTGAATTAAATCTCATTCACAAATATGTAAAGTAACTTAGTAAATAATTCCACTCGGTCGATATCGTTGGAAGTTGTTAAAGCAAAAATAATTATGTTAGGCCCCGCTTTTTTAAGTAACGCCTCGTTTCCATGGACATTTATTGTATTAACAGTAAGTTGGTTTTTGCATTTATATAAAATGAATGTTTTTTATTGATTTGGCGAGACGAATAAACTGAAGTATTTGCGGTAAGTCAAGCGAAAGCAGTTGAAAATTCTGTAAGCGTCATTAACTTTAACAGAATATAGCTGCTTCATAGTCTTATTTATATATTTATATATTAATATACTGATCCAAATTTTTATGCAGAAATGTAACATTGCAAATTTTTTTGCAAATGGGAGTTGATTAAATTTTCCGCCTATTTTTTCCACCATTTCTCATGGGTGCCTTTGATTAATGTTCTTATATTCACCTCGTCCTTTTTTAACGTGATCTACGGCGCGGAATAAAATTTTAGGTCGTTAGGTATTTTTTCTCCCCCAATGAAATCATTAGCAGCTCACTATGTTTATAAATTTCTGTAGAATAAATAACATTCTAGCTTTCGTGCAAAACTTGACCATCGCACTTATTATTTATTTATCGACAAGAATTCAGAGACAGCACAGGGCCAATTACACGGAATATCGTAACAATAACAAGTAACAACAATAACAAGGACCAACACACAGGACCATGCCCTCGGCAGGATTCGAACCTGCGACCCTGGCATTATGGTTGTCACATTTGAGTTTCAACATTCGAGATAAATTAGCGTTTAAACATACAGCAGAACCCCAGACGTGGTCTTTTCCTTTGGTCCAGGAGTCGGCAAAAGGTGGCACGCAAAGAGATTTTAAGTGGCAAGATATATCAGAGAATAATTACGAAAAGTATGTATTTTTAAAAGAAATTCACTTTTATTTCAATTTCATTTTGTATTTTAATGATACCGCATTATATTCAGGATTCCTTATAATATAAGAACCACTTTTTGTAATAGTTATGGACAAAAGGAATTTAAGGGTGGCACGCGTGGAGGGTCACGGATTATGAACATTGATAAAGAGCGGCACCCAATAGAAAAACATTGCCGACTCCTCCTTTGCTCCCTTCTTGTGAGCAATTTTGGCAACGTCGCATTCCTCTCCTGCTTTATGGCAGCGCTTCGGTTAATACAGAACATCATTTTAAAATACGTTTTTATTTGAAAATGCAAACTTTTTTACCTTATCTTAACGTCTCAACCACAAAAATAATCCCGTCTCCATTCTCGTTTTTCTTCGATTACCATTATTACTTTTTCCTTTGTTTCTGCACTTATGATGAATGTATTAATTACCGTTCTAATTTTATTTCACTATCTTACGCCCCAGATTCTTAATCTTCTCGTATTATAAAACTCAATCTTTCACGACATTCTATCTAAACTTTTGGTACATATTATCTCAACTATTAGGGTAGAATTTACAACGCGGATGCAGATGACTCGCCTAAAGTTGCATCGTCCCGCTCTCTCTCTCACACACTCTTCCGCCCTTCCTCCTTCCGTCTGTTCCTTTAGCCAACCAAGTGAATCCTTTGGAATAAGGTATGGAGCGTCGAAACTTCCAGGGGAGAAACGGAAGTACAGCGCCCCGTGGCCAAACCTTTGGTTTTCCAGGACGTAACGAGGCGAAGGGTTGGTTTACTGAGTCTCTTGTCGAGTTTATCCAAACGTGGCGGCGGTCCTATGCGCTACAATTTTAATGCACGTTACGTGAAAACGTGAAGCAAACGACGAAAAACCCGCTAGCTCCCGGGCTTACGGTACTAGCTTTGTGAATGCCGCGATATTTGAAATACGTACTACTATGTTATTAGATGTCGCAATCTAATTTATAAGTGATGCCGCTATTTTAAACGCGAAAACCATTCATTCGTGCTAAGAGATCGGAAGATAAATAGCTACATATTAAATATATTAGTCAAGGCATTATGCATGCGAAATTGAATCACAAAAATTTAGTTCACCCTCTTTTCCGGTAAAAAGTTGAAACTCAACTTCGTTTGGCACACCTTCGAAGTATTTAAGGTGACTGATTATCCAGCGCATATCAACAGAACTTCTGCAACGATTGGTTGGAACGTTTGTGTGAACGCACGCGATACTCAACAATATGTATTTGGTACATTTTTACTACGAGATAGATTAATATGACCAATTTATAAGATTGGTACAGTTAGATTCGACTTTATAAGCAGTGACAGATGTTGAAATGTTACGAAAAAAACCGTTTCCCGCAGAATTAGAAACAGAAAAAATTTCTTGTTCGATTGGGTTGATTTTGAAATGAACATATCACATTGAGAGATTTTGCTTAGAATACTTGTAGGTTAATCTTTCATGGTTGATGATTTATAAATAATACCTTAAGCGTGGGTAGATGGGTAGTAAAATTATTAGGGCATAGCAACCTAGGATATAACTGAGCGAAGACCACATAAATAAAGAGAATATAACAGTTACACTCATACGAGAATTATCGATCATACCGTACGGCTAAAATCAAATTGACAAACTACGTGTTTCCAAAGGCCATAAAAAGTTTGGGGAACGTAGATTCCCATTTCGGCTAAAAGGCACGAGTCATAAGTTGTGAATCACCAAGATTGGACACTAAATGAGAACCCGTAGACATAGTTTGTCTTTTTTTAACTTTGTCTGAACTTTACATACTAAATTTACGTCCTTCGTCTCCAGCTTCTTTAACGTGCCTCAATTTCAACCGCACTACCCTGTAATTATACCCTACCTACTCATTAGCTGTTTTTTATTAAACAGATTATACAAGCATAAACATCGGAAAAATCATTCTTATTATTTATTTTCAAATTTGAAATATTGCCATCATTTTTAATAATAAACAAGAGAAGATTGAAAGTTTATTGAATATTATTATTTTAATTTCATATCTACAATACTTAAGTGCTTAGCGTAAATGCCCCTGAATATGAGAGGAAAGAAAATTACATTGACGTATCCCCCTCCTTTCTAATTTTCATTTTAATTTGCAAAAGAGCGAAAGTCTGCACGTCGAGATATCGCATTTTACGTGTTAACTTACGGGAAACGTGAATTATCTCCTGGAGTCGAACCCGGATCTTTTTTTCGGGATTTTCTTCGTCATTGCCTTTTAATGCGCGATTAATGCATTCCTGCCAAATTTCAAACTCGTGGCTACTCGGAAATTATCTCAAAGCTAGAGAGTGACAGCAAAAGCGTGCAGACAAGAAAACAAAAACCTTACGCCAATTATAATATAGATTTCTTTTTTACCTAATTCAAGTCTCGGCAAAAGACACCAATGCGTCAAACGGGTTGCTAGGTTCGACCATGGCTGGGAGCAGGTGCGCTTTCCCCACAAGCATTGGAGGAGGAGGTTACTCCCAATGTATCGATCAGGACAGATGTATTCCCGTCGCAGATAAAATGCAATAAAAATATACATAGAAAAGATTTCACATTTGCATTCGGGCATGCTTTTCGAACCCTTTTTTTTGCGACACGTATGCGGAACACTCTCCGAGGACCGCGGGATGAATTATTGCCTTCAATTTCATTCAATGTCCCCCCCCCCCCCCACACCCCACACCCCACCCCCACCCGAAATATCGCAATCCTAACCATGAAAGCAATTTTCTCCGGATCTTCAAAATTAATACTGCAATTGGTTACCGTATCGAGGCGACATCAATTACTAAATGTCTCGTTTTTTGTATATTTTTAGAATCTGGAGTGGGAGAAGGATGATGATGGGATCGAAACGATGCATTCTGTGATTACGAGAAGTTTTATATCGTTTGTTGTTTGTTTTAAGGTTGTGGCTGCAGGGTAAAAAAAATCCCGCGATGCTCACCGAGGAAAAATTAATAATAGCTACATTTTCTACATTCTTGCTCACTCCTTAGCAGAAAAGTTCATACCGGAATATGAGACGAATACGAATTTAAGCGCGCTACGAAAAAATTTCTTTCGTAGGAAAAGGTAAATTTTAGAGTTTTTATTAATGGTAAGTATATTGGGGATATATTTGCGTTTGTTTATGTGTGTGTGTGTACACACACATATATATACATATATATATATATATATATATATATATATATATATATATATATATACATATATATATATATATATATATATATATATATATATATATATATATATATATATATATATATACATATATACATATATATATATATATATATATATATATATATATATATATATATATATATATATATATACACACGTATATATGAATTACAAGGGTGAAAATCTACGGTTATGAAATCAGATTGTAATAAATAATAAATTAAAACTGACAGATCTGCTTTTTATACTTAAAAATGTTACTTCCTTTTTCTTATTTTGTATTTTTATATATTCCTTTTTCAAACTCTATTTGTGATTCCTTAAAATACTTAATGTGAACTATGTTAACCATATATAATAAAACTGTCAGCACTATCTATTTTTAAAGAATTATAATTGCAGAGCCTTGAGCTGCAATATATGTATGTATGTATTCATGTAATATTTTACTGACTGCAAAAATCATTCTGTCGACAGACTTTAGTCTGACGGGATGAAATATGGTACCCAATTGTCCATGAATAAAAATAAATAAAACGTAATTACAGAAACCCTACACATAAAAGGCTGTACCTATTATAATAAACGCTATGTTTCTCCCTTATGGTAATCTGATTAGCGGCCGAGGAGCCAATCAGACATCATCGGATACTAAAAGTTGTACATACTATAGGTATATATGTGCCCTCGCGGACTTTATAATAGAAAATTTTGTCTTCTACCCGATAAATTTTTATCGATACCTCACAGATCAAAGGGAAAGTAAAATACTTTTTTTAATTGTCGTATACGAAATAACTATATATTTAATAGCCTAGCATAAATTTTTTATCTACTTTTTTGTTTCAAATAACAATATAGTTGGTTCTTAATTAAAAAATTTTAATTCTTGCGTCATTAACAGTTTAAAATGAATGCTAAACTTAAGTATTGGAATGAATGTAAAAGCACAATCCTTGAGTAAATCGTTTTAAATCTTCAATGAAATAGAAACCGGAATTCGTACGCCGTAATATTTAATGAAATAAAAGGAAAGTTATAGGTTATAAATCTAGCTGCAGAGTATATTGAGGTTCGTTTTATTTATTACTAAATATTATAATTAATTTCTATTTCATTCCAATCATATTATTTAAAAATCAAGTCTACATAGTTCCCACATATCAGGATTATGATACTTACGAAGGAGAACATGCTGATTGTACTCGAAGTCCTTAAGTACCTTGAACAAGTTAGTAATTTATGTAAATGAAATGCGTTTCAGTCATGGTCAGATTTAAATAGGTTTTTCGAGAAACGTTTCATGAGATATGCTAACAATTTAAGCATTTGACGGCAAAGTACTGAGAACGTTTTGAAAATCTAAAATGAATATTTCCACATGAATAATCACGTTTACACGTGGACGCTATTCATCCTCGTCGTATTTGACGGGAAATTCTACTAGTTTTTATATAAAATGTCAAATTATGAATTGTTCTTTTATTTTTGTTGTAATTTTATTGTCATAAAAATTCCTCCTGTCAAATAATTATTATACGCTCGGTTTTTTTGCATAACTATAAATAGCCTCTCGACAGGCTGTTGCCCTGGGCCTCACAAAAATTTCCAGCAATCCTGAAACTAAAAGGATTACTATCAGATTCACTTAAAAAGGAGTATAGAAAATCAAAGAATACACCTTGCGAGGGGTTCATGTAACAACAAACGTTACCAAATTAAAGTGCCTCTTTATAACTAGAACCACGCATAGTGCAGCAACAAAAGCGAAAACAGATAAAATTTTACACTTGAAATACATAAAACCATAACGGGATGCAATTACAGTAGTGAAATTTCCGCATTAAGTGAAGATGGACCATTTCATTTCGATTTGAAAACGTTTTATTTTTTCTAGATATGACTTACCGATCACAAGAAATACAAAGTTTTGACGTGAATTTTTTTACTTTTTAACGTGTAGACTAAATCGAATGGGCTATAAAGCATCCTAGATTCCTCTCTCTTTCCGTCATTCAAAAATACTTCAATGCCCAAAATTTTTACCTTTTCAAAAATTTTGTTTTCCTCTCTCTCTCTCACTCTCTTCCTTTTCTGTTATTCCCTTTAGTTTGTCTATCTACTTTGAATTCGAAGCGTTCCCGACGTCGTTTCCCTCGCCTTTCTCTCTCCTATCCGATATTACGATGGTTTATACTTTCTCTTCCCTTCTCTCCGGCATTGCTACGACATTTCAAGTTTCTCTTTATGCCTCCCGGAAATATTACTGAAACACTTTCTGCGAATTCCGATTCCCTCCCCCTCCCCCCCTCCCCCTCCCCCCCTCTCTCTCTCTCCCGCCGATATTTCCACTCGTATAACTCAATCGGATTCATAAATAAAATATTTACGCCAAAGAAGTTACAAACCCATCCTATTCAGAGATGAAAGTAATTCTTTACGGAGATATCCTTCGTAGTTCTTACGGAAGAGATCGCTATATAACTTTTTATTTTGTAATATTACTGAAAATTCGAGCAATCGCCTTTTTTTATTAATCGGTATGTCTCTCAAATATTCGCTTGTTACACTGAGGATTCTTTCCCCGATTGATATTCCTTCCGCATTCTGAGTTTAAATATAATTATCAGTCGAGGATGCGATTGATTTCTAGAATGACCAACAAAATTGCCGAATCGGATATTTTTTATTTATTTACTTATTAACAAGTACCAAAAAAATTGGACTTTTACATGGGATATTATAACAAATGTTCATTATCGAGCTTATTATCTGAGATTTAATTCCAAATTTTTGATAGAGTCGATGAAAATATAAATTCATTATATGGATCATCTAGCTTGGTAATTTTATTCATAAGCTTCCGTCAAGATAATTAATACGTGTGTGTATATATATATATATATATATATATATATATATATATATATATATACATATGTATGTATGAGGATGGATTTAAAATCGGTAGCCGTAGGAAACGGCATGTGTTTAATGAAATCGGTAAATAAATTGCTACAAAATGTTTGAGAAAGTCATACTAGTATTCTACCTTCAAGATAGCCATAACCAATGGAAATCACCGATTGTCTAATCCAGTGAAGTAATCATTTACTTTAAAGTTACAATGGAAAAATATGTCCGGAAAAAAAGTTTCCGACGGGTGTAAAAAAATTAGAAACTCTATTTTTAGAGGTGAAAAAAAGAGAAATGTGGTTTTTGATTTAATATCTGCAATTAAAGGTTCGTTTGATAAGCGTATGCATAGGTATTTTTTTCATTATTATCTTGGAAAGGCCAATAGATGCTGTAGTATCCTTAAGGCGATAGGTAATCTTGTATAGGGGTATTGGAATGTTTCTTTTTGTTGATTGATCTAGCTTACGTAAGGATGTGTTCGAATGGGTTAGGAATGAAAGCGAAAAAACAAAGGATCATAGGTCCAGATAATAAAATGCGGTAATTAAGAACTTTTTCTTCCCCCATTTGTTGCATTTTAACGCAAAGCAACCCACCCCAATCCAACTCAAGCCCACATTCAAATTTCCGCAGTCCAAAATTATTTTACCGTTTGGAAGCTACCAGCATCTTCCGTGACCCATCGGAGAAATGTACGAAAATACCAATTTCCACGCTCGTCTAAGGTTATGAATATAATGAATATTAAACGAAATCTTCATTTTTTTTCTTTTTGACACCCGTATAAATTGGATTTATTTAAAATTCTACCTATTCCAAGAAATATTTCCACTACTTATATTTCTTTTACACCCTTAAATTAAATAATCACTTGTTATGAACACAACATTTATTTGAAAATCGAATTATATTTTCCAGATATTCAAAATCGAACTTGATGTATACTTACGAGTATATTAAACAAATAATTATTTAATATACCTCATTATCGATTTATCCAGTAAATGAACGCCCAACACGGTCAAAAAAGTAAAAACACACCAAAAAATATCCATAAATTATCGCTCTGAATAACCTTGCGGCAACAATCACCCGCGAATCCCCGAACTTTACCGCGCGCACTCCGCATTCACCTCCTCATTTCGCTAAAACCCTAGAAATTGAAACGGACAACTCTCTCAAGAATAAGAAACACTCCCAAACGCCATCTACCTTTTTTGGTTCATTACGAACGATGCGCTGGAAAACTTTTTCCGCCGAGGATATATATTAGGGGAAGAAATCTTAATCCGCTCCGCTCCAAGAGGAAAACTTCTTACTCCTTCGAGATAAAGATAAGCGTCTCCCCTAAATTGCCTCCGCGTAGGGCGTGCTTGGCTCTTGAGCTGTATATAATGCTGATCATTCCCTTGCACCTCTCCTCCGATCCCAAATCCCTTACGACTAAACACACCCATCTCTCTCGCCAATGTCAACCCCAATTCCGCCGCGAGTTTTCACTTTCCTCCTCGTTCCACCTTGAATAATGATTGAGGAGAACCGCTGAAACAGACGGCGTTGCAAGGCCGTGTACTCGGATGATACCCTACCGTATTCCTCCCCTCCTCTTACCCTCCCCTCCTCTTACCCTCCCCTCTTTCCACGATCCCTCCCCTCTTCCCACCCTCTTACCTCCTTTCCACCCCTTCCCTCCACCACCTCTTTCTCCATCTCCTCCCGTTTTACACCTTCTTACCCCCTCCCCTCTCTATTTTCACCCTTCCTCCCCTCTTTCCACCCACTTCTCCATCTTTCCGCCCTCTTCACCCCCTCTCTTTCCCATCCTCTTCCCCTCTCCTCACTTCCCCCCTCCCCCTCCTGGTTCTTCCTCAACCCCTCTCCACCGAGGACAGAGAGAGAAAGAAACTCGAGCCGAGATTTATGAAACCGCTAAATGGTTGTTTTTTTCGGTGGGGCGGGTTGGGGAGGAAAGGCATGCATTTTCGAACACCCTTTTCCACCCCCCTCCTCACCCCTTCCCCACCATTCTCTCCTATCCTCCCCAAAAAACTCCCGCGCGGAAACTCATCACCCGAAAAGCCCTGCTCTTACAGCGGTCTTAATGGAGTTTTCTTCTCCTCTCCCATAGAGAGGGAGTTTTTTTTAATGAAAAACGAAGAGTAAATAAAGCTCTCATTTAAGGCCCCGTTCTCATTCCGCTCCTTCTCCTCCTTCGCCATCCTATCCATCTTTCTCTCTCTCTCTCTCCCTCTCTCTCTCTCTCTCTCTCTCTCTCTCTCTCTCCATACAGTTTTCTCTCTCCCGATGGCTTTGTTTATTCCTTTCTCCGCGGCTTTCTGAGTTGAATAAAAACGAAGCCAATGACAAAACTCGTGTCGTCCCTTAGGGTTTCGCGCTTCTTATATTTTTGCGGCTATTTTTTCTCTTATTTGCAAGGGAAAAAAAAACGTCGCAACAGTGATAGAGGCGGAGTTTAATTAAAGATGTCTTAGGTTTTTTCTTGTTTTTAAACCCCATATTCCTGCGTTTATGCTCAGTTTTTCATCCGATATCCCCCTAGAGGAACAGAATTTACTCCGTAAACTTTCGTCTTTTTTCTCGATCTGAATAAATTCGTGGGAGATTTAATCAGGATATTTAGATTTTAATCCCTAGTCCCAAAACGAGGAAACTTAACACGCAAGCTTCGTTTTGCCTATTACGAAAAATTGTGTGGGAAATAATTTATAATGAATTCGATCAAAACAGCGGATCTACAGCGGTGTGTCGCGAAGAGCCGGTCTGTGATTCGCCGAAAATTTTATTAATGCCTTGTAAAAATAATGGTAAGTTTGTAAAGAAGAGTCATTGACTTTTTCGTGTAATTTTTACAAACAAAAAAAATTATATTTAGGCTTCAAGTCTTAATTATTACACTGAAGTGCTCCTTTTTTTGTTCGACCGATTGCAAGGACGGATCCAGGCTTAGTCTTGAGAGAGGGAGAGGGGGAGGGGGAGTAATCAAAGATAAATAAAATAAACTCTCTGAAAATATCTTAGAAAAAATATATATTTTATATATTTCGTAGGACCGTTTTCGCTAAATAACTAGCGTAATGACGATGCTATTTATTTAGTGAAATCGTTTGTGCATTAAAAGTTTGCGTGGAACTTACACAGTTGTTCACTCTTGATAAATATGCACATCACTTACCACAAAGTTGAACCTAATTCCATAGATTACATAGATTTGAATTTGTAAAAAGGAAATAGATATCATTTTGTTCAACAAAATAAATACAGTAAGAATCAAATTTCTGCAATATGATATTTTTTATTATTTTATTAAGTTTTTGGAATTCTGATATCTTCGGGGGTAAATATTCCTAAATCCACCCTTGACTGCTTGCAGTGTGCAATGTGTCGCGCGCTTAGGCTTCGCGACGGAAAAAAATTATTGAGAGCCGTTGTATTATTATATAGAACTATTTTCCATCGCTCGCTGCGATTTTAAAGTTGATACAGTCCTTGCCTAACTTATCAGATTAATTATTTGTATCTCGTACATGTTATTTTACAACTATACGAAAAGAAGAAGATTGCTAATCGAGAATTTTCGGACAAACCGTTAAGATTTTCTTAACGTAGCCATTGCTTACGTGTTCCGAAGCACATCAAATAGAAGTAGAAATTCCAATTTTAACGACAAAAAATCAGAACATCTGGTTTTTCAGATCTCTCGGATACAGGGAATGAATCACTGAAATTTCAAAAGACTCCAGCTTACAATGAGGCTGTCATTTGCAATGGTAATCAACAAAGAGAGGTGGGCAAACATACGGATTTTGCAGTGTATTCCAGTTTACATAAAGAGAATTTTGTTAAAAAGCCGAAAATGGAGTTGGAGGAAATCTACATGTCAAATATCAAACGCTACAACGTGAACAGTATAAAGTGCTTGAAATTTTACTGTAGTCCGATTAAAGGAAATAATATTGTACAATTCACATCCCTCAAATCCTTTTCACTATCTGATAACAAATCCGGACTGCATGTCTTGTTTCGAAAATTTGGAATTGGAATGAAATAGAATGAAATAATTTTCAAATGCATATTTTTTGTCGTAACAAATATAAGTATTTTAAATCGTTTTTCTTTAACGTCTTAATTCTTTAGAATAGAAAATTTATGAACAGGCGAGTGTGTGCGCTTGCTTTTCACCGAATTGAACCTGCAATCTGCGTGTGCGCTCTGACGACATGCAAAAGTGATTTTCTTTTCTGAGGGAGAACTTAATTCCACGAGAATTAACGAATCGCTCCGTTTATCTCTCTTAAGTCTTTCCTTACACTGTCGATCTCTTGTGCGCATGCGCAGGTTTCTGCGTCTCTTTTCCTCGACGCCACATACGCTCCTGCATATCTCTGCATTTGTCATGCTCTTTGGATAGATATGAGGCACGCAAACGCAATTTGCAACTTCGTATCTGAAAACTTACTCCCCAGGAGATTCACCGCGTAAAAAGACAGAATTTAGGCGACGTTAAAATTTGAAAGTAAACGTTCACTAAAATGATAGGAAAAATGACTGCATTCTGAAAATGGCTGCAAGGGATAGAATGAGGAAATGTTTCATCAGAACTTAGAAATAAGTAACGCTATATGAAATAAATGAAACAAAAATGCCTCGGGTATATGGTTAGAACGGTCCGTAAATAGTAAACAAGAAAATTATTTATTGGGCCTTCAAAACATTTTTTTAAATAATAAAACTTGAGAACAAGGAATAAGGTTTCCGGACACAGTATTTAAGAGGTTATAATCATACACCCGCATGCATATATCCGTACGTGTGCGAAAATATTTCGATTTCGTATTAGTCATAATTTCTGCACATTAAGACATACCTATATAATAATGAGTTTTGAACCGTCAAGATAATCCAGGCAAATGTTAATATCATAGGAGTAAGAATCCAAATTTAATGCCATAAAAATTCTACATATGCATGAATTGTGTCTCTAAAGTAGCAAGTATATTTAAAACGTCAATAGCTTCATTAACACATTGACAACGACTGACGGAGATTTCCGTCTTCTGGTATATACCTTGTTAAACTTTTTTTGAGGGAAATTTAACGGTTAATGTTATTTTCTATTAACTTTAAGCAATAACTAAGGTTTTTACTGCATAATAAAAATATTTTTCTTAAAAGTTTCCTATTGATATTTCTTGTAAAAGATAACAATTTTTATAATTTTTTTCTGGTTGAGCCACATTTCATCCAGTATGTTTATTGCCTATATTTTGAATAGTAATTTTTGAATAATGTTACGAAATCTCACCATTAGTTATCCTATCATTAGAAAGGCTTTTGGTCTTTATAATCTGCGTAAAATACAGATTTTTATCGTCTGAGGGAGTAGCAAGTCTTCGCTTCAGACGCACAAGACAGATGAAATATTCCTGTTCTGGATATGGAATGTTTATAAACATTAGTTGAAGTGTGGGCTTTTATGACTCTACCTTTCAAAACTAAACTTGGAGTATTATTACCTTGGGGGAATTTTGAAGAGGACAAAGCTAAGTTAGGCGGAGAAAAACGAGTCCTCGAGCGATGACGCATCGGAGGAAGAAGAAAAGCCGACTCAACGAGACCCTCAAAAGGATAATCCGTTCAAGATATCTGGAAGATATTGGGCAAAGGAAAAAATAAATATCCTTCAAGAATATGTCGATTGTGAGCGGATAAAAAACTGAGGAATGAAACGAGGTACATCTGCTCTTTCTACATGGTTCCGTTATCACATAACAGGAAAATACTAGAATCTGTGGCGAGTAAAACGTTTCAATTTTTTTTTCAAATATGTTAAAAACAAACGAAGTTATGAATTTTTAGATGAAATTGTGTTAATTCAGAAAGAAGTCGTTTAAATGCCCGGTCCTACGTGGACAGGTTGGATTATAATTCCCCGTTGTCATCGTGTTAAGCGAGAAGATAAGTTAGGAAAAATATTTCATTTTAAATTAAATCTATGACTTAGTTAGTGGATTAGCCGGTACTTCGTTTTCAATGCTCATTTTTGAGAAATATACCACTTGGTTTGTACGTGAACAAGTTTGTCCACAACTTAAAAGGCTCCTAAGATGAATCGTTTTCAGTAGAAGGTTAATGATTCAACTTTATATAAAAACAACCACCACGTTGCGATACTTGCAGATTTGCGAATCGACTACCAAGAACAACTATGCCTTCGCTATCAATAATAATAATAATAAATGGATGGGAAAACTAGTTTGTGCGAGTTATACAAATTTCCATCTCATCACACGCTTTAGGAGACGGTTTTAAAAATTATATTCTAGCAATTCAATAAAAGAATACGTTTAAATTAAATATCTATATACGGCTACATTAAGTTCTTGTAAAATACCATATTTCGCACACGTAATATCTTCTGGAAATGGAAAATATAAAATACGGCGCGCGACCAATTCCGGGCAGTTTATAAATAAATTTCTTATGATTTAGTAGATTGTCTCACGTTAATTCTAAGAACCCGTATAATCAAATCCGTGCAAGGGAAAAACCGCGTTGGAAAAGGGTTTACTGTATTAACACTGACGTAAATCTACATCTCATTATCGCGATAAATATCTCAGGACGAATTTTTCCTTCGCGGGGTTAAATAAAATATACCTCACGGAATCGCTTAAAAAATCGCATAATAGGCATCCGGGAATAAAAAAATAAAGAAACAGCGCGATAAATTACAACTTTGCGCTCTTCATTTTTTTCCAAATCGCAATCCTTTCCGTATCACGACGGCGAGCTTTATCCACGTGTTAAACCCTAAAAAAAAGGGAAGTCGCTAAAATTTGTTGGGAAAGGTAGGGTGGGGAAAATAATCTACACTGGAAGCGGAATAAAAATGCATGAAATCCGAGAGTGGTAAATTTTCATCTCGCATCCTACGGGAGAAAGGAAGAAAGAGAGATAGAGATGGAAAAAGAGGTTCGTATCCCTAAAAAAAACGCAATTTTCCTTCCTTATCCTCCCACCTCTTTCGGGGCTGGCTGTCGAAGGGATTCGGAGCAAATGCACGGCCAAGTAACATAGCCTTCGATCGAAGCGAACTAAGGATATCTCGAAGGACCAAAGTCCTATAAAGGATGGAGATCGTAAAAAAATAAAATTCTACCGGCGTATAAAAAAAGAAAAGTTCACCTCCCTGTATTACTTTTCCAAGCGACGTTTTATTTTTCTCCCATAAGAACCTCGGGTGAGGTACGTGTCCTGGCGAAAACTGATCGCTTTATTTCGAGCCTGGCTGTATAGCTACGGATTTACGCTTTGAGGTATTGAGTTTAACTAAGATCAATTCAATTTCCGTCGCATGTGCTGGACTAAATTTTTAATTCCGTAGGTCACAAGGATTTTTTTACGCCGCTTTGGTTATCAACCAGAAATCGCTTCGAGCGATAAGGATAATTTCTTTTAAATATAAAAATGTGGTATTATTTTGTTTTTTTCTCGTACACGCAGAATATCTATTTCGAGAAAACTGACAGAAATACACGTTTTAGTTGACCATGACTGCAAAAAGAGGTTTTCGCCATGCCGTCTTGTCTGTCTGTGCGAGGCTCTAGACTCTTAAGTCTAGAACCTAAGCGATTGAACGAAATTGAATGACATTTCGTATTTACGCATATTATTACCCACAATAGAAACTATAAAGAGATGAATGATATAGCGTAACAATAAAGGGTATTTTATTCCTATCGATTTATTTAAAAATTGCTCAAACGACATTAATCTAAATCCACGCAGTTATAGAGCTTAGAGTCATGTATGTACAATATTGCGTACGCCATATATCTCAAATAATAACTATATAGTGTGGCATCAAAATATATCAAATTTTACGTCGAGCTACCACCCAGCTTTCTCAGTTATCTCAACTACCTTTGTCCAGTAATAAAACTGCAGCGCCGGTGTGGCTTCTCCGATCCATAAAAACAAAATTTTGTTGAATCATCTCCGGGCGATACTATTTAAATCGGGTACCATACGACATAACGTGTTAAGCAGCATTTACGCATGAGCCATTCGAATGAAATATCCACTGGTCTATTTGAAATGGCCTAATTAGGATGTATACCTAATATGAATTTCAATCCGGTAAATGAGGGAAGCTTTTCTGCATGTAGATTAAAAATAAACTTCTAAAAGACCACGGCGCCAGTTGCTTATTCGAATGACGTTAAATTTTATATTAGATACTAGTAGACTTTAATAGTACTATATAGATAGACTGAAGTTTATAAATTGCTTTTAAAATCTTCATCTTTTAACGGAAAAAATATTTGTTAATTTTAAGTTCATCTCCTGCATTCTACATTTTGCGATCGAGGTCTTTAGCGCGCTTTCGCTCTGAATGTCCTTATGTGCAATAGATTAAATCAAAATAGTACGTAAACGGTAAGAGATATAGGACTGAAATTTGCAAGGGTTATATGATGTATGATACCATTTATTAAACTGCCAAATAATAGCTTTTGAGAAATTGTTGGATGGTAGGGGGTCTCTTCAAAATATTTCAATTTAAAATTCTGAGCAAATATTTAGGTGGAAAGTTTTTAATTTTTAAATTAACTAACTTATGCCATATAATCATATTATTTAATTTATAATGAATTTTATAGATTACACTTCTAAATAAACTTCAACAAATAAAACGCTCTTTTCCATACAGCGTCAACAGATGAATTTCCCATTTTTTCCTATTTCCCCACAGTACTACACTCAGGCGTAAAGAGGGATTAGGAAGTCTCGACGTAGATATTTTTGAGAACGGGCAAAAAAAAACTACATGGCGATGGTCTTTTGTTAAGCTTAACAGGAACTCCCAATGGGATCCGTAAGCGGAAATACAGGTAGACTATTCTCAGCCTACCGTTTCAGGTTTCAAAACAAATTTCTCTCCTGTCCGGCATTTATTTTTTGCTCTCTGTTTTGTTCGGGTTAAGTATTAGCGACCATTAACGCTCTAATTACAAGCTCTCGATTCGGAACAAAAGAGGACTCCCTTGAGAAAAGACGCTCCTCTAGACTAAATCGCAGTTACTTTGATTACTCGTTTTAAAGAATAAAAATAAACGCCGTGGGCCACGAATGACACATTAGGAATCCCTTGATCTTCAAAAAAGAAGTGTTTGTTTAACAGCTACAGAGAACGCTGCAGATAATGTAACACGCGTAAAAAAATGAAATTTCGAGAGAGCTATTTTTATAGCAATAGTTAGGTATTTGCAAAACATAACAGAAGCACGAGAAACCTATCATTTAAATATATATAAATAAAAAATAGCTCTTCGGTTATGTATTTACGTTAATAGAAAGGTTTCGTGAAGCTCCAATCTAACTGAATTTGATATTTAGTCGAATGAGGAAGTTCAAAGGCAAACACCTCTATAAATAATAACATTGATAATTTACAACAAACATTATCGTAGGCAAGTAAGGCAATGATAAACAAGTTATATTTAATAAAATTTATCTTCTCTTAATATCAATTAAACGTCCACAAACTGCAAAATGAATAACGATAGCTATATTCACATCGGTATCGACATGCCTTCTCTCTTAATGAACTAATTTCGATCGGTATTGTTGTAACCCAACAGCGAACGTATCCACCATCAATTCGAATCTAAGAAAAGTAATTAGAACGCAGATTGTAAAGAATTCATGAATAACAGAAACAGTCGATCAACAGAAAAAAATCTTTAAAAAAGTAGCCCGATCATAAAAGACCTCCACACACGCGAGAAATAATAAGACCTCTCTTTCTCCAAGTGACCCCTCCCCTCCATTAAACCACGCCTCCGACTGTTTTTCCGGAACGTTCCCCTTAGAGAGATCGATCAACTTCTGCATACTTCGTATAAGCTGTTCCTAATCATGTTGTGGTCCGCTGACTCGCTCATTAATATTGAACAGCTCCTGGAAGCACAAGGCGAACTGATTCCTTCGCTGGGGCCAAGTAATTGACTTTTGGATGAGTTACTGGGTTCGCTGTCTCCACGGGAAGGATCCTCTCCTGATGGTTTGGATAGAGAAAACAAGGTTGGACTGAAAGGTGAAGGATAGGGGGAGGGTCTCCGGGCGGGAGAAGAAAATGGAGAGGTCAAAGGTTGAGAAGGGACAGCGGCGCAGCGAAGTTGAAAAAGAACCTCAAAAAAAATAGGGATGAAAGGACAAGAGGGGAGGCGAGGGAATACTCGAATCCAACAGGCCATTAATTTCATGAATGTTGACGTTGCGTTCTTCTTTTATTTTTGTTTTCGAGAATAACATCATCGGGAGACATTCATGTGCAGCTATTTATATGTTAATTTTCGGCGGCCGACGAAAATTTTATTCTTGTTTGAAGTAAGCTTTATACTAAATTTTTTGCGAACTTTTAGAATTAAGGAAACCGACAATACATTAGTATTAATACTGTTTTTCTAAATTTGACCGCAAGATAGATTTAGTAACTACTACACCAGTGGTTATATCCAAACCGATTTTTTTGTATATGACTTGGATGTATCGCTAAAATTTTTATTTAATTTAAATTTATCATGTCAATTTAAGATATACTCATTTTCCTACATTAATAATTACATGTATAAAAATTAAGAAACTTTTCATTTTTTCTAGTCTATTGATATACATTTTAAAGATGAATACTAAAGGGGAAATTAATAAAATCATACTTCCACTTAGATTTTTGTAGGAAAGCATTTTCGCCTGATTATCCTTTCTTATCAAAATAAAAATAAATTTAATGCAAAGTTAATCCATTATCATTTTAAAAGGCTTAAATTTACTTTAGTACAATTTATGAAGATCTTTCTGTGCATACAATTGAAATATAATCCTGATTTTCGCGTATAATAACTCTCATTCAAGCAATTTTAAGCAACATTTCACTAGAAAAGATCTAAATGATCTACGTAAAACCAGTGCTTAATTTCTGGGGGAATTCAAGAGAACGGAGTTCCCTCGCTTACTTGGGTGGAAGTTTCAAAAATTGTATGAATAAAAAATGTCTGTTACAAGAATTTAAAGTCTGATGAATGTCTGTACATGTCAACCTCCCCCTCTTGCGGAACAACATCTACAAATTATGCACTGTCTCAAACACTTTTAAAGGAGAAAGATATCTTAACTTATTTTGGAAATATCTTTTATTTAAATTTTTAAAAAAATAAATAGTAATGATGGAAGTTATTTTCCATATTATCGTGTACGGGGGGTAGAAATATATTTACGTTAGACACTAAAAAAAACACCATAAGCACCTCTAAAGAAAAAGAGAAAGATTATACCCCTCTTCCATTCCCCATTCCAATAAATCTGGGTTAGAACAGCTACTTTAACGGAAATATGAAAAAAAATAAACCTTTTTTTTTATCCTTATACCCCCTAAATTTTACGACGACAACATAACCTTCGATCGAAATGACTATATTTTCACCCCTCATTTTTTCCCTCCCCCGCTCGATTTTTCACGTTTTATCTCAACCAAAAATGGGGGAGGGAGGTGATGAGGGACGCCCAAGGGCGCGACCAAAGTTTAATCCGTCAACATATCGCCTAATGCGTCCCGCGCCTGAGTCTATTTAACCTCAAAACTCAACAAACGCTCTGTTCTATACTCCCCTCACTCCGTCCCTTTCTCTCCCATTCAACCCCAATCCCCCCCCCCCCTCCCCTCCCCCCGTCCCTCTCTCTCCACCCCTAACTCTTGTCTCTCCCAACCTCGATTTACGCCGTATCCCTTTGCCTTACGGCAGAAACCGCACACTCCATTCTCAAGGGTCCCTAAAACTATCCCATTCCATCATTTCCTTACCGCTTAGCGCTCTCTGGCATCTCTCCTAAACCACTCCTCCCTTTAGCTTTCCTTCACTCATCGGCTTCTCCCACTGCGGCGAGGGGGGGAGGGAGGGGGAGGGAGGGGAGGGGGGGGAAGTTCTCCCCACACTAACCTTACCTTGTTATCTACCTCTCGCTACGTATTCTCGCCTTTCTTTTCCTTCCCTGCATCATTACGCGTCGCTCTGCCGTGGTTGTTATCGGTGTCTCATCATTCTCACTTCACCGTTTGCGTGCGATTGCTACGATTTTTATATATGCACGCATAAGTTCTAAAGCAGGAGTTCCCGACATTTGCGAGGGCAAGGGCGCTTTCGACTTTAAAGGAAAACGGCGGGCGCCAGTATTCTTGCTAACTACGAGTTAAACTTAAAAGTACATCGTATGTAAACCATTAGATTCTTGAAGTCTTATTACATCGGAACATTCCAGCTTTCTGTATACTCTCAACACTATTAGTCACAAGAGCTCAAAGTGTTAAGGAGGACAGCAGAACAAACCTGAGCGTGCGCCACGGCGGACCTCGGAGGGCGCCATGTCGCCCGCGGGCACCTCGTTTGGAACCCCTATTCTAAAGGAAGAGGAGAGGTAAATTGATAGCTACATGAGCGGCGACTGAATTTTGAAGGAAGCCCATATGACCTTACCGACTCTCTTACACCCCTGCGGTTCACATGTAGTTCCATAAACAAATATAATATATATATATATATATATATATATATATATATGTGCGGAAAATAGGAGTATATGGAGAACCAAGTTTAACCTAGAATAATCACGGACCTGTCAACGGACAGACTACCTATGATGAAGATGATATATATAAATAATGATTACGTCATTGTTTGCTAATCAAATCGCATCGTTCTGGTTTAATCATATAGAGACAATTATAACCAGCTAATTATTTAATTGGAACCGAAGACCACAATTCTTAAGTCCTAATACATATAATCGAAGCTTAAATGCACGGTACTTTGAGCAAAATCGTCCGGCCAATCTGACGAGGAAATTTTTAAATGACTGTACATCTAATTGATTAAGATTTAGGCTACTCGGCCATCTATTATGTTATTAATGGTTTTAGTTTTGGTTAAAAAATGTTCATAATACACAGTATCTTATAACTTTAGAATCATCCGTCCGTCCCCCACTGTATCTCAAAAAACGTTTGTCGCAAAGATATGCTACGAGGTCCCTGGAAAACTATTTTCATTTTCATAAAGGCTCGGGTTCTATCCCAGGGCATGATTTTTGTTTCACATTAGATAACAAGTAAAGATCGTTTCATTTCTGGAGGTTGCCATGGTGACCATTCCATTTATCGACCCACGAGATCGCATTATTTTCTCAATTCACATTTGCGTAGTACGAGTATATACGCACGCATTGAAGGCCTTAATGCAAGGAAATGATGATAAATTGTCAATAGGCTGACACAGTCATGCCCTCAGCGAGATTCGAACCAGCGAACCTTACATTGATAGCCAAAGACATTACAATCCTATACCGGGGAAATGCATTATTAGATTTGAATACAAATTATTGAGTCCAGTTATTACAAGAATAATTACTTACTTCACACAATTCTTAATTTTTATAAATTAATTTAAAAATATCCGCGCAATCAATGTGCGGTCACAGTTAGTATATATAATTTTACTTTTTTTTAAATAGCTTATGTTTTCTCTTCGTAGGTGCTCAAACTTTTGAAGCAACGATTTTCAGAAGTGTTGACCGGCACCAGAAATTAACCCAATTTATTTTGAGGTCCTCCCGTTTGACTTTTAGCAGGATTTAAAAGAAAAAACCTCATGAACTATCTATACGATTTGCTACGGTAATGAGAAGAATAAATACGTTAATTTACTTTCGAAAATGGATAAAGATCACATTATAACTGCGGTGAGGTATGTTTTAAATAACAAGTAGGGAGAGGAAATCAAAGATTCCGAAAATTTACGGCAACATTCCATAAAAAAGCGCTTTTGGAATCCATCTTTGTAGTTCTACTTGTTATTTGTTTTCAAAAGGGTAATTTTCTCTTTATGATTTCAAAAGACTGAAATATAATGCATTTTATTGAAAAGGTTCGTTAAAAATAGGTATGCCTCAATAACAAAACCGCAAATAAAATTTAAAAGCTAATTTTACCATTTGCTTCGGTATATTAAACGCAGATTGAAACCTTGTCTCACATTATAATTTCAATAATGGTTCATTTCTTTTATTTTAAAAAATATTGGATATATAAATATTAGAATATTAGCATTCCTTATTTTTGCTGGAGAGTAATATTTACGTTGAATGAACGACCATTCTGTATTAACCAATTATGTAATAAATATTTGAAGTTTTAATGACTTAGAGAGTGCTCATAGTTCACCCTAGGTTAGCTATCGGTATTACTTTACGATACCCAGCCACTTTAGACTACCTCGACGTGTAATCGATACTTCAATTACGCTATTTTAAGTCCTCAAATTATTTTTAGCATCGCCAAACACCACATAACATAGATATGGAGGGCTTTATTCAGCTCTTAAATAGGCGCGCGAGCATACACACAGGTGGGCGTCTGAGGTCTATATGACCCCATGGTACATTTTTTTATTTTAACCAACATAATGTTGTTTGTTATATTTATCCAATGGATTATACTGATGCAAAATACATTAAAATGACTTATGAGGATGAAGAAATTATTTTTTAACATAAGCAACAATTTATATTAAATTTTATGTGATTTAATGGCTTATCAATGATGTAACAGGGTCATATAGTCATCCACGCGCCTATTAAAGGAATAAGGGATAATTTTAGCAGTATTGTTAGATACCTACAAATAATATCTAGAAATTACTTTATATAGATAACTGAATAACTGCTACTTTTTCTACCCTTTTCAAAATTTAAAGCGTAATTTCTTATTCTTTTATCTACCATAGACTTTTTATTTCAGCTTATTTTCTCCTTTAAGATTCTATTTCCTCCTCTCTCTCTGCTCTTTTGTGTTTTTCCCGTCATCTTATACTGTATCCCTTTTCTTATGATCGCCCCCCTCCCCTCCCATACCCAAACTCCTTCAATATTTACTCCAATCCCCTCAATCCCAGCTTACAAACTAAAAAATTCCCCCTTCCACCGAGTCCTCTCAAACTATCTTCCACCTTCCCGTCTCTCCCCGCCTCCTTCGTTCCTTGTCGACCTCGGCCTTCCTATCTTCACCTGTTCTTTTTCTCCCTGCAGCCATATCCATTTTTATTCTCGCTATCTTCACCCAAAATCTCTCCAGTTTCTCCGCTTTCGCCTCGGTCATTTCCTTTCCTTTTACTCCCTTAGTGGGCTTTTCTTTCGCCCCCTTCACTCTCTCTCTCTCTCTCTCTCTTTCCCCCTCTCCTCCCTATTACTTACTCCCCACCTTTCTCTTATCAATTTCACCCGCCTCGCTTTTCCATCTTTATTTTCCCTCGTTTATTCCTTCTCTTTCTCCTCTCACATACCTTTCCCTCCGCTCTCTTTTTTCCTCTTTCTTCTCCCTCTCTATCGCTCAACTCGTCCTTCTTTGTTCTTTTCTTCCCTCATCCTCCCACTTCCCCACTCCCCCGTCCAATCCCCCGTCCACTCCCCCTTCTCATCCAATTTTCCATTCCTCTCTCTTACCTCACCCATCTATCTCCATCTCATTCTCTCCCACTCCTCCCTCTCTCTCCCTCTCACTACTCTCTCTCTCACACTACTCTCTCCCCCTCTTTCACTCCTCCCTCTCTCCAACTCCTCTCACAGCACCCTCCCTTCCCTCACCTCTCTCCCTCTCTCTCCCGTTTATCCTGCACCCTCTCTTCTCTCCTCCTGTATTTTCACTCCTCTATTCCGACCGACCCAATTTCACCTTCTGAACTCCAAAAATCCCTTACCCATTCCTACCACCTCCCTCCTTCGCTCGCCTTCCTCTCTTACCCCGACCTCATCGACCACCTACTCCCGCATAGCCCACTCACACACACACCTCCCCCCTTAACCCATCCCTCCGAACCTTTAACTTCCTCTGCTTCTCTCTCTCTCTCTCCCTTGCCCTGATGGCCTTGTGTGGTCTCCCTTTAGTCCAGAGACATCCATATGCATCCCTTTGGGAAGTAAGGAGACTGGGTGGCAGGAGAGTGGGAAGGGAAAAAAATAGGAGGGAAAGAGGCAGAGAGAGGGAGAGAGGAATCAGAGGTGGAGGGAATGGGTGAGAGGAGGGCGAGAGAGAGAGAAGGCAGGAAGAGAATAGAGAGATATAATAATGAGTAAGAGAGTGAAATGGGGAAGAAGAGTGAGAGGTAAAATGTGCGATGGAAAGAGATTAAGAGAGGGGAGAGATGGAGAGAGAGAGAGAGAGAGAATTGAGAGAAAGAGAAATATAAGGAGGGAGAGATAGAAAGGTGAGAAATAGTAAGGGGGAGGAAGAGAGAGGGGGAAGAGAGGTGGGAGAGTGGAGGGAGATATAGGGGGAGAGAGGGGGGAGAGAGAGAGAGGGAGAGGATGAGAGGAAGAGTAAGGGAGACGTAGAGAGGGATATAAGAGACAGGAATTCAGAGAGAAAAGAGAAAGGGAGATAACTGAGTGAGAAGACAAATAGAAAGAGAAGAGAGAGGAGGATAAGGTGAGGGTAATTAAGTGAGAAAAGAGAGAGGAGGGGAAAACGGGAAAGAGTAACGAAGAGAGAAGAGAGGTGGAGAGAGGAAAGGGGAGAAGAGAGAAAAGGGGAGACAGTGATGAAGAGAGAGGGACAGGAAAAGGGAGAGAGGAATGAAGAGTCAAGAGAGAGAGAAGAGGGATAAGAGAGAGGGGAGATGGGAAGGGGGAGGACATCATCGAGCGAGAGAGAGAGAGAGACAACTCTTTGAGAGTGAGAGGGAAGAAGAGAGAGAGAGAGCGATTGAATTTGCATGCAAATGAGCAAGAGGAGGCGAGGAGTAAAAGGAGTTTGGTTAAAGGGGGGAGGAGGAGGAGGAGACCTCCGTGCAGCGAAGGGGGATGGGGTGAGGTTAAGTGTGGATGGAACGTCGAGGGAAGTAGAAGGTGGTGGTGTGTGTGTGTGGGGAGAAGACTTTTCCCAAGGTAAAAGGTAATAGCTTGAGGAAGAGTACGGGGGAGGAGCACGAGAGGGGGAAATAGGAGGGAAGAGAAGATGAGGACGGTTCGAAAGAGGTTAGTTTTGGGTAGTTATAAGCGGAAAGCGGAGGGGAAAATTCTAGCCTATTCCATTTCGACCCGAAATCGTCCGCTTGGTCTGTTCCCCTCCTCCCTCCCCCTCTTTTCTCACCCGATTCTCCAATTTACCTTATCCCCCCAACCCCACCTTCAAATCCAACCGAGCCTTCTGTTATTTCTCATAGATACCCTCGGCTATTAAAGGCCTAAACTTAACAAACACCCGCGCGCCCCCGACTAAGGCTTATACTTTCCTCGATATCCTGCTTCCTCCCTCATTGTCAACCAAGCGCTTTGGGAGATAATTACAAATTTTGTCGCCATTGCTTCCCTGAGGGTACTTAGATTAACTTTTTCCTTAATTCGCGAGGAAGTTTCGTGCAAAAAAAACTACATCAGAATGAAGAGTTTGTCGCATAAATGAGCGCTTAAAAAAACCCAGATTAGTTAATTTAAAAATGAAACCTAAGCGATTCCTTTTATTCTGTAGGTAAATCAAATATGTTTTCTTATATTGGTGCTTGTATTATTTTTTTCTGATTTTTTAAAAATTTTACGTAATACAGAAATCTTATTTATTGCTAGTAATGTTTTATCTTCTTCCATATCTGGTATAATTCTTACTCGTCTTAAACTTGTTGTAATTGTATTAAATATAAAAATTTTAATTCGTGCACCCTTAATAGCTTTAGCCAATAATTTACCAATTTATGCAAATTTATTTTATTCTTAAGTCTTGTTTCGACGTATCAAAATACTGGTCTAATGAATTAATATTGTCATTGATATTTTCGAGAACAATTCGTGAATCTAAAAAGTTTAATATGACTACATTTACTAAATAGGTCAGAGGTAAACGTGGGGGTCCTAGCTTTTTATTAGATTGCCCGGACATTAATATTTTTCAGATACGCAACTAAGTCAAATTTTTTTCTCCATTCCAATAACACCACCACCTTCCTTGTCTCACCTTATATAAAATAATAACCCCAAAAAATCGCTATTTTTACCTCCCAATTCCATTTTACCCACCAAACAACAGCAATTCAACTATAACACTCCCCTTCCCCCCCTCCCCCCCCCATTAACGGAAAACCTCTTATCGTCAACATCTCTCAAACGCCATCTTGATCTTCGCCCCAATTCTCCGATACCAACAAATATTGATTTCTTTTTTAAAATCTCTTTTCCTTTTTATATCCTCCCTCTCTCAACCCTCTTCGCTTCGCCGACACCCTTTCCCTTCCCTAAACTGCCTTATTCTTTAATAAAAAAAAACAGAACCCCGCGCTACCTCCCCTTCTTATCCCTTCTTTTAAACAGTTTTTCCCCTTCCTTTATAGCCTTTGTCTTTTTGGTCCCTTTTCTCCACCTTGCTGTCCTGAAAACTACGACACACCTCCGCAGGCTTAATGCCAACAAAAAAAAACCAGCTCCCTCTTCTCGCCTTCTCCACTGCTCCCTCCCAGAACGCTCCTCGCCGCTTTGCTCGCCACCTTGTAATTTCTCCCAAACCGTGCTTACCTCTTCTTCCCTGAACCCTTCATTTTTTTTCTCTAACCCGCTTCCTCCTCTCTTGCCTACCTTGAGACGAAAATTGTGCCTTTGGGTCCACTCGTCAAAATGGACGTTCCTTCCTCTCGGAGTACTTTCGCCTCTGTGGTCCTATGGGGCTTATTCCCACACACAACGTTTTAAGTATTCAGCTCCCGGTAAAACTCTTTTCTCTTCCTACCTTTTGCCGCCGCATTTACCTTACCCGTTTCTTTCTCTCAACCTTTCTAACCGTCCTGCGCTCATAGTGTTTCGTTTGTTTCGTTTTACTTATTTCCTTCAAAGGTCGGCGCGAAACTGCAGTTGTGATTTACGGCGGTGTTTTTTTATTTATACCTTTTTTCACACTCCACTCTTTTTTAGGCGTACAACTCCTCGTTTCGGACTCTCTCGATTCTCTCCTCCTCTTTTTCTTTATCGCAGTCCGTTATGCTTTTTTTCTCTCTCCGAAGTGCTTCGTTTATTATTTCACATCTTTTGTTTTGATATTTTTTCTTTGAGCTTTTTATGTCTTTCGGTCGCTCCTCGAAGCCTCGAGACTCCTCTTCTTTGTCACCTAACTTTTTTTTAAATGGGAGCTTGATATCTTTACGACGCGAAGAATTGTTTTTATCGGCTTGTTTTCGGAATTTCATCAATTTTTTTTACTGTTAAAAAAAATATATTTTTGGTGACAAACTTGATCTAAGTTCATATACCAATCCCGTTCGTGGTTAACATAAACTGGCATGAAATGCTCTATAAGAACGTGGATACCATTCAGAATGAAATGCTTGTTACTCTTTGAGCCGTAAAGTACTTCACGAAAAATAAAGCCGCTAGAAGTATGATACATCAAATTTGTTTAATGCAGAAAATTACGTGATTACCATGAGAAAACCTAAACAGAATGGTTTAAATAGTAAGCTACTTTTTCAAAGAAAAATCACATCGTAAACTTTACACAATTTTTGTTTTGACATAACAACTAGTTGTGAATATATCTAATAAAATACACAACTAAAATTACGGTAAAAATTAACAGAAATAAGACGGCAGTAATGCGACCAAATGCCAATGTGTATGAATTAGTACTTTCATCAAGGTTAATTTTCTAACAAAAAATCAGTAATGATTATATAGCAGCAAACCAAATACCAAGAAAAAATTTAAATACTTTAAAATTCAAAGTATAACAAACCTAATTTAACATATGCCAATGCATATTTTTATATTTCTTCAAAACCGTGGAACTTATTACATAAATAAAAACTTGGCGTAAATTGCCCCCTTTATATTAATATACACTTAATCTACTCTCGCCCTGGCAATAAAAATGACTATCTATCTAAATCTATATTTTATGTGGAATTTCAACATACCTCATAGTTTTTTGCCGTTAAATTATCCCTTCTTCCACAATCTAATCCTTTTAGCGTTGTCCGATTTGACCACTCCGAAATGGTCCACTGCGCGCAACCTCAATAACAGTGCAGAAAGTGCTCTATTGAACACTCCAATATGGCTTAATCTACTTCGAAGTATGGCTGCCGTCTTCTTTATTCTCCTGACGATTCTTTAACTCGGGTCGGCGGAAAAGACGCGATTCTCGCCTCTTTTTTTGCAGTGAACCAGAAAACTCTTTGGAGATTCTATTGTATTTAAAAAATCTCATATACTCCGAGTTCAACAGCAAACGTGACGCCAAAAACTGCGCATTCTTTTTCTGTTACTTACCTTTGTCTTAGTCCTGTTACTTATTTGAAACACATTAATTCAGGTCACGGTTTATTACTGGTAATCACTTATTGAAGTGACGCATACAATGAAATTAGTGGTACTAATGTAATTCTCGTAAGCGTTTTGTTTTCTTTTGGTAATGCAATAATACTCCAGAGGATTAAAAAATAAACCGTTCGGTTTCTTTTAAGTACAAGAATGAAAACCTTAGATTATTTTTTTTAAATTTACATATCTATTTATTTACTTTTATAGATTATCGATGTGAGTGCATAAAAAGCATTACCTGTTGAAGACGTAAATCTCGAAAACATTAGGCTTTTACTGGACGAATATATTTGGATTTTTAAAGTGAATATTCCAATACTTCCCAGTGATATAGAAATGTGTTTTATGCATTCGTCAGAGCCTTAACGCCATCAAAATATTTTTCTTGAAGAAATAAAAAAAATCCTACTCTTTTTATGACCTTTACGTAACCATGCATAACAAACTTCATATTTCGTGCTTAATGTAGACCAGGGATGGCAAATAAGTGGCACCCGTGCCAGAAATGACACGCAAGCGATTTTACTTGGCAAGCGTAAGCTTGTATTTTCTGTATAAAATATGAAGTTTCTTAGAGGAGTTAACTAGTGGCACGCGAATAAAAATTCTGATGGTTAACATTTCTTTCTTGGCACGCGACTCAAAAATCATTTGCCATCCCTGATGTTGACTCTAGATATACAGGGTTATTCAAAAGTCCGTGAACTATTTCGTAAATGTATTACAAAAAACAGACACGTGGTGCACATATTGAAAATCTGTAACACTAGCGTGCTACTTAAAAACTTGAAGTGTTTCTTGATCATAAGGCGTTTGTTTCATTGTTCCATCTCTGATAGTTTTTGTGTAATACATTTAAGAAGTGGTTGACGGACTTTTGAATAACTCTGTATTTCGATATCGGACTACGTTCGCTGAAGTTTCCCCACAAAAACGAATTTCATACTTTCCCACTTTTTTAAAAATTCCAATTTAAGTTAAGGTTATAGAGGAATTCTTCCTAGCCAGTTGAATGTAAACGCAATCTCAAAAAAAGTAGGTCAAGGCATTCGTTTTTTTTACATCTTACGTACGATCACCAACTTTAACGAGATATGTGTAGGAAAAAGCAATCTTACGACTTTGCTATGGGATACGGTTTGCACGGATAAGGTTTTTCACTTTTTTCCGACTCCTTAATTAAACCTTTTTCTGATAGAAGGGAAAAATTCCACTTAATTAAGCTAACTTCTCCACTCGTCACTTTGTGGAACTCCGTATCATATGATATAAGACCCCAACCTGCGAAAACGTCTTTATTAAATTAAAAAAGTGAAATATCATGGATCCGACATGGACCATGTGGAAATGATGTGACCATATCTATCTTGGATCTTTTCCATTTTCTAAAGTGTATAATTTTTCAATAGTAAACTTTTGATCCTTATAGCCACGGGTTTCATCCAAATTTAGGGGTATATGTTAAAGTCACGTTCTTCTAATGTCTACACCAATTAAAATTTTAATCCAGCATTGTCGGAGGAAAACATTATGTGAAATTCCAAGAGTTGGAATTTCTTTTTGTGATCATATAAAAACAGTATGTACTCAAACTATCTCGTTTGAAAGTAGAACTGCGATTAAATGAAGTGGAGTTAAGTTTCCGTGTCACTTTTAATCCTTTATATTGAAATAGTGCTTCATACGTAAGTCTCCCATGGTCCAAATGCACGATACAAACTAAATGTTAGCGAAACTTATGTTTTTATCTTGCGAAGCGAAAATTAAGCAAATTGGTTATCGATCGGTAATTTAATTTTCCGTAAATATGGTATACTTAAGAGATGCAGTATATCGAGTTATTAGATATGTCGTTATGACGGTATCATAGTTACATAAGGTATTTGCTGTTATAATCTATAAAATTAAGTAAAATGTTAGCTTTAACTGCCTCTAAACGTTGCTACACTACCTTGTAATGTAATTTTTCACTATTAAAAAAAATGAAATTCTAAGCATTTTGTCATTTTCTTTATAAATAATACGGTAAAATACTATCGTGAAAATAGGAGTGATCCCATAAATATGATTCAATAGACTAAAATACCGTCGTAGGAAAATCATTCCACCCCTTCCGATTAAGCCAAACGTCCCAACATTTTATTATCGAAAAACAAATAAAAAGTTGAAATTCTGAAAAACATTTGGATGCTGACACAGAAGGAAAAAAGTAAAAATCACAAAGAAGGGCGCTAAAAGAGAACTAATAAAACTTTTTAAATGAGTCCTCCGAAGAAGAAAAAAATCACGCCTCGAATAAGTTCGGAGGAGGAATAAAACCGGAAAACTTTTTGACCGCCTCGCGTCGTAAACGCACCTGATCATGAAGTGCAGGTGGGGTATAAGGTCCCCGATGCGCATTAGGGAGTTTTCCTTCTCTCTTCCCTCCGCCAGGGTATTACCTACCTTAATAGAAAAGTTTTGCGACGGTGAATGCGGAGCGACGGGGGCGACGCAGTCGGGAGAATTGAAACTTGTCTTTTCCCTGCCCGGTTTCCTAGGGAGAGCGGCAGATGCGTGCTTTATGTAACGGAGGAAGATTGAAGTTTTCGTCGAGAAAGACATTACGACTTGGACCTGTCCCATGGTTTAGTTTAATTCAAGAGTGTTCGAATAATTCTTCTCTTGGTTATTAACTACAATTTTCTGCCTTTTTGTATGAAATGGCATTCTGTTTGTGATATGATTTTTGAATGAACAATAAAATGCGGCTATTGTAGAAATACTCAACGGAACTAATATAGATATATATATATATATTTATTTATTTATTTATGAGATCGTCCTTGATTGGGTGTATATAAAAAGATTGTACCTTTTCTAAGAAACCAGTACTTCTTAGATCAAGCCCATCTGCGAAGGTAAACAAAAATGCTATGGTTGAGACATGGAAGGCGGTTATACTTAACGTACATATAATCGGAAAACTCGCGTATTTTTTTAATATTACCAAACTGTTGTTCCCATTCAGAGTTTCTTAAACTATATCAGAAAGGATAATAAAAATCCCACTATTACACGCAGTTTTGTTGATATATAGGATAGCCTCTCTACTTAAAATTATTTCCTAAATAACTCTACGTTTATCCACCTAAAAAAATGATATAAAAAACGGCATCAAATCTTTTATATCTGCAAACACGAAACACGGATACAGATAAAAAAAGATCCGTGTAGCCGAGATGGAAGTCCCAAAAGTCCCAGAATCCCGCGCATTTTGACCTGCCCTACATTTTCCCGGGGATATTTCCATCCTCCGCAAATCGAAAATTCCGAGGCTTATTTTCCTCGGATCAATGGATGAATTTTACCTCGGAGGACAATGAAACACACCACGGGCAAGGCGCTCGCCTTATCTATACTAGGTCTCCAGAGTTCCATCATCGAAGTAGTAAGAAGGCAGCGGGATCCGGCTGAGGGCGTATCTCCGAGAAAAAAAAACCCCCTTCATACAAGTATGATGCCAACGTTAAAGAATGCAGACTCGGCGAGCTTCTAAAAGCGGGGAATAACGCTCCCATAAGTGCAATCCCCATCTATTTACTTCCAAAAAGACTCCTCATTCCTCTCTCTCCCTCTCTCTCTTCCTTCCCTAAAAACTCTGGCTCCCCCTCCTCCCTCACGGCTCCACGTACCAAGCCCTGAGGAGGAGGTGGCGGTGGAGTAAGGGAAAAAGAGAGGAATGCTTGTGGGGAAAAGGGGGAGGACCAAAAAACTTATCACCTTTTCCTTGACTCGCGAGAAAATAAATTAGTGCCTTGGGAATAAGGGAGAGAGAGAGAGGGGGAGAAGGATGGGGAAAAGAAGAAGGGATATGTGGTGGGTTAAGAGAAATGAGTAAGCTATCTGTTCACGGAGGTAGTGAATTTTGGAAGGAGAAAGAGGGAGAGAGTGAGATATAAAGAGAGGGAAGAGAAAGGTGGCGAGGGGAAAGATGGGGGAGGGAGGAGATAGGGAGGGAGGGGAGAGTGGGAGAGAGGAATGGGATATATATATATATATAGAAGAGTGGATATGAGGAGAGGAATAAGGGGAGTGGGAGAAAGTGGAGTTGGGGGAACGGGAGAGGGGGGATAGGAGAAAGGGGGAGATGAGGAGAGAGGGGAAGAGGGGGAGGGGGGGGAGGTAGAGGGAGCGGTAGAGGAGAGAGAGAGACGAAGAATGTCAGAAGAAAGAAAGAGAAAGAAGAGGGGAGAAAGTAAGGGGAAGACGAAATAAAGGAAAGAAATATGAAGGAGAAATTAATTTTAAAAAAGAATAAGAGATATTAATTAACGAGAGATATGAAGTACGAAAGAAATAGAAAGGAAGAGACAGAAGAAAGAAGGATGAAGAATAAGGAAGGTAAATAAAAGGAGTAAAGAAAAAGAGTGAAGGGGGAAAGAGATGAGGAAAGGAAGAGAGAGATGAATAAAGAAAGATGGATAAATATTGGAGAGTTGGAAAGAGGAGAGAGAGAGAAGAGGGGCAGAGATATGTAAGGGTAGAGGTAGAAATAGAGGGCAGTAGATTTAAAGAGATACGAAGAGGGAGAGATGGAGGGAGAAGAATCGCTAAAATGTTTTTCTTGTTTGAGCTTCGCATTTACGCTTTCCTAACTCGCGCGCATCCTTCCCAAACGCTTGACTCTCTCTCCTTCATTTTTCCGTCTTCAGTATTTTTAATCTTTTTACCGGAAAGTTGGGCAGAGAAAGAAAAAATAATGAACGAGGGAGGGATTTAACCCAACTGCCGAATTTATTCTGCTTTGATGCTCGTTTTCTCGACAATATCGCGCCAACTTTTTCCGCCGTTATTTTATCGCGCGAAGTTGCATCGGATGTCCGCTTATGACGAGTCTATTTAGAATATTTTCGGATCATATTTTATAAGCTAAGCTTAATCTCAATAACTCTAAAGAAAAAGGATGATTCTAATTGAATTATATCAAGTGGGATGACTGATCGGATGAAAAATCCTACTAAAATTATTGGCTTTTTATTCATCTTTCGCTATATCCCTCGATTTTTGTTAGATTTATCCTTCGATTTTTCGTTTGAATCATCTTTCGACCAATCGTTGCATATATTTTTCGATATAACTCTATATTTATCGTTCGATATATATTTCTGAATTATCGATCGATTATATTATTATCGTTATTATTTATCGTTCGATAAATCTTTTTGAATTATCGATCGATTATATTCTTCAAATTATATTCTTCAAAAAATTATAATAATTATAAAATAATTATCTTTTCTTTCTTCTTCCTCTATATGCTGCCGGATAAACCTTTCTAAAATCTTCCATCTCACCAGATAGTCTGGTCTCACAGCCGAAGTAAAATCGTGCACTTACGTATCCACTAACTTCTGAGTGTTCCGTATACTTTAGCAATCTCATACAACCGTTGACTGAAATTCGTCTCTTCCTCTATATCTTATATTATTTTATGGAATTGCAGAAGTTCGTAACTAGAATGTCTTAAAGTCGAACCTTAACGAACTAACCTTTTCCCAATAAAAATGATACGCTCGAATATGAAATTTTAGAAGTACAAAATTTACATCTCTACCTTGTCTTTTTTATCCGTTTGTTATTTTTATAGGTTGTTCTCTTTTTATTTTCCTAGCTAACAAGTTATACATATTCTCTTCAGACAGATGTGTACTAAAATTTTTAAATGTTACATTTTAGATTTGTCTACATATCTACAGTACGAATTACTATTGAAGTAGCGGATTGTTGATGATCGCTCAATTTCTAAAAAGAAAATTATTAGTTATTTTTTATGAACAAATAAATTAAGCATACTTGACAAATCTGACATCTATCGTTCTTTATACCCGAATCGCCCTTCTATCCTATACCTTGACGCTTTTAAGACGGTATATCTAAACTGCAAATTATCAGGCGAATTAAATTTTGAGCCACGTTTATAAGGTAAGGATAATAAGGGCCAAGATCGAATTCGTGTATCCTATTAAATACATCTACGCACCTATCTAACCAATGTTCTTTCTTAAAAATTGGAATTTTTGAATTTTAATCTTAACCCTTAAGTACCCACATGGGGGTCTAGGACATCTCGACGCGGCCATCTCGCCGCGGCCACCTCGCCGCGGCCGTCTCGCCGCGAAGACCTTTCGCCGCAGCCGTCTCGCCGCGAGACATTTCGCCGCAGCCGTCTCGCCGCGGGGACTTTTTGCGCTGGATGTTTTTAAGTGCATTCCAGAGTTGAATTTTTAGAGAAGATAGATAAAAGTTTACTTCCGAATTGTAATTTTTACCTATGGTATTATCTGCAATACAAATGATATACAAAGCATATAAAATGTATAGTGTGTAATAGTTTAATGTTTTTACTTTTCTAGAAGCGAGTCCAAGTTGAAAAACATCAGTATGTATTGATAAACTAAGAGAAAGTCTTTGAATTTTAGTAAGTCGAGTGTTTAAGGGAATTTTTATGGTAAACGTTTGTGAGTTAAACTAGAAACGAAACACTAAAATTCAGAATAACCAATTAAATATTCCGAAATTCTTTTTTATTAGGTTATCTTGACTGTAAAATTAAATTCTTTAAGTCAACTCGCATGAATGATCATCATGAGTTACATTCATTTTTGAAATGCATATAATTATAAAATGTGCTTTTACGCAAATTATTATCTCCTCTTTTGATCTAGAAAACTTTATTAAAGCGTCTATTCAGTACATTTTATTCGTATTCTGAAGAAATTATTTTCTGTATCATTTGAGTTTATAATGGAACTAGGGGTATAATCCAAATTAGACTTCCTATATTGTGTACGTGCTTGATATCAGCAGTCATAGGAATGGTTGACTGGCGGCCATTAATGTAGAGAAGTTGTCTTAAACTTTTGAAAATTATTGCATGAGTTTGCCTATCAAAAAGCACAAAAACAAGGTTTTTGTATAATTACCATTTGAATAAATTTTTCTTTCTGAGAGGATACCCTATTTTTTAAAATCGACTTATTGAGATGCACTAATGGCTTCAAAAAATTCTCTCGATGAGATTCATACATAATTTGCCGTGGTTATAGCTCGATCGTTTTACAATAGCAGGCGACGACGCAGGAGTTAGTGGAGGAGAAACGTAATTTAATAGGTGAAAATGAGTGGAGAACAGTATGCCAGAAAAAATACAGAAAATGAGTACATTCAAAGAGAATGTGTAATGAACGGAATTGAAGAAATACTTGTTAATATAAATTCGGAGAATGAAAGTGATAGCACTGAAGCAAGTGACTAATAAATATCAAAATAATTATTAACTATTATATTTTGCATGTATAAAATGATAAATAAAGGTTTCCTTAAAAATATATTTCAGTAGTTGTTATACTTAGTATCAAAGAAGCTTCCTCCTCTATTGACCACCTGCACGAGGAACTGAACTAGAAAATAAAACTACTCCCACTAGGCATTCATAAGATTCACGGAATTCTCAAATGAGTAAATTTCCCCATGGAATTTCTGGAAGTCGTTAGATATTATCTTAATGTCAAATTTGTGGAACGAACCAAGGGACTTGAGGATTAGTGAATTTGGGTGGGGTTTGGACCCCATGGCGACAGGGTATGGGAGCGTGAGGGTGTCGATGACCATGGAAGGTAGGACAATTCGGCCTTTCGCTAAACAATCGAGCTATAGCCTAAGATCGACCATGATTATGGCAGTCTTATCTTTGCTACCGTATGGTAAACATCCGTCCTCCGAGTTCCCATTCACGGTGTGATATCGTCTGTGGATCCTTGCTAACTTGCTCAGTGAACATTTTTATTCACTTTACAATAACATTCCGAAAGTTTTTCTAACTTTTACTAATCCCTTAAAATGGAAATTATTCTGTCTATCCGTGGAAAGGAGAAACTATTAGTGGAAGGTTTTGTGTATGTGTTTGTGCGGTTAAGTAGCGATGAGCGTGAGAAATTTTGGCGTTGTGAAGAACGTGGAATGTGCAAAGCTAGAATACCCACTTGTATTCCAAAGTGAATCACATATTAACGAAGCGGCAACTTCGTATTTTAAGAAAATCAAATTATTGTTAAAGTTGTCTAGAATAAATATGAACTATGTAGTATTATTGAAGACGCAAACTCAAGTAACTGTACGAAATTTGATCAAAATCGTTAGAGCCGTTTTTGAGAAAATCAAATTGTTCTTAAAAACGCGTAGAATAAACTTCCCTTAATTACTGATCAATGTCAACCATTTCATCATAGTCTCTGCTCAGTATGATAAAATGCTTAAGTACGTGATTCCATTCATTTTCGCTTTACCGTTTAGATTTACATCAATACCCTGCAAGCCGCTAGAAGCGTTTGGCAGGGGGTGTCACAACACCAAGTGAACTCTAACTAATTCCTCTCTTGGACTGTCTCATCGCGTCTGGGAAAAAGGATCTGTAGTATTTCTCTGTTCTAGCGATTGTTTCGACACATTTTCTCCTGTACTCTGATCTAACATTACGTTCACTAACACCGATGGGGACGACTATGCCGCGTACGTCTTCAACGAATTCGGAGCTTTCGAATTTTTCAAAAAGTTTCCTTTTGTAATCAATTCTTCTACTCTTCAACGTCTGCCGTTTAGGCTCCAGAGCCAGTAACAGACAGATAGACAGACAGACGGCATTGCGAAAACCACTTGTTCGGATTCAGCAACACCTAAAACGTGTATTTCCGTAAAAATATCGAGGTCGATTTTTTTCGCGATAACAATACTTTCTCAATATACTTCGTATATGAGAAAGTACGAAGCAAGCATGAAAACAATTCATAGTTTTTATCACTTCAAAACTCCATATTTGGGCACTCGTATTTGAAAACTCAACGCTTCTTTTTGGTTTGTCGAAATCTTCTTTTCGCTTTATCTCAATTTACTCAATTTAATAGTGTATAGTTACATGTTAGACGAATCGCACCCAAAGCATTTTTATCAAATTAGCGATGGATAAGCGATTAAGGTTCTTCGCGATCGTCAGAGTTTTGTTGCTACGGTAGATCGATATGTTAATAGCATAGGATAATCAGCACGTTTAATATTAATATTATGTTAAACACTTATTATTACTAAAAGGACGAAAATCAGACAAAGACGTGAAGACAGAAAGAAAACTGAACATTGTTCGCATAGGCCGTGAGATTTTCATATATACCTACTTAAAAATACACGTATAATGTAAAATAAAACTAATATGGAATATTCAACGTGATTTTCCGTTAATTTTTAATCAATCACGGCGAGAGAAGTCCTCGCGGCGAGATGGCCGCGGCGAGATGGCCGCGGCGAGATGGCCGCGGCGAAATGTACCTTCGCGGCGAGATGGCTGCGGCGAGGCGGCCGCGGCGAGGTGGCTGCGGCTAAAAGTCCCATTCCCCCCACATGGAGTCTCAGGGACTCCAACGTATATACAATGTATTCTTTTTTCATAACTATGTAAGTGGCGGTAGTCTGACCAGAGATACCGTCCTATAACTGTTAAGGGAAGCCAGTTGTGTGGCTGTCGTCGTTCAGATTACGGCTGTTGATTGTTTATTCACGCTCTGGAGTCTGAGAGACTCCCGGTGGGTGTAGATGTACTGCTTTTCGCCCAGTTCAACATGGATACTCCTTCATCTTCAACAATTAGTGTGAAGGGCAATGTATTTGTTCCTACAGTTGATAAGTGGTTGAATGAAGTGAACGATTCAGATGACAGCAATTGTGAGCCTTATTAGAGTGCCGAGAGCGAGAGTGACCACGACACTGAGTGACAGCGAAATAGGCAATTCCTGCTCCGATGAAGACTCTACTGAATGTGTTAGTGTACGTTCATTTATGAGTAATTTTGTTAGACGATAGTTAGATTACATTTTTTGTTATTTTAATTTTAGATGAAAATAAAAGGTCTTACTTTGGAAAAAAACGATATAAGTGGTCAGCTGGAGCTGTTGTTAAGTCGTAAGACACGAACAAGAAAAGAAAACATTGTGATAACACTTCCTGGATTACGTCTGGCAGCAAAGGAGATTGGGAATGAGGCAGATCCCTTCGCAATCTGGAGTTTGCTGTTTACTTCTGATATCCTACAGACAATAATTGTTCAAACTAATAGAAAAATTCGTGCTGCCAGGAAGAAATGTAAAACTCAAAATACCTGTATGCGTGATTTAGATGAAACCGAATTGAAGGCATTTACAGGTGCTCTTTTTCTTACAGCAATCTTTAAGTCAAATAATGAAGATATAAGGTCAATTTTTGCCACCGACGGATCCTGGAGGGATATATTTAGGTGCAACACCAGCCGAAATCGCTTCTGCGTTCTTCTTGCATGCCTCAGATTTGATGACGCTGATACTAGAGCTCAAAGAAAAATTCACGATCGTGCAGCAGCGATTTCGAAAATTTTTAATTCATTTGTTTCTAACTGCCAAAAATTGTATTCTCTTGGTACAGCTGGTTGCATCGACGAAATTTTAATGAAGTTTCGTGGAAGATGTAGATTCAGAATGTATCGTATATGCCGAAGAAGCCCGGGAAATACGGCATAAAGTTGATGAGCTTAACCGACGCTCGTAACCATTATCTTTATAATTCCTGTATTTATACTGGCAAAGATAGCGATGGGGAAACATTATCTGATGCTGAGAAGAAACTATCCAAACCGACACAGTCGGTAATTCGGCTTTCTAAGCCGATTCAGGGAACTAATCGCAACATAACAGCTGATAATTGGTTTTCTTCTATGGAAGTTATTGATGAACTAAAGCAGCGTAATTTGACAACCATGGGTACATTGAAAAAAAATAAGAAAGAGAAACCGCCGGAATTTTTACCTAAACGAGCGAGAGAAGTTGGCGCATCTCTTTACGGTTTTACTAGAGATAAAACCTTATTGTCATATGTTCCTAAACTCAACAAATGCGTGCTTCTTGTCTCATCCGTGCACCACGTGGAGTTCGATGATGACGAGAAAGCAATACCTGAAATAATTGCTTACTGCAATCTGGCCAAAGGTGGTGTAGATAGTTTAGATGAAAAGTGTGCAAAATACACTTGTTCGCGTCGGTGCAGGAGATGGCCCATGGTATCATTTTATCGTATGTTAGACATCAGTGGCGTCAATGCATTTATACTACACAATTTGTATCCCGACAATCAAGAGACAGGTGACCGCTTTATGTTTTTAAAAACATTGGCATATTCGCTTGCGAGACCAGAAATGGAGCGTCGACTTGCTAATCCAAGAATTCCGCGTGAGATCAAGGAGTGTATTCGAAGAGCTTCGGGTATAAGAAGAAATGTATCGAATAAACTACGTCATGAAGAGCTTCTGGATCCACGGAAATACTGTTCTCGATGCCCTTGTCAATTAAAAAGAAAAACTCAATATCCTTGCTATATGTGTGGAGATCCGATTTGCTTACAGTGCTGTAAGAAAGTTTCTCTTACATGTTCTGGAACCGAAAATTGAACCACTGCAGTTTTCCGCTCAACTAATACATGCTCAAGTTTTGTGTATTGTATGTGTTGCATATAATCATAAATATCTAAAAAAACACAATTAATTGAATATTTGTAATTAAAACGAAGGAAAAAAACAAATAAATTTATGATAAACTTATTCTTTTGATTCAAAATGTATGCTTTTCAAAAAATTATTTTTTAAATACGAAGATCTCATATTTTTAAAACTAAATTCTCTCTTTACGTTCTTTTGGCATGTATACGTCTAAATATATTTTTTCCACATTATTTTGAGATGCCTTGCTTCCTAAATTATGCGTTTTAGTCAAGGAGTGTGTCAGACTCCACGTAGGTATTTATGTCACATGGTTCCTCATGGGTACTTAAGGGTTAAATCGTAACAGCCATTACAAATTAATCGACATATAGAATTGGATTTCGCTCTCCCAATTAAAATTCTTAACATAACGTTAAATATTTTTTATAAAAATCCCCAAGAAGTATCTTGCAAACAGTCTGCTCACCGTGTTGGAAATAAACTTTTCGCCCTCATGAGTTCGTTTTTATACCAAAATTATTTTTTTTTCTCGCTACGCAAATACTTCTCTAAAAGTTTATATTTTACAAAAATGTGTAACCTTTAAATAAAAACTATTTTCAGTTGCGATAATTTTTCTGCAAGTTTTAGAATACGAAAAAACTACGAAAAAAAGCGGAAATTGGGACTCGGGATGGTTAACAACAGATACAGGTCGAATTTCACTGAGCCGCGTCAGCGCAAACCTTTGCATTCTGACGGTAGATTTCAAACCTTCGTCCTTAGTACGTATCTACATAGAGGGAGAGAGAGAGAGGCAGATGTCTGTACTGTTCCCTTTCGAGAAAGTCGGAAACTATCCTTCCTCTTGAAACTATCTTTGCAACGGAGTAAGTTCTCCTTCGCATGCGCTGACTCCCGTTATTTTCTTCACTCCTCTGCAGCATTTCCCCCGTAAAACGTTTTACACTTGGAAGGCACATTCCTCCTCGTTGAAGTACCCTAGCCGCGGATCCATACAGCGTTTTCGGCGGAGTTTCCGCTTTAGCGAAGCCGGTCTTCTAAAAAGTTCTTGATGAATCGCTCGACGTAAAGTGTCTTTAGAGAGAGCGCGAGGCGAGACGGTTCCGCGTCATAAATTTCCATCTCGAATACATCTTCCGCGATCTGGTTACGTTCGGTGACGAATGCTGCGAAGTGCGTGCGTGTGCATAACTCTCGCCTTCTTCGATTTCGTGTTTAGGCGCGTTTCGCTTACAGCGTGAGCTCCTATTATCGTCGGTCTGTCCGTCCGTCCGTCCGTCCGCATGTCCGTTCTCGGCTTCTACTGAACGGATTTTCATGAAATTTGATACTAAGAACTTACAATCAAATATAATAAGAAAATCGCATAAATGAATCACGTACGCCAATCAGGGGTACCACTTTACTGGGGACAAAAAATTAAATTTTCGTCATATCTCGTAAAGTATTGCTCATATCAAAATATCTTTCAAATAAAAGTAGTAGTACTGGTAAATTAAAGTATTTCCTTTCCTATACATTTTTATCGTAGGAGTAGCCGTTATCGATAAAATCAAACAAGAAAGTCTTATATCGAGTTAGAAAATTTCTTGCATGGTTACATCTTCATTGTTGCTAACGTAAACAATCTCCCAAACAAACGTTAAATTTCCTTACGTGTGCATGTGATATTTTTAAATAAGAAGAAAATGGATTATTTATGATGAATAAAATAACTTCAAAACGCTATTTCCCTTACGTACAGGTATATGATTGCTTTCTAATACTCCGTTGCACGAAACGCGCCCATTTGTGATACGTTGTACACTTTCCTAACTTGTTATTTCGTATTTTGGGTTATCATCCTTGATTTCTCTAGACATTTATTCAATAATTGTCTTTCTATCTGTCGGTCTGTGGGCAATCAGCTTCTTTGTTTCAGGAGAAATTTAGAAAATCCTTTACGGATTAGATAGCTGTTATTAGTCTATTAATTTTTCACCAATTAGATTTCCCCGATAGTTCATACATTTTCCGCTAGGTGGATTCAAAGTCGGAAATCTCAAAGTTTTGTAAATAATATTGCAACCGAAGATATGTCTGTAAAATTCTTTTTGGATAAGATATCAACCTATGAATGTTTTCTTTGATTGGATTTCTCTGGTAGGATAACATAGCTCTTACTATAGTCTATTAGTTTTCCACAGATTGTATTTTTCGGTAATTCATATTCGTTTATTTTATGAATTACAAATAGAACAATCACAGTAAATTTTAATTTTCGTTCAATGCTATTGAAACAGAATTCCTTCTTCTGAAATCTTTCCTTGATGACATAGACTAAAATAATAGTTTTCTTCAATTAATCCTACCTTCTTACATATAGCAATCGGAGCAACATGATGAATAGCCACTTCATACTTTTTGAGAGGTATGCCTTCGAGACCGAACTCCCGTATTTTAATCTCCTCATTCCTTTTCGCGAAATATTTAATAACGCGAACAAGAGTGCTAACACAGCCACTCCGTGACGATTGCTGGAGCCATTAATTGCGCCTCAAAAAAAGAAAAGAATAAAAACAACGCCGTCGTAACTTAAAAAGGACCGCGCGAATTAAGAGGCAACACTTGAAAATCCTCCCGTATAAAAAAAGATTTAAACGAGCACACGAAAACCTCTCCGAAAAAAATAAACAAAATAAAATAAAACAGAGTAAGAACACCAGAAAACCTACGCGGCACGGAAACTTTTCTTCCGAGGTTGTGGATACAAGGTTAAGAACAGAGACAAAAGAGGAAGTGTTAGTCCAGTGATTCATTTTTGCGGTCGGCGCAGGAAAATCTCTGCCTGAGAGACAGAGAGAGAGAGAGATGGAGGGTGAAAGCGGAGAAAGCGTATTAATGTAAAGTTTTATAACCGGGGGGAGGAGAAAAGAACCAAGATGGAGTGAGAGAAAGGGAGGGAGATTCGTCAGGGAGTAATGAGAGCAAGGCTCGTGGCGGGAGTTGGGTTGGGGGTAAAGGAGCAAAAGTCCTGAGGCACTCGTAAACAGGACCCGCCGGAATCATAGGGCGGATGCTTAAAATAATAAGAGAAAACGTGTAACAAATAGGGCGGAAGTTTTCCAGACGTGAAGAGGGCGAGAGAGAAATACGGCGAAAAGGGGTTTTTATCCTCCGCGGCAGTTAAAAGGGAGGAACAAGGAGGCGGAGGGCATATTTTTTTTTTTTGAAAAAGGGAAAGGAAGAGGTTGGATAGTGAGGGAAAAGGAAATGAGGAGTGTGCCAGGAATTCGTGATGGCGAAATTAAAAGAAATTGTTTCACTTTTCGAGTGCGGGTCGCGAAGGGGCGTTGCCTCAACGCCGAAGAGGAGTCCCAAGTTTTCGTAAAGAAAAATATATAAAAAAGTTTCTTTTCCCAAAACAAGCTTTCGCACGTTCGTTTTTGATGAGAATTTTTCCCTGTGTTTTAAAGTGCGCAGCACAGAAAATTTTCGCGAAACTCAAGATTAAACAATACAACTACGAACGTTTTCTCAGAGTTGAAACAACTGGAGGTGAAGTTGAGAGGTCGGTAACCTCCCACCTCGATGCAGCTTATGGTCGTCCTTTCTCGTCTAGTTTCGAGAAATTTTCGAAGAGATCGGTATCAGGAAATGAAAGTTTATTGTCCTGAAAATTCCATTTATTCATCAATCATAAAGGCGAATTTATTAATGGATTATATATTGAGACCATAAATATTCCACTAAATATAGTATAACTTTTATAAGAAATCATGACAATAAAAATCTAAAATCTGAATAAATAATTCAATCTACAATTTAAAGTTAGAAGATCGCTCGGTAAACCAACCGCTCAACCTACCAAGGGGATTCGCTCTGCTGAAATTAGTCACACCGTAATGAGTATAGCTTGAATATTTGCGTGACTGCATAAATATTCTTCAACAGGATGTACGATAGGCTAGTGTTAATATCAGTCAAGTATTCAATATCTCAATCCTGCGAAAAAACCGACGGATACGCGTTAATGTGAACGAACGAGCAATAAGCATCTTCAGCGCTGGAATCTTTTATTTTTAGGCGCATTTCGCTTCCAGGGTGAGCGCCTATTATCGTCGGTCTGTCCGTCTGTCCATCCGTCCGTCCGCATGTTCGTTCTCGGCTTCTACCCAACAGATATTCATGAAATTTGATTTTAAGGACTTACAACTAAAGACAATAAGAAAATCGCATAAATGAATCACGTACGCCAATCAGGGGTGACAAAAAATCAACTTTTCGTCATATCTTGTAAAGTATTGCTCATATCAAAATATTTTTCAAATAAAAGTAGTAGAGTACTGGTAAATTAAAGTATTTTTTTTCCTATACATTTTTATCGTAGGAGTAGGTATTATCGAGAAAATCAAACAAGAATGTCTTAATTCGAGTTGAAATTTGAAATTTTCTTGCATAGTTACTTCTTAATTGTTGCTAACATAAACAATCTCACATACAAACGTTTAATTTCCTTAAGTGTGCATGCAACACATTTTTAAATAAGAAGAAAATGGATTATTTATGACGAAGAGAAAATTTTAAAACGCTATTTCCCTCACGTACAGGTATATAACTTCTTTCTAATACTCCATTGCACGAAACGCGCCCATTTGTGATAGGCTGTACACTTTCCTAACTTGTTTTTTAAATACGCTGAACATCGACGACATTCCGAACACGTGCTCGCCCGACAAAAGAGACCGTCTAGAAAATAACATGTTAACTTCCTATACGAACAATATATACTGTGAGCTTCCACGCATGTCGCCATTTTTTCTCAAAAGCTTCACTTTCAGAGTAATTTTTCATAACGGACTCAGCACGCTGCAAAGTGAAAACACCAGAGGGACGAAAAAAAAAACGAGACGGGAGGAAAACAACAACGCTCCCAGACGGAGGACGAAGAAACATTTTTTCTCGGCGGATTCTCGATAAAAAAAAAGAACAAAAGCGATTCTAGCTGACTCGGACATGCCGAAGGGAAAACAAAATATCGATCGGATTCTTCTTTTGTTTTTTTTTTTTTTTTAACGGCCAAAGATGGAAGGATATGAGAAGCAAAAGCCTCGGATGAACGCATATTTTTTCCAACGGATTCGAGATAAATAAGATTTTTTTGTAAGAAAATGGCCTAAACAATGGGAGGGAAGCGGCGAGCCTCTGAAAGCCCTGTCTCGCATACAAGTGCTTAAAGAGCCGGAGGATTTGGCAAGAAATGGAACCGAGATACGAAGGGAAGAGTAGAATGGAGACGGAAACAGTATCCCGGAACGGAACATGGCGGGAGAAATGGAGGAGCGATTAGACTTGAAAGCAAATACGAGAGGTAAATAGGCGTAAAAAAATCCCAAAGGAAACGATATCATATGCGCGTCCGAAAGTTACTTATAGTAAACTTTCGCGGTTTCAGTATGCGCCGTTTCGATCTACGCGGTTTCCGTATGCGCGCTTTAGGCATACGCACATATGGTAATACAAGTATTTGGCTATAGACTGCTTGGACGAACCGCGGTAAAATTTTGACAGTGTGTAATAAACCGGCACAGCGAATAAATTGTGCAGCTGTGTCGGACTCTTACTTATAAAATACTAGAAGGAGTGCCCGTTGAATTTCAACGGTTTTAGTGAATCTAAAACTTCGACCGTATAACATGTAAACATCGTAATAATATGATAGTACACAGTTATACCCGTCGAATAAAGCAAAAATGTAGAAAACCGCTACGAATTATCCTATTTAGATGAATGAATGAAGAAAATCTTACGAAAATAACGTATAAACTCACTCCCCCTCCCTTCCACCCTCTCCTTCCCTTCTCCCCCTCCCTCTCTCTCCCTCCCCTCTCTCCCGCTCCCTCCCTCCCACTCAATCTCCCACCCTCACCCTCCCTCTCTCCACCCATTCCCCCTTAATTCCCTCTCTCCCCTCCGTTACCATCCATCTCTCTCCCTCCCTATCTCGAATTAAAAGCGTTCAAAGCGAAAAACTTACAAACATTCTCCATTATATGTTAGGTTAGAAGATAATTCAATTAAAAACAACAAATATTTTATTTCCATGTAAACAAATTAAAATCGTACATAGAAATTGACAAACGATATTACGTTAAAATTTTATAAATGCATTGAACTCTCAATTTCGCCGACAATGGGAGTTGTCATGGTAGCTTATAATGGGTATTGTAATAAAACTGATAAAAATCACGTATTTTTTTGATTCTAAATGAATTATTATACAAATTCGATCAGGATTCGGATTCTGTCTTCAATAAAAATAAACTTTGTTCTTTTCTTCGTAGAAACATTCAAGTCTCAAGTTCGTATCATATTTCTAAGTAATTTTAAAATTCAAATGAAAAATAAGCTGCACTCGTCCCTATGTTATTCAAATGGAGAAAATGAAAAAAAGAAAATATTTTTTAAATTAGACAGGTCAATCAAATCGATATAAAAACTTTACTATACCACCATACTCGTTATTCCGGTTAAAATGATACCTTTCTTTTGTTCTACGATCTGTAGCTTTCGAGTTTTAAAATTGTGATACACACACACACATTCATTTTTATATATTAGATATCTTCCAGAGCCTAGACCTAAATATCGTTTCTTTACTTCTTAAAAGGACTTGTGATTTATCCAGAGAGTATACATTGATTACAAAATTTTGTATAAATGGAATATAATTAAGTTCTTTCGTAATGAATAAATATATTTATTATTTCTATAATACATCTAATCTTGTGATCCTGGAAGGGACGCCTGCATTGTTTTGACATCCGTGGTTTTGGCGCTGTCATCTTCGGTTTTTACATCCGCGGATTTTTTTCGGGTACATAATCCTCGTACATATAAAGGGACTACTGTACAAAAAAATCGGTACAACATACATTGTGCAAACTTTCTCATATATAGGTACTAATGCGTCGTTTAGTTATCTTTAGAAAATGAAAATCGTATGAGTCTGTTTTTAGGAAATCCAATTTTTGTAAAGGTTGCCCAAGAATAAACTAGCCTTATATTAATTCATCGAGAAAAATAAAATGCGTAGTATTATTGTAGATGTATACGTAAGTACCTACTTTACGAAATTTGATCAAAATCGCTATAGCCGTTTTTGAGAAATCGAATTATCGTTAAAGTTGCCTAGAATAAACTAGCCTTATATTCATTTTTTGAGAAATATAACTATACAGTATTATTATAGACGTAAACTCAAGTAACTGTACGAAATTTGATCAAAATCGTTACAGCCGTTTTCGAGAAAATCGGATTGTTGTTAAAAATGCGTAGAATAAACTACTCTTAATTATCGATCAATGTCAACCATTTCTATGTATATTCTACTCACAAAGTATGATAAAATGCCTAACTACGAGATTTCATTCATTTTCGTTCTACCGTCTAGGCTCCAGAGCCAGTAACAGACAGACAGACGGCATTGCGAAAACCACTTTTTCGGATTCAGCGACACCTAAAATGTGTATTTCCGTAAAAATCTCGTCGAATTTTTTCGCGAAAACAATACTTTCTCGATACTTCGTATGAGAAAGTAAAAATCGGCACAACACACATTGTACAAACTTTCTCATATAATAATGCGTCGTTTAGTTACCATTTGAAAAATCATTACAAACATCAACTTAAATAACTATACGAAATTTGCTAAAAATCGTATTAGCCGTGTATTAGAAAATCCAATTGTTGTTCAAGTTTTCAAAGAATAAATTAGACATATTCATTTATTGAAATATATGAACTATGTATTATTATTGCAGACGTAAACTTAAGTAACGGTACGAAATTTGATCAAAATCGTTGGAGCCGTTTTTGAGAAAATCAAATTGTTGTTAAAACTGCCTAGAACAAACTGCCTTTAATAATTGTGCAATATCAACCATTTATTCAGAGTTTCTATCCTGTATGATGGAATGCCTGAGTACGAGATTTCATTCATTTCTCTAGACGGCATTGCGAAAACCCCTTTTTCCGACTCAGGTACACCTAAAACGTATATGTCCATCAAAATCTCGAGATCGAATATTTTCGCGTTTACAATACTTTCTCAATACACTACTTCGTGTGTGAGAAAGTAATATATTCGTACTTCGCAACAAATGCGGATCGAGATCGTCAACTTTTATTTAGATTCGGTCTTTTCCTTCCTCTTTCTCTCTCCCTCTCTACCTCCCTCGCTACCTCCCCACTCCTCCAGATCTCGCTCATTTTTGTACGGATCCGACATCAATGACCGGATATCCACTCCGCGAGCATTGTCTCTCTCTCTCTTTGCGGTAAAAATGTTTGTGGATACAGGGTAGACATCCCGACTGTCTTTTGTTCGGGTTTATTCGCGGCGTTCCCTTTTCGAAAGCGATTTTATTACGATGAGGTTGCTGAATTCGTTCTCTCTCTCTTTCTTTTAAATTTATTTCCCATTGAAATCTCTCCGTCGCATTTGAATACGAATGCTCTAAAAAGAACTGGTCGGAATTTTTAGCAGTCTTACGTGCACAAAATATTTTTACAAGGAAAAAATTAAGATCTGATAACGTTGAGCTTGAATTTGCTTTTCTACGCTCGGATTGATTTGAAAAAAAAAAGAGAACATTCAATGAAAAACCCTCGAGTTTTGTGTACCGAGGCGGTGAAAATTTTAATTTTTGTTATTTTTCATGGAAAACTCTTACTGATTCCGTTGAATTCCTATAAACTCAAATTCAGAAATATCAATATCAAAATATTTTATAAAAACATGGAAAATAATAAATACAGACGGTTGTTTATTTTAGAAAAGTTAGTTATAAGTTATAAATCATTGTGTATGGCTTTAAATATTCCCACGAACTGCTAGGATGAAGAAGCGACGATTTTGGTATAAGAATTTCCAAACATCAACAAACTATTGGTGTTTGAAATAATTCATCTCTTAAAGAAGTAAATGTCTCATTGTCTAATTTCTAAAAATTTGATTAGATTCATTTATCCAAGGCGAGGTTGGGATCTCTCAGAACGCATCCAAATTAGAAAGAGTTTATGCGAGATTTATAATGAATGGGGATTATTTTTTTCGGAGACATGAAAAATCATCATCACTAAGTGTACTGATATTATAGTAAGAGATGACGGTTATTATTTATTTTATTCTATTTCCAAGAAGAAATTTCAACACAGGCATTATTTTAATTTCGTAATGCAACAACCCGTTACAGAGTTGACTGAGTTTAGACTAATATATTTGAATGAATACAGGATGTTAAGGAAATTTATCATGAATAATTTTACCAGTAATATTTCTATCTTTAAATTACAGTTGTAATATTCTATAACTGCATAACAGATATTTATTATTAGATTGCGCTACATTAAATTCTATTTTGCCCCTTATATTACCTCCTACAATGAGGTACTGTATACATCGCAAGGACGGTTTTTATCTCTAGCAAGAATTTCAAATTTTAGCTTTTAAGTCAAACCTGTCCAAATTTAACGACCCACATACTTTGCGACACTTATATAACGAGTAACGCACTATGGGAAGAATATATGAGCCATGCAGTATTCAACCAAAAAAGCCCTGCCGATACGAATATAAGCATTTGTTTTTTATCAGTATTGTTTCGCCATAGCGCTCCTAAAAATGTAACAAAACAAAAACGTTATTTTTCGTATTCGCAGAGAACAAGCAGTGGGAAAAAAGAACGCTTGCACAACTTCAACTGCATTTCCATTAAACCATGTGAAGGAAGCACACGAACGATATGGAAGCGAAAAAAAATAATAATAATGCTTTGCATTTTAAGACACACACACAATGGCTACAGCGTCGGTTGTTCGCTGGGCGGACTAAAAGCGAGGGAGGGAGAGAGAAGAAAAAAAAACAAAATACAAACCACACACAAGGCGAGTATGAAAAAAAGCAACAGACCTTGTTTTATAACGGCGCCGGGGCCTAGTGCCGGAATGTAAGATTTAACATTCTTTCGTCGTCATTTCCGGCTAAGGCACAAGGCGGAAGTGACGTGGGGGAATGGATCTTTTCAGAAATAGGGGAAAGGTGCAAGGAAAAATGCACGACGATCAAGGAGTCGGAAAAAATTTCCGTCGCGGTACCAGGGATACGCCATTTTCTACGATCTCAATTTTTTTATACATCCCCGCGTGTGTATATATATATATATATATATATGTATGTATGTATGCGTTTTTTAAGGAGCGGAGCTTTTGTGTCTACCAGCTTTGTGGCGAAATTTTTCTTTTCATCGCAGGAGACTTCAGAAGACTTGCATGCGAAATTTTTGCAGAAGAAAAGGGATGAATTGTGGACATATCAATGGCATACACGTTTTCCCCGACTAACAACGTCGCCAGTTGTGTGCGCAAGGCCTTAGTGATATGATTCAATGCGTTCGACCTTGAGGAAATAAATGCTCTTGTGCTCTATAAGAGGAAAACAGAAATGCGTCACACGCATGCACACTCTCTAAAACAAATTTCAACTTTCGTACGATTTTAGAAATACAATCAACGAGAATCGCCTATTTTAATCAAAAGTCTGCGTTCAATAATCGATATTGTTTTTATTGCGCTTCGAATAGAAAACAATAGAGAACATTTGTAATTTTTCGGCTACATTTCAAAGGAATATGAAATCGGTGGAAATGATAATAAATTAATCTAACATAAAAAATGGGTCATATAATTTTTGGAAGAATAAGATAGCACAAAATCCGTTCTTCAATTTCAGAGAGAAACGAAAATCCGGAACGTGAAAAAATTCAATCCAAAGTTACTCGAATTCGATTACTTTTTATTTTAAGCTTACCTAATTGTATGTTTCACTTCCTTCTATAGCCATTTACGTATTAATGCTCGACTTCGGTTAAATTACTCCTTTTTCAAATCCGCGCGAAGCTATTATTGCAAATCAGTCCCTATAATAGAACCAATGAATTGATAAAAACTGACAGCATCAAATCACGTCACTGACACACTTTCAAACAAATTCTACATCAAAGGGGTTTAATCAGTCCGGGAGAAACGTCCGGTTACACCATTTCATTAAACAGCATCCCATAGGACAACCGTGGTTCATATCAGAAAAATAAAATGAAATAGAACTAAGCAACGAGATCTCATCCCGATTATATATAGAGCCTAGAAGGCAAAGTTGAAATTAGGAAAGATATAGTACGAATGCCCCAGAAACTTCCATTGGATTTCTCGTGGGGAGCTTTCACACCGCTGGCTGCCGCCATCTTTTTTTTTCGTCGCGTTTTCTTTTTTATTTCCCCGGATCCAGAAAGATGGAATGTTTCAACAAAATGCTCTTTCCTAACATTTTTGTGACGGAAATGAATCTTCTCTCCCTTTCTCCTTCAAAAAAAAAAACAAACAAACAAAATCCCCGTCCTACCTCGAGAAAAGTAGTTTGCCTTTTTAATTACATTTTTCAACTCGCATTCCTATCTTCCTTCTTTTGCGTGCAGAGTCACTTTGTTTTTCTTTTATCTCCAAGATTTTTAGGCTGTACCTTCCATGTTGGAAGATGAGAGCTACTTTTTATCCCGCGCGTTAATTGGGCGGATTTAATCTTTTATCCTCTCTTTTTCAGCCCGTGAGGAGCAATTGATAAAAATTAACTCTGAGCGAGGGATGAATAAAAATTCATCCCATTCTGAAGACGAGGGATGAAATTTTAATATCCACGAAATCTTCCTCCTCGAAAACTGACGCTGGGATAAAATAATTTTTCATACGTGTTCCGTAGTTTTAATCCATCAACATATAATTTCGGCGCTGAATATAAACGAGAGGCGTGTTTAAAAAAAAGGAAATAACGTTCCTCAACCTTTTATTTCGCCTTCGGAATGCAAAATTCTCCGAAGGACTTGGAATGAAGGGGTCCTTTTCTTTCTAATGCGAATCTTTACAGATTAAATAAATAATTACGAGGGTTTCATTATGGTGAGCTGGAAAATATATTGATCTTGCTGACGTGAAACAAAGCCGCGAATGCCTTTTTGTTCAATTAATTAATGTTAATCTGAATTCGGCGGTTTAAATGCTTTACAACTTTTAAAAGAACTAAGGTAAGATATCACAACATACCACGTCTCATTTACCCTAAAAGTTAATATTATAATGAAGCTTCAACGGAGAGCCCCTTTACATTAGGGAACTGCCATAAAACCTAGAAAATTTTTCCATTTTAGAAGATGAAACCGTGAATGCATCCTGCAAACGTTGAAAAAGAGAAGAAAAATTTAAAGTATCCTTGTCTTATTATAGGATACATTATTTGGCAGCGCATCGCAAAAATTGCAACACTGACGTAATAAATTCAATAGAACCCTGGTGTTTAGAAATAAATGCGGAGATGAGAATTGTCTCATTACGCTAACATAAGACAATCTGGCCTCTTGCTTCCGTTGATTTTAAATTTGGTAGCTTTATAAAATCGTTTATTTTATTGCAGTAGCTATGGTCAGTGCCGTAACTAGGGCGGGGCAAGCGGGGCATCTAAGCTAGGGACACAAACAATCCAAATAATAACTAAATAAACTAGAGACATAATTTCTTGAAGAGGGAGAGGGCGCAAATTTATAGTTTGCCCCTGGCGCTAAAATATCTATGGTCACCATTTACATAACTGTAATTACGTTACAATATGCCAGTATTCAATAGCGATGATTGCTTTTACGACCTATATATAGATAGCAATATGATCTTAGACCTCCTTCGGAATGAACATTCTCGAAATAACATCCATCGTTTCATTTAAATCCCTAAATATCATTCCGAAACTATGAATGAATAACAATCGCATGTGACAGGAGACATTAAAATCCACCATTGGCAAAAAAGCTAATTTGAAGAAATCCTCTTAGAATACTATTTCTATAATACGCTCATTAAATCGCTAAATTCTCGTCTTGCGGTAACGCGATTTTTCCCTCTCGTGTATAGGACTCGTGAAGCAAAACCCTTTCCACGGGTATTGATCGCAGGGGACTCCCGGTTGACTGAAGCTTTGTAAGCGGATTTTCGTTCGCTTCGTCCTCTCCTGTCTGACTTCGATCTTACTCCGAAGAGATGCAACTGACGGACAGCTCCCTTTTCTTCTCTCTCCCTCTCTTTCTCTCCCTCTCTTTCTCTCTCTCTTTTCCTGACGAGATAGGGGATGAGAAGAGAACGAAGTGTCCTCAGGGAGAATAAGTTAACGGCATAAATGAAGGGCGTGAGGAGGGGAACTGTGTCGTGGCGTGAGGTGACACGAATAGTTGGTATGAGATAGTGGGATTTTCTGGGAATCTTTCAGAAATACAGTCGATTCCAGTTAATTCGGCACATCGGGACTAGAACACTTTGACCCAAATAAGCGGCTGCCCTAATTATACGAAGTTTTACGTAAAGAGTTAAAAAGTTATAAAACAAAAGACAAACTACCGTTTAATGAGCAACAAAAATGTTCTTAAATCAATTCTGGAACAAATGGTACAGATCAGAAATAAATATTTACGCTAAAAACAATTTCAATTTAATGTACGATGTGCGTGTGTATCAAACACGTACGTAGTTCCTAACGGTTAATGATGTTGGAGGAATTTATCGAGTGTACCCTGCCGTGTTCTCTTGATTGACTGCAACTGAACAAAATCAGTGCTGATATCTAGTGCAGATAAAGGACTGCCTTCACTGCCTTCCTGCATGAAGTAGCGTCGTAATCCAGCAATAGCAGTCTCTGTCCCGATTAAACGGCATGGTGTCCCAAATAAGCGAAGCAAATTCTGGTTATTTTCTCGATTTGTTTATGTTCTTTAAGATTTGTCCCAAATAAACGGCTGCCCCGATTAACGGATGGCCCAATTAACCGGAATCTACTGTATATGGGCAGGGGGAGTCAAATTGGGGAGGTATTTGGAGGATTCGAATGGAACCCGGATGGTTTTTTGGGGGAGGGTAGGGTAGGTTAGAGAGGGAAGCTACGTCGCAGGCCCCAGACATGGGGAGTGTAATATGATGCCCCTTCAGGAATTAGGAAATTTCCGAAACGTAATGAAAGGATGAATTAGAAAGAGTGGCGCTTGGGACACATGAAGGCGGATGACAGATTAGTTGAGAGGAGGGACGGGAGCGTAGATAAGGAGGAGGAAGTGGTTGCTATAGTCTGTTCACTAGCTGAAGTCTCTTGGCCTACTTAGAGCAAGTAGCCAATCACGAACGTTTCCCCTTCCATCGCCCCTCTCAACTTTTGTGCGGGAAAGCAGATACAGGTGCGCGTTGCCAGCTTTTGCGGATTTTCGCCTTCAGCTGATACACTACGCAATTTCTAATGGCAACGCAGGCCGATGTGATCTCTTCGAGAGCAGGAGTGAGACTGGGTTCCTCCCCACTACCTTCCCAAACAAACCGTCTCCTATTGGCTGCTGCTAACCGACTATAGGACAAGTAAGGCGGAGAAATTCCTCCTCGTCCCTACGAAACAACGGATCGAAGGACGTTATTATCATCAGCCCGAATTTCCATGCTCGTGTCGCCGGATTATTCCACCATCTTCTTTTCTTTTTAGTGAGCACACGAAATTCAGGGAACTATTTTGTCGAGTCTATGGTTCCGCCGTCATTAAGCTACGAGTTCCCCCTTGTTTTACGACCTTTTTTTTACGCGTTGCGGGACTGGTTAACGCATGCGATGCGTCGAAATTCCTTGCACACTTTTTAGCGCTCGGATTTCGGAGTTCTATCTTCGAATTTCATCCCTTCCTCATCCCAGCGTCTCTTTCTGTCATTATGAAACATAAATTGCTTTGATAAACTTACTTCATCGAAAATATTGTCGATATCAATAAAAATTTTTCCATATCTTTGATTGATGGTTTTCGCTGTTTTTCAACCTCGTGCCAATTGAATGTATGTACTATTTACAAAAATAAAGGATTTTGCTTCTTCAATAATGTTTTCCCACAACGATAAGCATCTAACGTAAAAAGCGTCAAATACTTTGATTAACGTTTTAAAAATCGCATCCCAGATTCGTAGAATTTCGTTATCAAAATTTTAGCCCCTTGTGGGATGAAACATTTATAATTGCGTTCTTGCGAATTGATTTTAAAAATGTGCAGTTCACAAGCTACGTTTGTTGAATTAGCGTTAGATTTTTCTATGTTCAGTATTGATTTATTAAATAAACTTGAGTTGTCCGAGAACAAATCGAAAATACACTTATTCACACGGGTCTTCACATTTTTCTTTTACTTTATTTGTGGACAGTTCTTGTGAACCGAGATAGTTTTTTTTAGACCTTCAAATACCTACATCAAGAAACCTTTCAAAATCCGGTAAAGGGAAAGAAATCTCGTGTTGCCATGTTCGGAAACCTCTTTGTGATCCTTCAAATTTGCAAAAATTGACGTTGATTCATACTCATTTTCCGGGACAGAACAGTAAACCGGCCGGGACGCCAGGACAAGACCTAAAAACCGGGAAAATCCCGGTCAAACGTATGGCAACCCTACTTATAAGGCTTTCACCAATGGACCATATTTCAATTTTACAAAAAAAAATGTTTTAGGTGCCAATGGCAAAGTAATATTTTGAGTTATATTTAAAGCCGCCGCTTAGCTAACTACGCATTAAATAACCACATGACGTCATCGTGTGAACAAAAACCGATCAAGTATGATAAAATTAGCGCAATTAAAGTTACACCGAGTTTTTTTATCTATGAGAACAACGGCGGATGCAATGCAAAATTTAGCATAAAGTTCACCTCCGACTTCTTACACGACCCTCTAGCAACAAACTTAATGGAGAACCATGAAAATTTCCACCGAAATTATTAAAACAAACGACCTCAGTTTCGGTGTGCTTCAGCACGGAGAAAACGCGGTCGTTTATTTAAATAAATTTAGCGAAACTTTATAAAGTAGGAGAACGCTCCTTCACGGAGCTTAAAAATGTCTACCACATTACGCTTCCTTCGTTCAACGTTGGCAACTTTCTCGTTTCTAACAAGAACAGACAAGTATTCCGTCTTTCCGCAATATTATATATTAATGGATGAAGCATGTACAAAAGTTGAGATACGGTGAACTTTTTGGATAGAAATTATCCTGTCCCGACAAGTTTTATCGTATTTATATTAATCTGAGAAATAATTACAGATAATTAAATTTGCTTTTCTTATGTTCATAAAAAGTCTGAAAAAATCAGACTAGCACTTTGGCTATATATAGCAGTCGTCATCTGTGGCGAAGATCAATAGAAGATAACAAAACTGATTGTCTGCTTTGTAGCCTAAATGTACCTACACCTGGTTTTCCCGACTTTTTTTATTGCTATTGACATCACAAAGCTTGTCAGGTCAAGTCGTATTGAATTTGAATTCATTCAAAAATTCGAAAATTAAACGTAACGAAGCTTGAGCTTAAACTGGCGACGTTACTCGACTGGAACTTTTTCTACTCTTTTTTTTCCCTGTCTACCATCTACCATCGCTGCACGATTCGTAAAATTACGTCATTAACCATCGGAAACGTGGGACATTCAGCGTTCTACCGAGTGCCGAAACATCTATAACTGCGCGTTAAAACCTTTCCTTTTACTTAACGCGGCTTGCTGCGGTTAAACCTATTTGCCTAGACCTAAGAGGACATAAGGACCATAGGAGTGCAAAACGTCATTCGCACGCTGCCCATGCGCTGCTTCATTCACGCAGACCCCAGAAAAGAAACACGTCATTTACACCCTCTCTCTCTATCTCTCGCACCGGGGGACCGCACTCGGCCTGACGTCCATTCCGCCTGGCTATGGTCGACAATGCGCCGCGAGCGCCTCCATTAGCGGGAGTGATCATGGCTGTTTACGCCACGCGATCGCCAGTCCACGAAATATTTCGACGCGAACGACGGTGTTAAAAATTGCCATAAATTTCGCGAGTGATTTACTTCAATAAATAATTAACAGCAAAAGGTTTCAGGGCAACACGTCGAATATTCCATGGAACCTTACATTTACCGGCTTTGTTACGTATTTAAAAATTAGTAATACAGCGGAAGCCATCGCAACTGTTGTGTGACAGGGGGTGAACAACATCGATCTATCACGATAATCCCGTTATGTTTTCTTATTGTTCTAGGAAAAATGGATTCCTTATATCTATCTGTCCTACAATTAATTTATCGGCAGTGTGGTCGCGTCGCCCAGCGTAAGACGGGTTCCTAATTACATCTGATAATTCATATTACATATTATATTCTGAATCTATACAATAGCAGATGGCTAGATTTTTCTTGATGGTTATCCCGAGATTCCCACCCAAGCTCGTTTATTAGACTCGTGACATTTGCCTACTATACCGACGTTTCACGAAGCGCGCTCCATTACGTTTGAAGTTATGAATGATATATTTTTTATACTGGCCCCAAACGCTAGAGGCACACTCCATTAACAAACGTCATGTGTATTTTCAACCCCTCTCCCTAGAATTCTACGGACAATCCATAGCCTTAAGGTATATACGAGTTGATTTAAATTGTATGCAAATGTTTATGTTGGCGTAAAATTCTATTAAAACACAGTATCGATGACAGTCCTAACCAGCTAAGACGACGAAGTACACTTATTTAACTTTTTAAGGGACGGTCATTGGCCGTTGCGAGTGAATTAGCAGACCGCATTATAGTTTACACACACAACTTATTTAAGAGAATTCGAGAGATTCTATCAGTGAAAACATTCGACAAAAAATTTTTGGATCATAAATTGCAATAAAAATTTCCCTCTCCATTTTAAGAAGCGAGCGTGAAATTATGCTAAAATTTATGGCGTGCATTCCTAACGGTATGGCGGGTGGTATAAAATGTTCGCATTTGCTTCATACGGCCAGGAGACTATAGTTGAACCAAAAGCTGATAAATGAAAAAAATCTGCCCCGTGTAAGGATTTAAAAATAACAGATCTGTTGCGAAAAATCGAGCATGGTTAAGAAAAACTGATTTGTAAAATATTCCGATTCGGTAACCAATCTCATGCGACTACGTAAGTGGAAAATTACAAGTCTGTATTTCGGAAATCTACACTGAAATCCTGTTTTTAATGTCATAAATCACATCATCAAATGATCATAAAACGGATACGGCGAATCATTAACTTCGTCACGGGTTAAAAAAACGCACATTTGGTCGCAAAAAGAAAGCACTTCAAATACCGACGCGGAAATACGAAGAGTTATTTGTGCCTGAGACAACCTATTCAGCGCGTGACACTACAAAACATGATACACCCGATAAAATGGGGAAACTTCAAAAAAGGATGAAACAGAAATACTCCGAAACAAAAAAAAAACAAACTGTTAGTGCGAGTACACCACATGAGCGCAGTGGTTTTCATCGTCAGGGTTGCTAGAATTTGGAGGAGGAAGGAAAATAAGAGAAACGCAGGAATGCAGAGAGAGAGAGAGAGAGATACGACGTTTTCATTCCAGAAGCGGAGGGAAGGAAGTGAAACGTTATATGTCGTCGAGCTTTGAAACGCGAGTCATCTCGAAAACATGAACTAAAGGGTTGCGGTGAGAGAGAAAAAGGGAGAGAAAAAGGGGGAAGGATGAAGGAAGAGAAGGGGCAAGGATGAAGGGGAAGGGATGAAGGGGGAGGGATGAAGGAAGAGAAGGGGGAAGGATGAAGGAAGAAAAGGGGCAAGGATGAAGGAAGAGAAGGGGGAGGGATGAAGGGAGAGAAGGAGGAAGGACGAAGGGAGAGAGAGACAGCGGGGGAGAAAGGGGGGAAGAGACAGAAGGGAGATAGAGAAACGGGGGAGAGAGAGAAAGGGGGAGTGAGAGAAAGGGAGAGAGAAAGGGGGAGAGAGAAAGGGGGAGGGAGAGAAAGGGGGAGAGAGAAAGGGGAAGAGAATGGGGGGAGAATGGGGGTAGAGTAAGGGGAGAGAGAGAAAAGGGGCGGATAGAGAAAGGGGGGGATGGAGGGAGGGAGGGAGAAAGGGAGGGAGAGAGGAAGGGAGAGAGAAAGGGAGGGAGAGAGGGAGGGGGAGGGATGGAGGAAGGGAGGGAGAGAGAAACGGAGGGAGGGAGAGAGAAAGGGAGGGAGAGAGGGAGGGGGGAAGGATGGAGGAAGGGAGGGATGAGAGAGGGAGGGAGGGAGAGATAGAGAGGGAGGGAGAGAGGGAGGGAGGGAGAGATGGAGAGGGAGGGAGGGAGGGCGGGATGGAGAGAGGGAGGGATGGAGAGAGAGACGGAGAGAGGGCGGGAGAGAGGGAGAGATGGAGAAAGGGCGGAAGAGAGGGACAGACAGACAGACAAACGACTTTATTTAGGGCGAAATTGAGACTGTGAAGTCCCTTCTTACATTTAAGGGAGAGATGAAGAGAGGGAGGGAGGGCGGGAGAGAGGGCGGGAGAGACGGAGGGAGATAAGGGGATGGAGATGGAAGAGAGGTAGAAAGGGAAGATAATAAAGGGAAGGGAAAGAGTTTGAAATAAGGGAATGATGAGAGAAATGAAAAGAGCAGGTGGGTAAAACGAATCTCTCTCTCTCTCTCTCTCTCTCCCGGTTTACCCCCTCGCGTCGTCTCGCCTTGATTAGACCTCCTCCCATGCCTCGGAACCACCGCTGCTCAGACATCCAACTTCACACAAGCCATGCCGTTTCCTGACTCGTAAGCGAGAGGAGAAAAGTCGAGGATAGAGAGAATAGCACTGGAAGGCGAACTTTTGGCGAGGTTGCGCGTCAGGGTGTCCGCGTGGGAGAGAGAGATCCAGCTGAAAAGGAGCGGAGAAAGATATAACTGGAAGAAGCGCCGAGGCATTTAAAACGCCAGGTGTGTAGGAGAGCAAGAATAGGTGGCGGAATAGTGTTGAACAGGGAGATAAAATGGCGGCGGAGAGGGGGAGCGAGGAATAGAAATATGGGGCGGAGGATGGTGTGGAAGGGCGTCGCGAAAGAATATCTTCCGCCGGTTATTTTTAAGGAGGCATTTTCGGAGGCCGTTCCGGCCTGAGAGTAAATATAACGTGATAAAGGGTATTTATAAGTGTGCGGAATGATTCTGTATAAAAATGGGAAGAAGGTTGGACTTCTTTATGTGTGCGTTTGTGTGCAGTATTGCTCCATTAAATTTAGCTAACCTTTTCATAGTTTTGGACCAATAGAATTTATTCGTTAACACAAGACTAATTAACGCTCCTGAAGAATACATAACCCTTAGTCAAACACTATTTTACGCGTTGAAATACTTTTATTAATTTACAGAATCTAAAGGAATATTTAATTTTATTAGTTCAATTTTCCATATACTATATATCACCACTGTACACTAGTATATGCAGGTGTACTTGCACAAATTCCACTTCCGCTCTCACTAAGAACGTCTGCAATAGTATACCGATTTTCATAAAAGCAGTGTAAGGCCCGTGCTACCATGTCCATATCTTATTTGGCAATGATTGAAGTCCTAAGTTCGATTCTAGGAAGTTTCAAATCCATATTATATAGAGATTTTTTTCTTTGATGCTTTAAAATGTCTTAATATTGCTATATTGGTTGCGGAGTTTGGCCTAATCTAATGTAAGGGAATGTACATTTTAATTCCTATCACAGAAATATAACAAGTTAGGAAAGCGTACAACGTATCACAAATGGGCGCGTTTCGTGCGATGGAGTATAAAAAGAAATTATATACCTGTACGTGAGGGAAATAGCGTTTTAAAGTTCTTTTATTCATCATAAATAATCAATTTTCTTCCTACTTAAATATAGTGCCTGTACACGTAAGGAAATTAAACGTTTGTTTGTGAGATTGTTTATGTTAACAACAATGAAGTAACCATGCAAGAAATTTTCGAAGTTCAACTCGATATAAGACATTCTTGTTTGATTTTCTCGATAACGGCTATTCCTACGATAAAAATGAATAGGAAAAGAAATATTATCCTTTACTAGTTCTCCAACTTTTATTTGAAAAATATTTTGATATGAGCAATACTTTACGAGATATGACAAAAATTTAATTTTTTGTCCCCAGTGAAGTGGTACCCCTGATTGGCGTACGTGTTTCATTTTTGCGATTTTCTTATTATATTTGATTGAAAGTCCATAATGTCAAATTTCATGAAAATCCGTTCAATAGAAGCCGACGATAATAGGCGAAACGTGCCTAATGATAGATCACAATTCCTTGAATTTATAGTAAACTATAGCGTATTTGGCGCATTATACAGAGTTGCCATGTATACGATTATTACATCTCCTGTAAATTCTGCAGCAACCGTCCAAGTTTCAACGTTAAGAAAAGAAAACTTCCTGGACTTCTTGTTTTAAATAAGCATTTTTCCACAAAATTGGCGCTTATCCACAATATAGCCCTACAAAATTCCTCGAAAGCTGCGCAGAATAGCATTTAACGATATAAATAAGCATGAAAAATCGAGGAAAATATTTCTTTAGAGTTCCAGTCGGTTTAATTGCCACACGCTATGAAATGACCGAATGTGAGATATTTCGAGAACCCATAATCTAAAAAGAAACACGTTTGGAAACCTAATGCCGTCATCATAAAATTAATATTTAGGTTTCTAAAGAACCTTCGCTGTTGCAAGCGCCTAAATATAAGAAACACTTCTATTAAACGAGATAATTTTCCTATTGGCCCTATCTAGAACAGAAATTTCATTTCTATCGACCACGACAAAGTTTTTCTAAATGTTGTGTCCTAATTAACTTATTAATACGAATTCAAGAGTATGTCCGAAATGCGTAGGAAGACATTTAAGTCAATATAATGTCGCCCAAAGAGGTTCTATGAGTTAAAATTAAGGAATTATTTGGTATAAACCACGCGACGGATCACATAAGGGCCGAAAATCTAGTATCAGAATTCAGGAATAATAGTTTCATCGCTTATTAGAAGAAGCAAAAATATATTGTATAATTATGATTATCGAAACACATTACGTCTTCAGCCTTCGCTGAAGTAATTAACTTCACCGTTTACCCGTTGAGAGCTACAAATTACGAATAACTTCGCGAGTTAAATCCATGAACAGTTAATTTTGCGTGTCGCGAATGTCAAATTGGTGTTTACGGGAAACAGTGAAAAATCAAATCCGCGGATACTGCGCGTTTGCTGCGTTTTTAAAATTTCGACGAATCCTTAGTAACACCTGCATTACCTGTATTTTAATGACTTGAAACTTGGCTTATGTCCTTATAGAGACAATTAAATCGTTTTGTCGCTTTAAACGTGGAAAAGTGGGCTAAAAGGGCGAATGAGAAGTCTTATGACTCTCTCAGCTCCGCGAGCCAAAAGTTCGCTATTCCTGGGAGAGAATGAAAGACTCTTTCTAAGAATTGACGTCCTACCTCTGCTGCGGTGAATCCGGCGGCGGAAACGAACCTCCTTTCTCTCGCGTCGGCAGAAGTTCCTCTTGAGACAAATGCACAAGACGTTCACCTGAAATTGAATAAACTCTCGGATAATCATCCAATGCTAGGAAAAAGTCATAAAAACAACATTTAATAAGAAAAATCAGATGAGACCAACACCTCTTTTTCCATAAAGAGCAATGAATATGATTGCTCTCGACATCAGCGTTCTCAGAAATATTTATCAGCGATTACACTAAAGGATAATTTTAAAACATTTTCAAGAGGCTTTATTAAAATACAACAAGTAAAGAAAATTGCTTGATTTTCCCATGGATAAAAATGTCGATGCGCAATTAAAATGGCCCTTGGCGGCGTACGCAACGCAATCAGCAATTAGAAAAATTGTCATAGCAGCGGAAACAATGGTATCACTTAGCGACGTATTTAACATTAAGTTAGAAGAAAAATAAAAATATCTTTTAACTAACGGTTTTGTGAAAACATGCTTCAAACAAAACTAGTAGATAATTATATTACCTATAATTTTTACAAGAACAACTATTTAGAAAAATGGAGTCTTAAAGGAGATATTTTTAAAAAAACAGAAAACGACTAGAATAAATACCCAATTCCAGTGAGAGGAGAGATGGGAGATGACAGGGGGAGAGGAGAGGGAAAGAAGGGGAGAGGAAGAGGAGGAGGGGGGAGAGGAGGGGATGAATGAGGGAGGGGGAGGGGTATAGGGAGTGAGAGGGAAAGAGAGAAGTAGGGAGAAAGGGAGGGAGGAATGAAGGGATGGAGAGAGAGATGGATGGAAGGAGAGATGGAGATAAAAGTGAGGGAGAGATAGAGGGAGGGAGAGAGAGGGAAGGAGAAATGGAGGAAGAGAGAGAGGGAGAGAGAGGAAGAGAGGGAAGGAGAGAAGGCGGGTGGGAGGGAGATAGAGAATGAGGGAGAGAGGAAGGGAGAATGAGGGAGGTAGAAAGAGGGAGGTAGAAAGACGGAGGGAGAAAGAGGGAGAAAGAGGGAGAGAGTAGTAAGGAGGGAGGTTGAGGGAGGGGGATGGAGAGGGTGGTAGATGGGGGAGAAGGAGAGGTAGAGAGAGAGGGAGAGAGGGATGGTGAGGGATGGAGAGGGTGGGAGAGGGAGGGAGAAGGCTGGAGAGGGTGGGATGGAGAGGGTAGGAGAGGGAGGGAGAGTGAGGTAGGGGAAGGGAGAGGGTGGGAGAGGATGTGGAGGGAGGGAGGAAGATGAAGGGAGAGGGAGGGAGGAAGAGAGGGAGGAAGGGAGAGGTAGGAAAGGGCGAGAGGGAGGTAGACGTAAGGAGAGGGATGAGGAGGGAGAGGTAGGGAGAGGGAGGGAGGGAGGGAGAGGTGGGAGAGGGAGTTAGAGTGAGAGGGAGGGAGAGGTAGGGAGGTTGAGGGAAGGGGGAGTGGGTTGGAGGTGGAGGGTTGAGAGGGAGTAGTAGGGAGAGGTGTGAGATGGAGAGGGAAAAAGAGGGAGAGGGGGTGAGGGAGGGGGGAGTGGATGGGCGGTAGGGGTTGGAGAGGGAGTGGAAAGGAGAGGGGGGAGATGGAGAGAGAGAGTGAATCAGACAAACGATTTCATTAAGGGAGAAAGAAGGAATTTTTGCCCTTAGCTTATCAGTAAGTTAAAGTCCAGCAAATAAAAGGGCCTTCTCTAAGATTATTATAATATAATAGGCTATTCATTAAAAATAAGAAAATGCTTAAGAAAAATACCTATGTTTTGAAGGGTCTCCCTTCCCGTCAAGAAGCAGTTCACTCTGTAGTTCCTATGGCCTTACTGAATACACCACGTGCAAAGGCTGCAAACCGCGCTAGTCAGGAGAAAACCTTCCCTTTTCCAACGTTACGTAAGGTTTCTGCTAGCGGAAGGAGGAAATTTTCAGACCGACACCTTGCTTGTGGTAGTGAATGGAATGAGAGTGGCCATGAGGTGTATGCAGCTCGGGAAGAACTGCGAGCAAGGTATCTATTTGACGCTTCTGAATGAAGCTACCCTCGGAGATCGAAATCTCGGGAAGAGTCAAACCTCAAGGCAGACCTCCCTCTCGAAAGGGTTGAGCCACCATTCACCGAGGCAGAATTTTTTCTTTCGTGAATACAGTTGTTAGCGAAATGGCCGTAGTCGACCGAAGGTCAACATGAAGAGCGTTGCCAAAACGAGTCGTAAGAGATAAGCAATAGAGACTGGCCTGGTTAAAAAGGTTTTGACTAGGATAACCCTTTCCTACGGGGAAGCGGTTGTGTAGCACTAAGCATTGGCTTTCGACGTAGAAGGCCCGTGATCATCGAATTTTCAGCAGAGGCTTGTTTGTTACTTTCTCCGTACGTAGTAATGGGAAAGTATTGTGATCACGAAAAAATTAGACTTCGAGATTTCAACGGAAATACACGTTCTGAGGTCCCTAGAACACGTTTCGACTATTTTCTCGATGTTATCTGTGTGAATGTGATAGGAATATTTCGAAAAACCGATAGTTAATTAGATATTTTGATCTCTAGAACATGTTTAGACTATTTTCGGAATGATGTCTGTGTATATGTGTGATTGTGGGCGCTCTAACTCTAATTGTAAAAGTACTTGCCATATCATTACCAAATTTCATATATAACACTTTGGTATAAGTACGAAGGGCTTATTAGTTTTTGGACAATAACGGTTAACCGAAAGTCGAGGTTTATTCGAAACCCGATTCGGTTTGTGCGATATTTCTCCGTTAAAACATCATTACTGTATGTACAATTCTATACAAAGGTTATATAGAATGTAATTTCCTAAAACTTTCATTTGAAACAATTTTATATAGCAGTTATTGTTTAGGAATTATTTATAAATAATCGGTTTTTCGGTTTCCGTCAAATATCTCCTTAAAAACGTCGTTATTGGTAATCTTCGTTAGGACCAAAGTTGTAGAGAATAATATCTCTTCCAAGTTTTGTTTGAAACAAATTTTCGTAGAACCACCCACTTCGGAGATATTTAACTTATTCTTAATTTCCAGTATACAGCACCGCCACCACGTAGCGGTGAATTCTGTAAACATATTCAAAATATAATTTACGGCAATAAGGACGACTGTATTCTTTTACGATACTAAACAATAATTTTGCCTTATAATGCTATTCATAATAATTGAAATATCTATACCCCAAGTATGGAGAAAGTCATGTGTTGACCACATCAGATTTTTGAGAGGATGTGATGTAGAGTAAGTCAGCTCAGTCATTTGTAATTGGCAGTCTTTTGCATGAGCAGGTTAATGTATGACCGGGACTTCCGTTCAACTTCCTGTGTGGAATAAGGTGCGACACAAAAGGCCACGAGGAACGTGAACGACCAGGTCTATAAAATTCTCAATAAATATGCATGAAGAAGATTGACCGTTAACCTACAGGAAGGAGAGGTCACGTAGCAGAACTGTAGGAAAATTTCGATATTTTGATCCACTAAGCAACTCAAAAGATACGCACGTACACGGATGAATTTTACAAAAGTCTACATCATCCAATCTCTGGAGCAGAAAGCGATTAAACTTTTATTCGTTTTGTTTAGTTGATACTTTGAGAAAGTATCGCGATGAGTGACGTAGTTATTCGATGCCCCTTCCCAATAAATTTTCAATTTGAAGAATGGTAAATGGTAAAAATGAAAATAAATTGTAAACTGCCACCTATTATTAGAAATAAATATTTGAATTGGACGCCGTCTTTTGAATTTCAATGCTTTTATTAGACTCAAAGGCAAAAGTGTAAGACTTTATGAAAAGGTCTTCCATATTATTTAATTAATCTGCAACACAAAACCAAATAATAAGTTCATACAATAAGTCTGATCAGGCGAACAAATCGAAATACAAACATTGAGTAAACTTACCATCTACATATCGAGCAAAGGTTGACAAATGACTTAAATAACAATAATTTAAATTAAGTTTCAAACACCAAACCCAATCAATCCGAACGCCAAAAAATCCCACTTTATCGCAGCCAAACTTCTCAGCAGAACCGTCGCAGGAACGCCGGAATGTCCATTTAAAAAATAATGAGCCTTGAGGATCCAGTAATAAAATTTTTATATATCTTTAGAATGGTCCACGTTTCGATTATGACGTTTCAGATTTTCGGAGGGTGGAAAACAACCCTCCTCCAAGAATAATCGTTGTTTTTCAGAGCACCAACTTCAAGTATTTACGCCCATTTCTTTCTCTCTCTCTCCCCCTCTCCCTCTCCCTCCCTCCCTGCCTCCCTCCCTGCCTCCCTCCCTCCCTGCCTCCCTCCCTCCCTGCCTCCCTCCTTCCCTCCCTCCCTCCCTCCCTGCCTCCCTCCCTCCCTCCGTCAATAGCTACAAATACCTAGGAGTAACTCTCAGTAGCAATTTGTCTAGTAGAGAGCATATCAAAACCGTTATAGCATCGGCAAACAGAATTCAAGGGCTTTCCTCTAGAGTCCTGCGGGGATGCCCCTCGAATGTGAAGGAAATCGCATACTTTTCCCTAATACGACCCATCGTGGAATACTGTTGCGCCGTCTGGGACCTTTCGAGGAGGGCCTAACTAGAGAGCTCGAAATGGTTCAGCGTAGAGCGGCTAGATTTGTAAAGGGAGAATATCGGTATGATACGAGTGTATCAGAGTTATTGAGGCATCTGAAATGGCAGACGTTGAAGAGTAGAAGAATTGAATACAAAAGGAAACTATTTGAAAAATTTGAAAGTTCCGAATTCGTTGAAGACGTACGCGGCATAGTCGTACCCATCGGTGTTAGTGAACGTAATGTTAGATCACAGTGCAGGAGAAAATATCTCGAAATTACCGCTAGAACAGAGAAATACTACCGATTCTTTTTCCCAGACGCGATAAGACAATCCAACAGAGGAATTAGCTAGACTTCACTTGGTGTTGTGACACCCCCTGCCAAACGCTTCTAGCGGCTTGCAGGGTATTGATGTAAATGTAAATGTAAATGCTCCCTCCCTCCCTCTCTCCCTCTCTCTCTCTTCCAGAGACGTCAATTCCACCCCCTTTTCTCCTCCAACCGAAGAGGAATCCAGTCACAAAGAGATGAGAGCAAGAAAGGAAAAAATGAAAGAAACACGAAATAAAGCAAGGAGAGAGTGAGAGAGACACCTTCCCGAAATGAAGACGTCATTACGCAACCTAGCAAGTCGAAACCGTAATGGTATGCGTGGAAAAAGGAGTGGCGAAAAAAAATGAATGACGATAAAAGGGGAAAACAAAAGAAGAGATAAAGAGCGTACAACCCCCCTCCCTCCCCCCTATCTCACAGTCCTTCCCGCTTCTTTAAAAAAATTATAAAAAAATAAAAACCCGTTCCATAGTACTTATTCTTCACTCCATTTCCCTCCTCTTTCCTCCCCTTTATGCATTTCAAACGCGAATTCCGTTTCTTTTTTGTTTTTATTTTATTTTTTCATTTTAAAAACCCTCTCCCACCCCTCTTTACGCACTCCCTCTTTCGAGTCCCCTCCCTCTGCGGTGCGTTTCAACCCCTTTCGCCGGGTACTTATTAACCAATCCCCTCCCCATTCTCTCAACGTCTTCCTCCCACCCTCGTCCTCTACCAAAAATAAAAGAGGACCCGTTTTTTTTTATGTCTCCAGGGAGAAAAGTATATTTACGAGCTATATAAATATACATGAAAATTTTCACCAAGTTCTGTGAGTTTCAAATTATGGGCGAGGGACGATGCATTTTGAATGGAGGAGAAAAAGAAACGATCCAACGCCAAAGTATATCCAGTTAAGCTGTAAATATTCAAGCGTACTAAAATGCAGTAACACGCACAAAAATGCTTTTATTTACACGTGCACGCGTGCCTGTATTTTACTACAAAACAAAAATCGTGAGATTTCAGTAACGTTTTTAATTTGCATGGTTACCTAGGCTACAGTTACTACAAACTACACGTAATTTCCTGTAAAATATTGAAGAATGAAATACAAATATTTGCTTTTTTTTCGATCAGATATATAATTAGGTCGCTGTTCGCGTATTGCAAAATGTATGGAAACTTAAACAGTTCAAAAGAGGAAATGTGAATTATTTAATTATACGAACAAATATGTTAATTCCTTAGCAAGTTTACACTATCGAAGTTGTGTTCATCATTTATTGTGCGGTTGAAATACATACAAATTATGAAGCGCATAACAATAAAAATGTTTATATTTTTTCGTGACTCTTACTTTAAAATAATTCTATGCTGCTTCGATGCAATTTTTTCCCACGCAATGAAAAATTGTCGATCCAAATGATACGAACCTAAAAACATCGGAATAATTGAACGAGCATAGTTAAAATTTGGTTTAACATGGAAACAGGGAACTTGACTTTCTCCATTTTTGGGGTATAGATATTTAAATTATTATGAATAGCATTATAAGGCAAAATTATTATTTCGTATAGTAAAAGAATACAGTCGTCCTTAATTTTACCGCAGGATAATAGACAGCCAATGGGAAAGGGATAATTAATTTATTTCATAATGAGTTTCCGGAATACGACTCATTCTATTTTATACATCCAATATAGTTAAACGTCCTTTTCAGCCATAAACTCTGACGAATAAACCTTGAACTGTCCTTTCTTTCTTCTTATTTACAACATTCGCGAGACTAACGGCTGTAAAGAAACGGGTACTGCGATCTACTCCGTTCAAATTCATACGCGTCATTCTCCGCCCGCGCACGTACTATATACGGGCACCAGCAGTAAAAGCTTTCTGTTGATGAGAGTCAGATATATTTATGTCGCGTGGTTCGGGATTGTGTATGTGAGATGGGAGAGAGAGAGAGAGAGATAGAGAGAGAGATAGAGAGAGAGAGAGAGAGAGAGAGAGAGAGAGAGAGAGAGAGAGAGATAGAGAGAGAGAGATAGAGAGAAAGAGAGAGAGGGTAGGATATGGGGGGTGTGCAGACTTAGAAAGGAGGATATTATTTTGTGTGATGAAGGGGTGCAGAGAGGGAGACAGAGAAGCGAAGGGATGAAATGACGGGCCTTTAAGTTCGGGATGGTGAACTGTCGGCGTTTATATGGAAACGGATGACGCCGAGAGAGAGGGAGAGAGGGGGGTGAGGGGAGGTTTGTAAGTTGGAATATCCATCCCGCCTCTTACTTCCAACACGGCTCTATATCACCCAGAATTTCATGCCGCGAAAAAATGCCGTGGGACTCGGTTTCCCACCTAATCTCCCTCCATCCATCTCTGCTGCTCCTCGCTTCTCCTTCCTCGTCCAAATAAAAGGGCATGATTGTCGCGAGGGATGATGCTCTGCGGTCGTGAAGGAATTTCGTAACCCTAGTCGTCTTCGATGGTGGTGGGTCCCTGCACGTTGTGAGGAAGGATCGTTGATGGTCTGTTTTTCGATGGATTTTTTTTCCGTGGAAAATCCTTGGGCTAGTTTAAGGATGGGTAGTCGAAGGCAAGAAGTTTAACGTCTCTGAAGGTTGCTCCATGAATAATCGTTGTAGATTATATGTCCATATGATAGGTTTCCAAACAATATTCCGCGGAAACCTGTGGTCCCTCGAGAAAATCTCATTTCTCGTGAATGCCACTCTGTAATATTAAATTATTTATGTAATGAAATCGCAACAAAAGTAAAGTACAGGAACAGAATAAATGCTACACCTGATATGAAGATTCAGCTCTCCGGCATCATGCCTAATATGAAAAGGATTTGCGAAGGAAAGAAGGGAAAACACCCTTATCGTTTAAAAAAATACCGTAAAAATTACTACTTTCTATGTATATTTCTATCAGTATAATTACATGACTTTGTTCATTTTCATAGTTACTTATTGGTGAAATAAAACAGGCGTGCTTTGTGTCAACACTATAAAGAAGTACGTAGGTTTTTAAGACTTTCGACAATACTTTTGAATCCTAAAAGGGTGCCTTTGTCAAATTAGTTTGGGGAGCGATCGTCTATATAGTTTTAGCGACTTTTTTAAAAACCCGATAATGTAATCGTCTTGTCCGTTCTTCCGTCACAATTCCATGTTCCGAAGAACTACTTCTGCACTTTTCAAGTTGGAGTTATGAAATTTTCAAGTTAGTTTTTGCAGGTGATAGTCGTGAACTCTATTGATTTAGGGGTTAGTTCTTATATAGCAGGATTTAAAAAAAACTCTTATTAACTAAGTATACGGGTCATTTACCATGGGTAAATTTTAATTTTGTTTAGGTTGCTTCAATAAACATAACATTCCCTAATATCTGATTCATCGCTTCTTCGCTTACATGTTTTATCTTTGATCTCCTTCTCGTAACATGCGCTTCATCATAAACCTGATCAAAACAAGGAAACTCTATGTTAAAATTCCTGAAGAGAATAATAACTTTGTGAAATTCCCCAATTTTTACTTTCTCATATACGAAGTCTGTTGAGGAAGTATTGTTATCGCGAAAAAAATCGATCTCGAGATTTTTAGGGAAATATACGTTTTAGGTGTACCTGAGTCCGAAAAGGTGGATTTTGCGATGCTATATGTCTTGTCTGTACGCGTCTCTAGAGCCTAAACGGTTTATCTAAAATGATTTAAATCTCGTATTTATTTATTTTATCATACAAAATAGAACCTACGAATAAATGGTTGAAATTACACAATAATTAAGGGCAGTTTATTCTAGGCAAATTTAACAACAATTAGATTTTCTCAAAATCGGCTAAAACGATTTTGATCAAATTTCGTACAGTTACTTGAGTTTACGTCTTCAATAATATGAAATAGTTTTTATTTCTTAAAAAATGAATATAAGGCTAGTTTATTCTAGGCAACTTTAACAATAATTTGATTATATCAAAAACGGGCTTGAACGATTTTGATAAAATTTCGTACCGTTACTTGTGTTTACGTCTGCAATAATATTACATACATCATATTTCTCAAAAAATTGAATATAAAGCTAGTTTATTATTGGGTAACTTTAAGAACACTTGGATTGTCTAAAAAACGGATAATACGATTTTATCAAATTTCGTATATTTATTTACGTTGATGTTTATAATAATTCTACATATTTCATATTTTTCAAAAGTGAACTAAACGACGCATTAATATATGAGAAAATTTGTACATTGTATATTGACCGATTTTTTATTTCACGACCCGTTTCACTAAATAACTAGTAGTGAAATAAAAAATTGTGTAATTTTAGTAGTTATTATTTTCTTCGGAAATATAAGTATCAATTACCACAAAGTTTAGCTAAAATCCTTGTATTTTACTCTATGTTCAAAATTTTCATTACGTAATTTGACAGTAGTTGTGCCGATAAAATGAGTGGTAGCTAACATTTTAGATCGTCTACATTGCAGCATGATAATGTTCACTAACGATTCTTGTATTTTATTTATTTTATAATATCAATGATAATGAATCTCGAACTACACCCTCTAGTTTCTTATATGAACACAAATATTTGCGATTATTTATGAAGTAGCACTTTGGAATTCTTTCCTAGCTAAGAATGATAGATGTAAAAGATTTTCTGAACTCGAGAACGCAATAACGTGAAAAACGGATGGGTTAAAATTGCTTGGAAACGTTATTTTATGAAGATAGTTCCTTTATGACCTTCTGCACACACACAATAAACGCAATGGCATAGATCCCTAGGTGTATTTACACAGTGATGCGACCTAGCTTCCATTAAAGTTATTGAACATTAAACTTAAAACTTGGGCTATGATAAGAGCGAAATCAAAATTGTACATTAAATTACATTCGTAGCGTTACTTAAACCCATCCAATAAATCCAAATTTAAGAGATCCGTGAACACTGACATTTAACAACTTAACAATAAAAAGTATTTTGTAATCAATACTGTGTTTATCTACATGTTCATCCATCTACAACAGCAACTCAAAATCAAGAAAAATCATCAACCAAAATAATAAATAAAACGACTCTAAAAAGAATCACAACAGTAGTTGAGTTTTGGATATAATCGATCACAAAAATCAAACGATAGCTTCTTGGCTTAACGGAGCAAGGCACATAGATATAATCGATTCGATTCATCGGACGAAATGATCATCTCGCATAAACCTAAATAATCGAGCACCTTAGCAGTCTGTTCCGCGTAACTCGAACAAAAACTTAAGCGACTAATCCATTTTCCTAAGCATAAATCACACGAGGCGAAATTTCCTTGCATTATTCTCGCCCCAGTTGTCAATTCTCTAATAATGTCTCGGATGAATCTCACAATAAGGGAGCTTTAGTTAGGCTTTATAAAATACTCACCCGGGCCTACCTATACCTCCGAGTGAGGAATGAGCATAAACTGAACTTCAAAACTCATTGCGTTAAACTCCTTGGTAAACTACCAAGCTACAGCTTCGACCTAGTTTCTAATTCTTTATCTCAAGAGTCTTAATATCCATTCCCTCTCCAAACTAACTTAGAATCGCACCCTACTAATTCCGCACGTATGCTTCCGTAATTTATCCTCCTTCTCCAGTTAAAGCGATTGGTTATCGCGGAAGAAAAGGGCTCGACCAAAGTTTCCGTGGAGACACTTTTTTCGATATCCACTCACGCACGTTCGTACGCATTGGATTAAAAAAGCGTATAAAAAATTAAACAGTCGTGATTATATTTAGTAACAAGTTCCGCAATAAGGCCAAACACAATAAGTTGGAATATTTACGTCTGTTTAACAAATATGTTTGCTCTGGAAAATCAATCTCGTTTCCCCTCGAACCACGCTTATTCGCGGAGAAATAATTCATCGTAATTTTAAAGCAAGTTAAAAGTCTATTTCAAAGGTATAAATCTTCTAAAAATTGTAATCCCAATGAAAAAAATATACGTATGTATTATATTATAATTAGTATAAGGTTCAGTGTGGTAACAGAACATATTCGAAATTAAGTAAATAATGATATTAAACATTAAGAATAGGTGCAACAGAATTCACATTGCCGAAACTTGTTTGGGCCGAGAGTGGATCGGATTTTACATTTACGTGAATACCTTGCAAGCAGCCATAAGCGTTTGGCAGAAGGTGTCACAGCACCAAATGAATTTTAAGTAATGCCTCTATTGGCCTGTCTTATCTTGTCTGGGAAAAAAGATCTGTAGTATTTCTCGGTTCTAGCGGCTATTTCGAAGTATTTTCTCGTACGCTCTGATCTATCGTAACATTACGTTCACTAACACCGATGGGTGCAACTATGCTGAGTACGTCTTCAACGAATTCGGAGCTTTTAAACTTTTCAAATAGTTTCGTTTTGTATTAAATTCTTCTACTTTTCAACGTCTGCTATTTCAGGTCACTAAAAATCTCTGATGCACTGCATCATGCCAATATTCTCCCTTTACAAATACAACCGCTGTGCGCAGGACCATTTCAAGCTCCCTAGTTAGGTCCTCCTCGAAAGGGTCCCGGACTGCGCAGCAGTATTCCACGACGGGTCGGATAAACGAAAAGTCGAATAATTATATTATAGTATAATATAAATACAGGTGACTCCCGAGATTCGACAGGGATGCGTTCCTGAAAACGTGGTCGAATCTCGAACAGTCGAATGTAGAATCAGCACAAATTAAAACAATTAGAGCAGAAATAACTATGTCTAGACTGAAACTAAACCTCTCTTGGTCGGGCGGGCCGAAAATTACTTCGCGTAAACTAGTTTCTAATTCGACCGATCGATTGGCTGGGTCGATTCAATCGGTCGAATTCTCGAGTTTGTAGCATCTCGGGGGTCGCCTGTATTATATTATAGTTTAATATAAGAAGTTCCTATAACGTAAACTAATGACAAATGTACGTCGAAATGTACGGTTTCGAATTACACTTCGAACATCAAAAAGCTTAAAATGTTTCGTTTTGTGTGGGCTATATGAATGCATAAAAGGCAGCAACACAAATGTTTTATGTTTATCGCAAGACTGCGTTCAAGTGTAACCATTTCCTATAGGAAAAACAATGAATAGTTTCGCTATACATAGATGGTTCTTTCTAATAACGCATGCGCAGTGCAAAGCGATGAATGGGTGCAATAGCACTTAAAAAATAAGGAGTCGTTTTGTAATCGCGTGCTGCTAGATATCTCCACAAAGGCGCTACATAAGAACACTAAGTTATTTCAAATAACAATTGGAAACGTAAAAATAACAGTAAAATAATACTTTCCTATTTAAAAATATGTAAAATGACAGAGAAATTGTGATATATGAAAATTAAAAGATTTCTTTAATTTTCTGTATTATTCAAAAGAAAAAATTAAAACATCTTTTGTGATTCAGCATAAATTAAGATGGTGTTATATAAAAATACACATCGCTAAAACGAAAAAATATTTATTAACTTACCTTCGGTTTCGAACCCCGGAACATAGAACTCACGTCCAATGCGCTGACCATTACACCAACAGGACCGGAAGTCCAACTTCTACAAATTAAACTTCCTATTACGTTGGTGTAATGGTTAGCATATTGGTGTCGAACGCGAAGTTCAGGGGTTCAAATTTCAAGATAAGTTTTAAATATTTTTTTTTCATTTTAAATGTATATATTTATCACGAATTTTATCTTATTTAACTTTTGGTATATATAAATCAAATGAGTATTTTACACAAGTACTTTGTGGGTTTAAGCGTAGACATTATTAACACTGGTTTGAACATTTTTTCTGCGAATAATGTTTTTATGGTGGTAATTTTTTTTAAGAGTCGTAAAAGAGTTAAGACGGTAATATGTAAGAAAGACTAAAAAAAAGCAGTATTTTAAAGAAGCATACCGTTCCATGATAGCGGTTGCAGACATTCTTATTGACAAATACTGAATAACAATTTGTCTTACAGCAATTTTGGTAAATTTTTGTATGCACATTCATTTGTTACCACATTCGCGTGAACTTTCGTATAAAGAAAACTGGCAATTTCTAATGTTTATCCTCTGATGACTGAAATCTTTTATAACCGACGCACGGATGATTTCAATTATGTCTGATTACTACCATACTGCTTACTTTAAATCAATCTAGATTAAAATATGCCGTGGAAAATCCCGAAACTCGGACTACTGCTCAACCATTCCTGAAGCATCGTTAACCGTATACGGATTTAGCAGTAAATAAAAATCCATCAGTTTGTGGACTCCTTAACTAATATTTGGCCGCTGCGATCATATTCCATTAAGCTTTTACATTAACTTCACAAGTGATCTCATTGCTCGCTCTTTTACGCTCCTTTATACGCAGTTCAACTTCTTAAAGGAGCCCGATTAATGCTGTTTTTCCTGTTGGATGAAACTGTAAATGAAATTTAAGGCATGTGAAATACAATAACTGAAAGATATGACGTTTTCGAGTCTGCTCTTAACTTCAAAATATAAATTCTATCGACTGAAAAGTTTTTCCTGTTGTGTCTTGAGCAATTTTTTATTCTTTATTTTTCTTCTGATCGTCACAACATAATCCTAGTTTTTAATGAATTCGTCATCGATAATGACTACATTAAAACAATAGAGTAATTTCATCGGTCATTTCAATAAATGTAATTGGTAAAATAGTTATAAGGAATTTGTCAATTTTTCTTGGATATTTATGAAAAATCCCTTTAAGCAAAGGTACGTCGAATATTTCTGTTTATGTACCTCAATTTCCATCCGTTCGGATTAAACTCAACGTCCGAGGTTTCTAACAACAGAAACCAGACGGTTTTGTCCAAATGCAAAAAAAATAAACACGCACATGACATTCTAAGGGATTTTCGTATTTCATTTTCCGGTTCATTAGGAGCAGCGGCACAGGGGCTGATAGTGGGCGAAACCCTCGTTGCCGGGGCCGTCCCACCGCCCCCGGGCGGTGGAGTCACCTCTGCGCCATCCACCGTACCCGCCATTGTGCCGCCCGCAGTGGCGCCCTCAGGCGGCAGCGCCCCGCAATACGGATTGGGTAGCGGAGATGAACCAGACTTCATCGAAACAATTAAAAACGTGACGGTAGCAGTGGGTCGCGAGGCCATACTGTCCTGCTCCGTTACGGAGCTGGATAACTACAAGGTAGGTCACGTCCTCAATTTTTTTCCCCGCTCTCGAAATATTGAAGATGAAAAACAAACGGGAAGCAGGGTAGGGGAGTTTTCGGGGATTATTATTTTTTTTAATTTTCCCGACACACTTCCGCAGATTCGAATGTGTAAAAAAAACCGAGGTTTTTCACTGTGCCGTTCCTAGAAATCGCTTGGTTGGAAAGTTTATTTTAGGAACTAAAAAAGATCACTGACGCGGTTTTTTTTAAAAAGATTTAGAGAAAAGTGTAATAGAGTAATAAAACACTATGGTGATAAAATTCACTGACGAGTGTCTAAAAGAACTTTAAAACAAAGCAATAAAATGATGTCATATTATTTTTTTTAAATAAAACAGGTAAGAACTGAAAAATCAGAAAATAAATGACGTTTTTTTCAAAAAAATGTTAAAAGAGAATGTTAAAATTTATTTATGCTAGCGTAATTAATTTTAAACACTGTTACAAAAATAATGTAACATAATCGAGAAGAATTTATGTGACAAAAAGTTTACAAAAAAAGGAAATTTACTTTAAATACTGGCCACTAGAGTATTCACAGGAAAACGTGCACGAGACAAAATACTACATCGAATGGCGAAAAAAAACTATAACTCGATCTGCTTTCATTTAGGAGTTGGCGCTTGCGACAGAAAGACGGGAATCCGCAAGAAAACGCGCCCAACGAGACGGAATACTTAATCTATTGGCAAAAAAACATATTATCTATCTATGTACTTTCTTTTAGGAGTAAACGCCTCAGACCGAAAGATGGACAAACCTAACGCCTGGGCGGATTTTTTCAAAACCGATAATAAGTATTAGGAACATATTTTAAATGAGTTTAACAAAAAACGTTTATATTAGAAGAAATAAAGTTTTAAATAACGTAAGAATGAATGCGTGGTTTAATGAAAAGGAGAAGTCGACGATACCTTCAATGAATTTTTAGAAAGTCGGCGTAAAAATCTGCTAAATTTGTGCTTTTCTCTGTTTTTGCGGGGTCCTGTTTTAATTTCGATGAGAAATAACCAAAGATAAACCAAATTTATAATGACCAGACTGGAGAAGAGCAATAACAAACAATTATATGCAACCGATGTTCTAGATTTTACACGTTCTCATTAATATCGATGAGTATATGCTTCTATTTCCTATCGGACACTAAAGCATTTTAAATTTTATATCATCGTATTAATGTTAGTAATTTTTTTATGTGCATACCACTTTTACAATATAAAATCCCAATCAACCAATATAGTTGGAATTGTGTTCTTTATCAAAAATAAATTTATTCGTGTTGTAACCATATCAAATAAAGATTAAATTCATAATATTTGACTAGCTTACACTACCTTCGAAAATTCGGAATTATCGCTAAAAAATTATAGAAAATCCACAGCCCTATATTTACGCAAAATGTAAAATTTTCTCCCAAAATATTTTAATGGACGCTTCTAATATTTTACAATACATACATACAATCTCGTTAACCTTTTCATGATATATTAGGAAAATATTCAACTATGTACGTCCCTCTAAAAAGGGATTTAAATGACCACCGTGTAATGACTAACATATTGTACTCTTTAATTTTTCGCTGATAATTATCATTAAAACCTTTGTATTTTGCTATCTAATGGGCGTAAATTTTCGATAACGAATAATTAATTTATGATTAAAGGAGATGGACTACAATATATCTCATGACTCAATTTTAAATCATGTTAAATTCAGAATATTCTCTTAGTAACACCATGTTAACAATTTAGTAAGAATACAGCGAAGGGAAAAATTTTAATTAAGCGCTATTATTTTTGTTTTTGACGAAACTTTTAAACTGAATGACGTCGAGGAAAAAATATCCAGTAAAATTTAAACGTCGTTATCAATGAAGTTTTTTGTATTTTTAACCCCTTTGTGTACTCTTTCCTGCTCGACAAAGGCGAACAAAAAACTGTGACGGCGTAAAGGATATTCAGATAATGTATGCCAGTAAACCTTTCCATTGAATGAACTTAGCAGGTGCGGCGAGACGAACTTCCTTTGTTTAATTTATGTTTTTCCGCCATATACGGCAGATTATTATCTTCTACGGTCGCGCTTGATATATTACGCGTCTCAGACCTGTAAAATGTTTAATTATACCTTTCTCGCCCTTATCTTTAAGGTAACAAGCTACCTTATGTAGGTCAGTGATTCATTATGAGATCTTATTGTGTTGTCATAGAAATAAAAATGCTTTTTCGCGTGGCCTTTTTTTATATTAGCCAAAGAGGTTTCTCTTTTGTGAGAGAGTGTTAACTTTTTTTGTTTTTGCAAATAATTTTCGGCATACCTTTCTTATTCCAAAATCAAATTACCGAATTTAATAATTATCTAAACATTAAATTATAAAGCAAAACGTATGTAAAATTAGATTTCTTTAAATCATCTTGATGTGGGAACGACATTTTGCATATACTTCGTAATATTTTATCACAAATACGTGCTTTTAATTCAATTTTTATAATAAAGAACGATCAAATCAAAATCGGTATAGTTACCTTTATAAAATCCTTTCGGATGTTTTACATAGTTCATGCTGTCTCAAATATCTACTATTGCAATCGAACATAGACGCTCTTCAATTTGATTGCATTCTACGCAATTTTAATTTGTTTCCCGGTAATTCAATGGGGTCTATCATAATGCAAAATAATTAATATGCATTTATTTAATTCTCCTTTGCGTTCTACTTTTTAAAAACATATAGAAAACATCATTAATTTTGTTTTTATTGAAAGATTGCTGAGATTTATACTTGTTTTGATGTATCAATAAACCATTTCTATATATATTTATATACTGTCCGAGGGTTTTACGGACAACGCTTTGCACTTTACAACTCAAATACATTTCATAAAAAGCACACATCTCCTGACGCAATCAATTTAAAGTACCAGCATTCGATGGAAACTACTTGGCGATTCCGCGATCATTAAAGATAACAAACCGGCGACGAAAAGGGGAGACGAAATCAGCAATCCAGCCGTAAACAATGGAAGAAAAAAGACTAACTCCACCGATCGAAACAAAGAAGGACGCGCAGCGAAGAAAAGGCAAACAAACCGGAACGTTTCAAACATCGAACTCCTACTTTAGAGAAAAAAATTACCTTTTTTTATACTCGCAGAAATAAGACAGCCGATAAATTGAACGCGCCCAGAGAGTACAGTATTTTCTCGAAGCGAAAATTGTTTTTTTTATGTTATTTTTTAAATCTTAAAGAGCTCGCCGAAAACTTTTTCCCTCCCAAAAGTAAAAAATAAATAAATTTCGAACTTCTTAGGAGATCGAGAGAAAAGTTTTCGGTCCTCGTTTTCAGCCTATAGTAAGAGAAAGAGAGAGAAGAGATTTCGAGAAGTTTGTCCCTTGCAAAGTTGCAACGCACGGCTTGAGCTAATGACACTGGCCGGAGAGCCGTTCCTTACAAGGACGCGTCATCATTTTTATGGCATTCGGAAAGGAGAGCTTAGAAATTATGTATTTACTAATTGTTAAGCTGGATGGCAGGACGGCCCGAAAAAAAGTCTACTGGCATCTTTTTATTACGACCTATGGAAGGAGAAAATAATTTAATCTCCGCGAAGGAAAATTAACTGCTTAAACATGATCCGATGAATTATATGATTAGGTATTATATTTTACTTTGACTCAAAATTTATTAGTGGGGTTACGATTTGGCCTAAAGATCATGCAGCAACGTTAAAAATTAGGCTACTTTATGAACAAAAAATTACGATTCGGAATCCAGTAAACTTAATATTTTAAATATAATAAACTTTTGAAAAACTGATTACTCTAGCAAAAGTTAAACTGAACCATGAAATAACATTTTACATAATATGCATAATTATACTTAACGAACAGTACCAGATTGTAAAATCTTATAAACTTTATAAAATCTTCTTAAGTAAAGAATGAAATAAAAGTGGTCAAAATTTTAATAATTAAATTTCAAGAATGGGAGACTATGATGAAGAAACAATAGTTTTTACGCATTTCGCGGAAAGAGTTTATTCCTCCGCTCTTCGTATATGATTCCCGCCTCGCTAAACATTTTTTCACTGAGTATGCTGCTTGGAGGAGATGACACGTAACGTCTGGCCCATGCCACATTTTTTGCCCACCAAGTTAAAGGATTTTCTTTTTGAGGGATGTTAGGACATTTAAGAAATTTTTCAAATTGCCTGTCTTCTTTAGAATAAGACGTATTATCCTCAGTACGAAATTCTTCTTGTTTGCTTTCATTTTCAAACAAAATTTCATTTAAGCAAGCCCACACATCTTGAACCAAATTGGTTCAACCTACCCGGCCGGGTAATTTTTCTTTCCTTCCCCAGGTACTCGGTAACCGGTACCCGGTACATCACTAGTCTCGTCAACAGCATTTTTATGCTCTAAAATATATTTAAAATACTACTATATTTTTATGATTTCGCATGTTTCATACCTAGAAAAATGAATCTGCCATTCTATTAAACACATCTTACTGTGAGTGCCGCAAATAAGAGCGGAAGATCCCGCAGTAAATATTATCGACGGTCACTGAGGCCGTGGTACATACTATATACCCCAGCCCAGTGCAAGTCCTTTGAAAATAACGTCTTAAGTTCCGCCTTACGCCAAGGCCAGGTGTCACTAGTATCGCTGAAATCAACGGATTTTTCAAGAATTTCAAAAAAAAGGGACGCTCTAGAACATGTGACGTTAGCCACGTGACCGGTAAGTAAAATGGCGAAGATGTCCTGCGTATGCAGTACCAGTGGATGACTCCTTGTGGATTTCCACAGTTTTTGTGACTTTTCCATGTGTGATCTCTGTTGAAATGTTAATGTTTGAACTGCATTGAGATTTCTGCAACTGTGCGTTCTTATCAGGTAGTAATTTCTGATGTTACTGTGCCTTCATTCTGATTGAATATTAGATAATAATTTGTGATGTTACTGTGCCTTCATTCTAATTGAATATCAGATAGTAATTTGTAAAGATACTGTGCCTTCCTTCTGAGTGAATATCATCAGATAGTAATTTGTAAAGTTACTGTGCCTTCATTGTGATTGATTATCAGATAGTAATTTGTAAAGTTACTGTGCCTTCATTCTGATTGATTATCAGATAGTAATTTGTGATGTTACTGTGCCTTCATTCTGACTGAATATCAGATAGTAATTTCTAAAGTTACCGTGCCTTCTTTTTGAGTGAATATCGGTTAGTAATTCGTGATGTTTGCGAAAAACTGTTCGCAATCTCTAATGAAATGCTAATGTTTGAACTGCATTGGTATTTTTGAAACGGTATCTTCTTTCTTTGTGAATATAAGGTAGTTCCGTATGTTCACCTATTTTTGTCAAAATTGCGTGTTGAATTATATATTTTCATGGTTTACAGTGTTGTCTATACTACTTCGTATATTTACATATATGTTAAGCTTGTTTTTTATACTTGTTCACTGTTTTTCTGTTTGTGTAATACCAGTTGATTTCCACATTTTTCTACTTTTCCATGTATGATCTCTGTTGAATTGCTAATGTCTGAATTGAGATTTGGCAGCTGATTGTTTTTATCTGGTACTACATTGTAATGTCACTGTGCCGTCTTTCTGAGTGAATATCGGCAAATAATTTGTGATATTTTCCAAAAACAAGTTTGCAATCTGCTACGGTTGTTTTTTATTTAAATATACGGCATTTACTTGTTATGTGTACATCTAATGAAGCATAAATAAAGCAATATTATGAACCTACAATAATTTTGTTATTTTTTCAATCTCATATTTATATTTAGAATTTTGCGATCAATTATATTAAGCATTTTACGAGGATTAAAAAACCTGACATTTTAAACGCGCGCGCTTGGTGAGACAATGTGTCCTCTGTGAGGATCTAAAGGCGTAAAATTAAACTACTTCTGCCACTAAAACTTGCACAGGGATGATATGCCCACCCACGCCATCGTATAGTTACGCCGATACTTTATATTCGTTGAAATTATACACTTCGACTTAAGCGGTGATTTCTAAGGAATCAAATAAAAAAATCGGCCTCGTCTAACTGTGTTTCTTTTAAAGATATTTAGCTCGACCAATATTGTAGCAAGAATATTATGAGACTCGGAATTAATTTTTAAAATGGCATTCAAAACTCTTTATTAGACTTATTGACCAAGTAACGGATGACACTACCCTCCTCACAAACAACGATCAATTTAAAGGGAAAGCTTCCAGATTTTACCTGAGTTATAATTTACTTGCGAACTATAAATTATTCGAAACAGTCTGTTTGATTATAAAAGAACGTATTTTTCCTTGAAAGACGTGGCTTCCCGTAGATTAGATTCCGTAATTAAATTCCCAAATTGAAAGAAAAACCGTTTTTTTCTCTCTCGATCCAAAGCTTTATTTTCATTTTATAACTATATAAAATTGTACTTATTGCTCGTTTTTTTCTGCACGAGTTGGCGAGGATATTAATGACGCGATATTTCATCCCACTTGTTATTCGCGGTAAACAAAAACACGTTCAAATTAATGTCAGGGAAATTTTTTTGCGGAAGCCATAACTTTCCAAAAAATACCATCTACGCCCAAAAAAATCGTTTTTAATTTCACGGGGCGATTTACATTTGCCAACATTATTTTTAGCTCGTCCATTAAAGAATTTTCGAGATAGTTTCTTTTAATTAAAAGTGAAAAAGCGGAATATTCATTTAGGAGACGTATTCGTCATTCTTTTACATGATATTTTACATGCATTAAACAAAATACAAACTTTACGAGGCTTTTTTTGAAATATTCTTATAACGCTTATTTTTATACAATAAATCACAAGTGTCCATCATTTACGCTTTTTTTAACATTTTCATTTGGAATTAATTGCAGAAATTAGTGCGCGGATTGGTTATCATATCTTGCGAGTAGGGCTGCCAACCTCCGGCTTTCGGGCCGGAGATCTCCGGGTCATCGCCATAATCTCCGGGTGAGTAGCACAAATCTCCGGATCAATTTCGATTGCAGCGGAAAGCCATATTTATGACTTTTTTGCATTTTTTATAAATGATTCGAATTAAGATAGTTTGCACTTTTATTTCCATTGTATTTTGTTTTATGCAAAAAACAAATTGACGATGCTCTTACATTTTTGTTAATGAGCGATATTTAATAAAATAAACAATGATTTTTAATCATATTTCCTAAAATCATGAGTGCCTTTAAGAATATTGAATATATTTATCATTACATTTAATTCCTCTTGCGTTTCTTCTAAAGTATCCACGTTTCAAGCAAACTCCAGTTTATGAATATCTTAAATTAGGCAACCCGTAACAACCTCCCTGGTTCATGAACATCTAAAAGTTGGCAACCCTACTTGTGACCCATAAACAGAATCGGCTAAGCATTGAAGCGAGCCTTGATGCGAGCATCACCAAGAGCCCACGATATTAATATTTATTGTAATAACAAAAGATTTATGGAGCACCAATTTAATATTAAAACTTTTAATGAGTTCCTTTATTGGAAAACAATTTGATGAATTTTAGTAACAGTTTTTACAAAATTTACACTCGATATTCGAATAATTGAGAACTTCTGCGGTCCCCATTATTCGGGGCCCGGATGCCTCGCATCCCCCCTTTGGCCAGCCCTGCCCATAACGATATAAAATATTCAAGTCTTCAAGTGTGATTTCCCGGTTAATCTGGTGCACTGCACCCACTGATACCCACATGTCTGGTAAATTGTAAGGTGTTATGTACATGTAAACGAAAATCTCAAAAAAGTAGTACCGGGTTCAATTCTAGGAAGCATTTGGAAGTGGTCCAAAGGCACACTTTTGGATAATCATGACCCGAAATATCACGTATTTTCAGCAGTGTGGTAGAGGGTAAGATTGAAGGGGAAAGGGATAGATTGCTCCATTCTCCGCTGGGAGCTTCGGGGGGGGGGGGGGTTTAAACCATCTCCAGAAAGGCTGGTATTCACTTCACAATGTTATCCCCGTGCGTATGCCTGTATTTACCTAACAGCGCAGATAATTAGGTATTTACTGATTATTTTATTATTAACTAGCAGAAATACCCGGCCTTGCCCGGGAAAATTTTGCTAAAATCCGATCGGAATTCTAAATATATACTCTAAATATACACGGTATTGAAAAATTCAAACGGTCACCGTTTTGAATCAAGCGGGCAGAGAGAAACAAAAACCGATGATGAATTATTCCTGGGAGTCCTCCACAATCGTACCAAATTTGATTCAAATCATCTGACCTTCCTCTTGCGGTCCCCTATAATCGTACCAAATTTGGTCGGAATCGGCTGAGAAATGTGGGCGTGCATAAAGGATGAGACAGACAATTGGCCGCCATTTTGAAACAAGCGGACAGACGGACACTAAAACCTCGCATTAACCTTTCCCTTAGTGACCACTACAATCGCGCAAAATTTGGCTGGAATCGGTTGATTGTGGGCGTTCATGAAAAAGCAGAGAGAAAGCCGCCATTTTGAAACAGACGGACACTAAAACCACGCATTAACATTCCCTTTGGTACTCCCTACAATCGTGCCAAATTTGTCGGAATCGGTGGAGAAATTTGGGCGTGCATAAAGGAAAACACAGATATACAGATAGGCAGACAGACATACATACATACATACATACAGACACTAAAATATAGTGATGGAGATAACAGCATCAAACAAACCCAGTGATTTTAAAATATTTCAGTGCCATATCGCACTCTTTTCCTGTGAAATATTTTTAATAGTAGTCCTAGTATAATGCGGAAATAAAGTTTTAATCATTCACCATTTAATAGCATCCGGCAAACAACATTTCATACTATCAAATTATGTATTATTTTTAATATGCAACTATTTTGGCGTATCTATTCTTAAATTTAAACTGCAGGACTGGTCAGCGCACAATTTTCATTCGCACCTCACTAAGGCCCCTCCGGCTCAAAATTACGTTTTTAAGATATTTCGAAAATATGGTTTATTTGCTCAATTTTATCGTCATTGGATATAGGATAGAATATTCTTCATTTTCATTTTAAAATGGATCGGAATAAAGGTAGGAAATCGAAACATACGTCCGGTAATTGGAAGTAAGGTTATAAGAATGATAAGAGAACTAGTATCCGTATCGAATAAGCCCGAAAAGTAGTTTGTAAATCGTAAATAAGTAAAAATCTGATGTGGCCAACACATGACTTTCTCCATATTTGGGGTATAGATATTTAAATTATTATGAGTAGCATTATAAGGCTAAATTATTATTTCGTATCGTAAAAGAAGACTCGTCCTTGCCGTAAATTACGTATATTTTGAATGTTTACAGAATTCACCGCTACATGGTGTTGGCGCTGTAGGCTGGTATTAAGAAAAAGCGAAATATATCCGAAATGGATGGTTCTACGAAAATTAGTTTCAAACAAAACTTGGAAGAAATATTATTCTCTACAACTTTGGTCCTTACGAAGATTACCAATAACGATGTTAAGGAGATATTTAACGGAAACCGAAAAACCGGTTATTTATAAATAACTCCTAAACAATAATTCCTATAGAAAATTGTTTCCAATGAAAACTGTAGGAAATTACATTCTCTATAACTTTTGTTTAGAATTGTATATACAATAATGATGTTTTAACAAAGAAATATCGCAAAAACCGAATCGGATTTCGAATAAACCGCGACTTCCGGTTATCCGTTATTGTCCAAAAACTAATCAGTTCTTTGTGCTCATGTTCAAGTGTTAGATATGAAGTTTGGTAACGATATGGCACGTACTTTTTGAGTTAGAGCGCCCAGACTAACATACACACACACAGACATCATTCCGAAAATAGTCTAAACGTGTTCTAGGGACCTCAAAACATGTATTTCCGTTGAAATCTCGAAGTCGATTTTTTTCATGAATACAATACTTTCCCATTACTACGTATGGAGAAAGTAAAAACGAAAATTTGCAAACGTTTTTTTAACAGTGAGAGAATTTTACTACCATGATCACTCGCATTTCCACCACAAAATCCAATTATCTGACATAATATTGAATATTTACGATATATTTAAATTTAATTTCACATAGAATTATGTATTTTTGTTAGACATTAATGAATTTTTTTGTTGAGACAAGATAGGCACGAAAACGCGTTTACGACAGCTAAAAGGTTAATTCGGTATTTTCATTTTTCGAAACCCATTTCATTTTTATCTTTTTTATGTAACAACATATAAATTGCTGATTTCATTTTCAACCCAAGTTTTGGCCGGATGAGAAAATAGTAAATTAAATCACACAATAACAATTTTACTTTTAAAAAAATCATTTTAATACACCTAGGTTTTATTGCGATGCATCATCCTCAGGAATTATGTGTCGCTACAGATTTTCCTGAGCAAATGGTCTGGAAAATTACGCACGCAACTTTTATCAAAGTTTAATATCATAAAAGTGCAACAGTAACTGAATAATTAACATATATTTTGCGAGGTAAAATTACATGCCGTCCGTGAGCCACGGATGTGTATTTACGTAACTACGGCATACATATATAACTCTTTATTTTTAAACTTAATCCTTCATCCATGCCCTCCCGTCGCAGTTATAGTCAACTGTACGTACCAGTGAATTTAGAAATTCCCCGATATTCTTGTTTCGTAGAGATACCGAATGATGGTAAAAAGTTAAACATGAAACCCTTTTTTTTTCTGTTGCCCCAATTAGGTCGGCTGGATGAAAGCCGAGGATCAGACGATCCTCACCCTCCACAACAAAGTGGTGACGCACAATTCCAGGATCAGTGTCACGCATGACGGACATCGGACCTGGAACCTCCATATACGTCAAGTGAAGGAAGCCGACAGAGGATGCTACATGTGTCAGATCAACACCAACGTCATGAAGAAGCAAATTGGATGCGTCGACGTGCATGGTAAGTAATAACAACAAACGACTCCCGTTTTGCGTCAAAATCATTTAAAATACGGAAGAGGGACGGGGACGCGCGCATACAAAAACCTGAAAAGGACAAAACGTCATCGAACAATCGAATTATTATATAAAAAATAAAAATAATAAACATAAAATTATTGAACCGATACGATTAATTTAAGACTCGAATAATTTATTTCATTTGCAAACTGCGTATTCAAAATACATGTGCCGTGATATCTGCGCTTTGATGACACCCTGAAAGCGATGTTAAATTGAGATAATATCAACCTTAATTAAATTCACCCGTAACTTAAAACATTTCTGGGAAATAAAAATCCTCAAAAACTATTTTTTCCAGGTAAATTCATTAATGTCATCATCTAGAATAATACAAAAATCAATGGTTCTAATTGAAATAAGTGTTTTTTATAAAAATCATTTCTTACAAATTAGAAAAAAGGTTAGCGATACTAAAAACCTCTTTCGTATAACGGATAACAACCTAGTTTCAATAAAAGTGCAGTTGTCTTTTTATAATACGCTCGGATAATTTTCCTCGATTGTGATGAATTCTAAAACGACGCTTCTTTTGCATTTTCAAAAAAAAAAAATACCCTACTAAAACGGTTCTCGACACTTTGCATCTTACGTCCCACTAACAAAAAAAACCTGGCTCTAAACACGATCAAATCAAAATCCTCATTGTCTTATAAGTGGACTTTTACGTTAAATACGTATTAGTTCTAAATACGTATTAGTTCTAAATGAATAATCAATGGGAATTTCAAGGGCAATAAACATTTCAGTGTTTTTGTTAAGAAAATAATTTATAATAATGATTTCACCTAGGCGACCTTCGCCAGTGGTAGTAATTCCATAGGTCGAGCAGCGAACGAATCAATTTAAAAAAAAGAAACGATAGCTAAAAAACGGATCGTAACATTCTTATCAGAGCATTTAAATTTGATATACTGTCGGCAACTGTAATATCGCCGCACTGCGAAAAAAAAATTGCATCATGACGGCATTCTTACAAAAACGCCAATATTGAGCCATAGAGACACTGCATTTTAGCCATCCGTTATTTTGCACGTGTCCTGAACCCGGCTGTGATAGGTCGCTCCCGAGAAAAAGAGACCAGCGAAGGTTAAACTGAAGCAATTAAGAGGTGTGCAGTTATCAAAGATTACCAGAAGAGAATTTCGGATCAAAGGGCACTCCAATCTCCAACGAACAAGTAAATAAATAATACGCGACGAATACAGATGTACGTTTTTTCTCCATCGGGTCCACCTGGTGCAACGATAAAAGAACCAGGGAAGGAGGAATACTGGGGGGGTATTTATTTGCATAGCACCCCCTGCCTTAAGCCAAAATTGCGATTCGCAGGGTAAAAATGCAGGTGCAGTTGTCTCCCACTTTATGAATGACGCTATAACCGAGAAATTTATTTCTGCCTTGGGCATTAATACAAAAAACGAAAATCGTTTCAACATACACTGCATGTTCTTTCTCATACCCTTACGATTCTAGTCCATGGAGTAATATCTCCGGCTATATGAATACTAATTTATGCGCGGAAAAGATTCTCTCGCAGCTTTCCTTGTATCCACATTCCTGCTGCTATGGAGAGCTTTGCGGTGTTTAAAACTCGATACATTCTTACGTCTGGACGCTATTAGTACTAATAATAGCCCACGTCTGTCCGTCCGTTGGTTGGTCACGCCATTGTAGGTCGAGCGTCTGGTGGCGAATTGTGGTTTAACGCAAATAAACTCGTGAAAGGATCGAGGTGGAAACTATAAATTTGCCAGGAATGCCCGATTAACTTATTTTAAGGTGACGATGAAAAAAATGTAGAAAAACGTACTGAGTTCGACTCCAAGGATTTCCATCTCCCCAAAAATAACACGTGCGGACTTTCATAATTTTTAGGTGAAAATTATAAAGAATAAACCTACGATCTTCGGACCATTTGAAGAAAAAAAAAAAAAGTTTCTTAATATGATCGTCTATTTTCGCCTACAGTTAGAAATCGCTGATGTTAAACGTTTCATTCATATATTTTGCAGAAATCTTGCAAGTTTAACGGGATGTAGACTTTCCTACCAATTACATTGTTAGACCTCGAAATCCTATTGTTATTTCATTCCTTATGGGTGTAAGTGTGCTTTGAATGCTTTTAGTGTGGGAGAGGGAGAGAGAGAGGGAGAGAAAGGGAGAGAGGAAAGGAGGGAGGGAGGGAGAGGGAGAGATTGGGAGGGAGGGGGATAGATAGATAACCGGCTTTATTTTTAGGTGAAATTAAGACTAGACAGTTTCTTCTATTATCTAACAGGGAGGGAGAGGGAGAGAGGGAGAGGAAGGGAAGGATAGGGAGGGAGAGGGAGGGAGAGGGAGGGATGGATATAGGGGGAGAGAGAGAGGCAAATATGTTAGGTTTAACTAATGATAGCCTGTCATATATACGGGCTTTTATACTATTTTTAAACATATAACGTCTGATACATTGATTGTTGCGGCAAGTTCTGTAAATTCAAGATTTTATCAAAATACTTTCAGGTATTTCGAGGTAATTTTTGGTGAATATGGTGAAAATCGGCAAGAATAAATTACATTTCATTGGCTAGAAATTTAGTTCGTTTCAAGAAGGTTTCCATCTTGTACATAGAGAAAAATCTCAACATTCACGATCTTCTTCACTCGCGAGGTGTTTCCGTGTACACCGATTTGACATTCGCGGCACATAAACTTGATTATTCGCGGACTGAACCAGCAGCATTATTAAATAGCTTTTTTCCGCCAATAGGTTAAGACGCGACATCGCAGATTTCACATCTGCGGTTATTTCCAAGGCCGCAATCCCCGCGAATGTTGAGGGCCTCTTGTACAAGATTTTATCAGATTCTGTCCAATTATTCAGTTTATGTAGACGCGAAAAGATGACAGAGAGGTTTACAAAATATATTTTCGTGCTAAACGCTACTGGAACGCGCAAAATCGTCAAAAAATAATTTTTATCTAAACTTATATAAGAGAAATCAATACAATTAGCCTTGGTCTATTGAAGTCGTTCCAAGTAAATGGATGGAGTTACATCATTCCTAGCTTTAGGGCAACACAGACTCTATTTCAGCAGAGGCAGATCACTTAATCTCTATTTCCCTTTCGCCCCGCTTTACGGGGGATTAGATTACAGAGTCGTAACAAGGAAGGATCTCGGTTTAACTGCTCACACACATCCGTGCGTGGATCGTAGAGTAAGGATAATGGCCACATGAGGGGATCTAGGGGTTGGAAAGTTTCTGTGGCATTTAAGCCCGTGAGAGCCAATTCATTGCTTTTCGGATACGTGAGGTAATTCGAATAAAGAAACGAACGGACGCTGTTTTCTACATATATTTATATTTCCTTCTAGCGTGGGGTGCAACGAGAGTTTAAGTGCTGGAGAGAAGCATTGGTAAAATTGCGTCAAAGCACGGACACGGCTGCGGAATCCCGCGTCGCTAATCAGCGACTGAAATTTAAGTGCGACTACGCTATATTTGGAAAACACGCAGCCGTAAATTTCTGAAAGTAAGAAACTTCTAACTCTACGAACTTTTCGATAGAGTTAAACACACATGCAGATACACACACACACACATACATACATACATACATACATACATACATACATACATACATACATACATACATACATATATATATATATATATATATATATATATATATATATATATATATATATATATATATATAAATGTTAAAGGAAAAGGAAAGGTAATAATAAAGGTAGCAACAAGATGTTGGAGGAAGCCCAGTGGACACTTACCTAGATTGAAGAGCCGCTGGGGGTACTGAGGACACACGTAAAACACAAAAGAACAAAAACGACACAAAAATGGAACTTTCGGGCTGACGCCCTTCTTCAGCGACGGAGAAACATATACTCCTCCAACACCTTGTTGCTACCTTTATTATATATATATATATATATACACACACACACACACTTATATTCGGTTATATTTTTTGTTTTTCACCTGATTCAGGGTTCAAGCTTTATCAAACGCGGGTTTCTTCAACACGGATTAAATTATAAACGTTTAATATACGTTACACTAATTTACCCAAGATAATATTTAATTCTACGCATTCCTGCATTGCAGGACTACATCACTGTTTACATAGGTAGATATGTGACATGAGAAAGCTTTCATCCAATATTAACTCGTGATCAGGTATCAAATTGTGCAAAGCGATTTTATCCAATTAAATTAATTAAATTTCATTGAATAACCCGAGACTTCGAGGAACTCCATATTAAAATAGGAAGGGTTTTGTGAAAAGAGTATTTAATTTCTATAGTTTTTTGTAATAAAATGTTAATATTACATATTGTTTAGGGTGACGAGAAGAACATTTATGTACGTAGAATCAAATTCCAATTTTATTATCTTTCAATATTTTACGATCTTTAGATAATAATAATATCAATCGGTACATTAGGATGGATTTAGTTTAGAATCCAAGCCAAGTATTCCATCGCGATTCATAGGCCCGTTATTCTCCCTGTAAAAACTCCGAAAATATGACAGCAACATCGCGTTGGCGGAAAAAGCACAACTAATAACCCCGCGTAGCTTTTACATAGAAACTTGACGGAACGCAGGAAAGCTTTTGAGCGATGCATGACCGGATCCAATCGGAACGACATGAAAACGTAACCAGCGGACTGGGAAGACAAACACGTATTTTTTTGTGGAGGCCCTAATTAAAAGACTTCCAAAATGGATGGTCAATATTTCAAGATGGAATCCGTCGAACGCTTTCGTCCGCGATAATAATGAAACGAGAACGCAAAAAAAAGGAGATGCTCCAGCCAGATGGGATATTCGTCGTACCAATTGAACGAGTGTAGTCGTTTGTAATGGCGTGTTTAAGAGCTGCGAAATTGGCGCCTACGATCCGACATTTCGGTAAATGTTGGATGCGTTCGATGCTTTTGAAGTCGGCGTAATATTACCGTTAGCTCGATGAAACGCTCGGTACTTTTCAGGAGTTTTCATTGTCATCTTGGACGGCGAGTGAACTTTGTAGGTTCTATCAATCCAGCATATGGGTGAGTGAAGTGGGATACGTTCGAAAATTTTGTAGTTGTTTTGCGTTGTTATTACGTATCGACTACCGACATACTCGGACCTTTATATAGCCAACTTCTGGGTATAGATAGTTCCGGAAGCCATAAAAAGACTTATAACCAATATTTATTAAGCCACTATGATTATAATTTGAGTTAACAACTTCAAAGCGATAAAAATGAATAAAATCATAAATTCTTAAGGATTGAGAACAGTTGATTCCTAAGAATTACCTCGTATGTCTGTTACATTCAAATAAGTTGTAGTGCTTACAGGCAAATATTAAAAGTTTTCGGATAAAAACTATGAATTAAGATTAACGATGTACGTCTCCGACGCAAAATGAAATTTTTTAAACATTACTAGCTATTATACGTCAAATAACACATACATTAGGAAGTAAAAGACTATTTTTTTCACATGTAAAAATGCTAATACTGCTACTACGTTATGAATTAAACAGGTTAGATGCTGCAGGGGAATTTATTGCGATTTCATTAATTTATGCAATTTACTTTTGTTCACGATTAAACGAACCAACTTTGAATATTTAACTCATGATTTTTTCAGTTCTATAGCTATTGTAGTTGCCTAAACAACAGGATAGTTTAAAAAGATGAAATCAGTTTAACATTAGGGAAATTCTGTATAAAAATGTAAAAGTCTAATAATTACCAAGTAATTTCCTACACACATACAATTATCGACGCTAAGAATGTAATATTCCACCGCAAGCACTGATGTAATTAATTTCGATAATTTCAACTCGTCGGATTTATCGTTGGTTTGGCAAAAAAGTTTCAATATTTCTCCAATATAAACCGATCCTAAATCTTTCTCATAATTACTGCGATATTGAAATTCTTCTGGACGCAAATGTTCAAACGTTTTTATTTTCAGCACAACAACAAATAAATAACATAAAATTACAAGGAATTTTTGGAATATTTATGGAATATTTATATTAATTTCGGGCAAGAGACATAGAAAGAGAAAGAGAGAGAGAAACAAAAAAGTCGTTATGGTCGGGAACAGAAAAAAAAAGAAACGCGAAATTCGCCCATGCTAACGGAATGGATAATTTCCCACGAACCGCCGAAAGGATAGGCTTTTCGGGACTCACGTATGAACCGCAGGTGGTCGTAAATTTATCCGAGTAGGCGGAGGGCCTTCTTTGGGTGATATGCAGCGGCGCGACGCTAATTTCTACAAGTGCAGGCAATTGGGAGGGTCATGGGGGAAATGTTGCACGCGCGAACCCGCGCGGAGAGGATGGAAAAGGGTGCAAAATGGAAGGGAATAGAAGTGAGCTTCGGGAAGCGGACGAAATGGCATAAATAATTTAACGACAAATGGATTACAATTATTGCCGCGGCGCAACGACCGTGAATCCAGTCTATGGGGAAATGGAACTGGGCGGGTGAGAGATATTTTGGCTCAAAGCGTAAAATAAATCTAACACAAAGAGTAGGAGCAGTAGGAAGAGAGGAAATTTATCAAGTTTCGAGGAATAAACGCGTTAAAATTTTAATCATAGAGCGCGCTCATTTTCATCCTTGGAAATTCAATGATAAAACGTCGCGACTGCTAAGTAAAAGCGTTATTTTAACGGAGATTTCGGGAATTACAGCGCGAGCGGAAATTAACGGAAATCGCGTTGCAGAGGATGAGAGAAAGAGAGAGAAAGGAGAGGAGGAATCCATGTTTGTGAAAGGAGAAAGAGATATTAGGGCAATTCTGCCAGGTTTCGAAACGTCATGCCTTATACTTTTACTCCAAATGGGTAGCAGCGGTTCCTTCTCGAATATATCAACGATATTTTGTTATACTGCCCGCGGTGTTTGTCCTGCGTAAAAAACTATCTGGATTTAATAGCTCTATTTTTTATGAAAAATTTAAAGTTGCAGTTGTTAAATGATTATCCTCAGGTCCAAAGAAAAAGTGGTATACGCAAAAATGATAAAAATTATTACCTAACTTTGTCTCATAGGCTGTATATTTTTTGAAAAATTTCAATGCAAAATTTAAAATTCATTTTATGAAAAATTAAACTTCCTCTATCTATGCTTAATGCATATTTTGCTAATCAGACATAAGCAATTGGCATTGTGCTGATTGCCAATTGTGTAATGAATACGTAAAATTAAAAATAAAAGAAAATCGCTTCGAATGGCAGAGAATTCATCAGGAGAAGTTGAGATTGTGCTGTTATATATTTCTGTGGTGGAATTTTTAAGGAATTCGTTTTGAATTTTTTGAAGTTTTTCTTAAACACAATTCTATCAATTTATGGCTTCTTCTTTTGATTTTTTTATCTGCTGGAAAGGTTTCTATAACATTCTAACACTAGTTTTTATTAATTTTATGTAGAACGTGGTTAAAAATTTATAGATAGTTTTTTGCTGCTGACACTGTCTGTAACATATTCAAGAGCAATCAATTAAAAAATGCTTGCCTAAGGTAAATCCAATAGCCACAACAAAGTTATAAATAAAATGCCGCGCATTTCTGACACAAAGCAGCCGTCTTTAACGGAAATTCGCCGAAAAAGATTGGTGATACCTTTAGGCAGATATTTTTTGCGCTTATTCTTCCATTTTTTCATATGACGATCTCGATAATCCTTCGTTGAATTCTAATACTTGCCTTCTGAAATTTTATGTAGGACTTGGATGAATATTTATATATACTCTTTGAATCACGTAAAGCATTTCTTTAACTTTGTACACGATAACTCGAACGTCGCAACAGTAAACCTCACCAATGGAAAAATAACCGGCGGGACAGAAACAAAAGCGACCCCCTATCCGCCCTCGGCTAAAACAGTAATTACGGATTAGTTCATCGAAATCGGACGATACGGATCGCTTTAATTAATCAGCAACGGTCCGACTATCGGCGGAAGAATGCCCCATTCTATTTTCTACCCCTTCCTCACCTGCTAACGAATCACGAATCCCGTCGACGCGTGGATTTCCCCATCCCCTCCCCCCTCCCCTCTTCCCCGTCTCCTCTCCTCCCCCAATCCGCTTCCCGAACGAACGGCCGAAGGGGGATCCAAAAGGAAAAGATCGCACGCGTGCACGGATTACCCCAGAGGCGTGCTTGTTTCGTTCATTTGGAAGTTTGGCGTGGTAGCAGTGGCAAAGGCCGGAGGCGTAGATATGGAGATAAGAGATTATATCAAACGCCGAACTAATTCTATACTGATATACCATCCAGATGACCGCATATGCAATTTCTCCGCTAAATATAAAACGGACATTCGGCGAAATTTGCCGTGTTGCTCTCCAACTCTCCACCCCTTCACCTTCTACAATCCCATCTTTCCAGACCGCAAGTATGAAAACAATTGAGGGAAGAATTTCTTGTTTTAGGATTATGACGTCATCATAAGATTACATCTTTGATTGAGATTGACGGCTTCATAGTTTATGAATTCCCTTTAAAAGGATTACATCACTGCTATGCGATAATATGATTCCCATTTGAAGAATTTGACTCCTTGATATGACAGTTTTGTTTCACGTTGTTGAAATCTCAAAATATTTCCTTTTTTGCTCGCTCTCATTCGATACGGATTTGATTAAGATACACACACACACACACACATATACATACATACATACACACACACACACACACACATATATATATATATATATATATATATATATATAACTGCTCATTTCTCAAGCTCCTATCTTAATTGTTACTAATTTAAAAATACGAAGCTATTTCATGCTTTCCTAATGAGGTGGTACAAATAAACCAAAGGGGATGGAAAAATGATTCGATTAATCCTCAGCAGCTGATCCTAGATCCACAAAATTTGTACCTATTGTACGTATAGCCGTCATGTAGACCACCATTATCATTAGGCTTCTATAAGTTGCAGGATTCGATAAATATTGCCACGCGGACGAACGAGGACAGACAATCAAACCGAACACGTGAGCGATTTTTTTTCTAAAAAAAAAGCGCTAAAACGAGTTTTACAGTGGGTTGGCGATAAGGTAAGGGTTGGGTAGGACACGACCCAAGGGTGTGTGTGTGTGTTAGTTTCGATGAGAGATACATATGTCGGGAGGCGTATTGGGGAAGGGGAGGAGGTGGGCGACCGTCGGCATCCCAACGAGCGATAATACCATCCCATCCCCAAATAGCCAGTTCCTCACGTTCGTTCCCGCGAAAGAATCAACGTGGCGTTATACTTTTAGAGCGCCCGCATCGACGCAGCAGTGAATGAAACGGACGTTACCAAGAGAGAAAATATCTCTCTCACCTCCTAAAACTCCCCCCTTCCCTCCCTACCCTCCCTCCCCCTTCCCCCGCATTCTCTCACTCCTTTGTGGTAGGACCGAAAAAAATAAATAAATCGTACACGTCATCACTTTGGTGTCCACCGATGTAAAATGAATCGGATTCCTCCTCCGCCCCCGCCCCCCCACACCACTCACCCCTCAACCACCAAATATCCCCCTCAAACCCGTCGCAACACGCGGATGCGAGATTTTTTAGAAAGTATTATCGCTGGAGGGACATAAAGCCTCTCGTATCGGTACGTTTTTTCTCGATAAGATTATTATGATTGGATCCGGAAGGAAACAATCACTCTGTTAACTGGGCGGTTTCCGCGCGACCGTTCCGATCTCGATGGTGGCGATTGCGAATTTTTTCGTCGCGTCCTCGGAACGATAATTAGTGGCTGGATGAAAGAGGGAGGAGCGCAGAGAGGGCGTTGAGAGCGAAATTGCGTTCGTACTTGTTTGTCAAACAATACTGCCGATATTTCAAGAGCACGTTGCAGTTGAAATAGCGGGTTGGAAATGCAATATTGAAGGCATACAAAATGGACATGTTAAGTTTCCTTTCGTTTTGGCAAATATAACTGCGAAAGAGTGAACGATAAAATGTTTGCCGTAGTGGGAAAAATAAATTCATTGAAATACAGTGACAAACTGTGATGTTCCCTGAAATGGAGAGCAGAAATTCTCCGAAATTGATGAGGACATATTTACTAACTTTGATTTTATTTGTAAAGTTTGATTAATATGATTTATTTAAAATACATAATCTTCGTAACAGGTAATTCAGTATTTAAAACAGCATTATATAACTTTTAAGTCATCAGAATTCAATTGTAAAAAATAGCAGCATGCGAATTTGACTTTGTAAATATTAATATATGTAAAATTACATACGTACATACTTTGCCATAAAAAGGATACATTAGGTGTATTACAAAGTGGCTTTTCGCAAAGGTAAAATTTAGCACGATACATCTAAGGCACCAATAACTAGACGCCAAGCTTATTAATCAACAAGAAACAATTTAGCAACGTGGCCTCAATGCTTTTTCATAAGCACCAATGAATTTTTTAAATATTCGGCAATGCATATTAATTATTTGCTTAAAGGTAAAGAAAGACCTGACGAATATTGAATACATTTCTACTTATGAAGTCATAGTGTAACCAACTGCAGTAGCTGCGGTGCAATCATATACTAAATAAAAAATGCAGCTTCTAATTATCTATACATATTATAAAGGAAGCTAGTACTAGCATATGTCATTAAATATCGAATATGCTTCATGATTAGTAAAGAGTAATTGTTTATTATCCATACATATTATAAAGGAAGCTAGTACTAGCATATGTCATTAAATATCGAATATGCTTCATGATTAGTAAAGAGTAATTGTTTATTATCCATACATATTATAAAGGAAGCTAGTACTAGCATATGTCATTAAATATCGAATATGCTTCATGATTAGTAAAGAGTAATTGTTTGACTAAGCGATGAAATCTAAATACCCGGACTCGATTATAAATACATTTTTTACAATAATGTACTACAATTAATCAATTGTCATTAGGAAAATTACATTGATATTTTCGATCTAAATAAGTAATAAAATTGCTTAAATGAAAATGGGCCATTCCAAATAAGAGTTTTACATAAAAAAATCACAATAAATACGATCTAGTTTAATGATAAGATGGCAGAGATATATTTGCATATCGGTTATTATATGGAAAAAGAGAAAAAATATAGACAAATTTGTTATTTATTTGTAATTATTGCATAAATGACACTATTTATACCAATTAGGTATTCGTTACCTCTAACTAACCAATCATTCTACTTCATTATCTAAAAAAAAAGGCGTGATCTGCGTCTGAAACGTAATTTCCTCTCTTAATTCGATAGCTTTTCACGCACGCACAATTAAAAAAACAAAATAAAAGAAAAAACACTCCCGATGGTTTCGGGCAACTAAAGAACCTTGCGAATTCGCGAAACGTTCTTGTTTTTTTCCTGTCCATATAGAAAGACAACATACGAGACTATTATGGCGCTTTCTGTGTACAAAATTACCTCGGGAGGGAAAGGCAAACTGCGTTCACCCGGCAATGGATTCCGTAATGAGCAGCGGGTAAACACGTCCCTTCTTAAAATAATACACATCGTCATTGGCCAGGAGAGCATCGGAACCCTCTCAACGAGTTTACACAGCAGAGAGAGAGCGGAAGTAATTTCGGATTAAAGAATGAGGTGAAGAATGGTCAAACCGACCCGCATCAATCCTTCAGTGTCCTCCGAACACAATTTCCTTTACTACCCACTCCTTCCTCCCACTCCCCGCCTCCCTCTCTCTCCACCAAAAAACCCACCATCCCAAAACTCGTCCAACAAAACTCCCAACCCCATCAACTCTCCGAGCCCAACACGCTCTTGACACTCTGGGAACTCAACCCACTGCCTCTGAAAGCCCAACACCTTTTCTCCTCATCTCTCCCTTCCTCTCTCACTCACTCTCTCTCCCTTAGCCTAACTCCCACCTCTCTCTCTCTCTCACTCGTTTCATTGATGGGTTGAACTTCCTCTTCAAAAAACCTTCCACAACTTAATTTTTTTCCTTCTCCTTCGCCTTCGAACCTTCCTTTTTTTTATTAAGTTCTTTTCTCCTTTGAGGGAGTTTTTTTCCCCTCTCTCTACTAAGGTGGAGGATTTTCGCTTTTCTCCTTTTCTTCCATAGAGGCCAGTCCGGTTCCCGTTGCACGGCCACTCATTCATCGATTGGAAGGAAAAGGAAAGGATGTGAATGGGAGAGGAAGAGAGGGAGAGAGAGAGCAAAATGGGCGTAAAGAGGAAAAGGGAGAAAGGAAGATTATTCGGGCGAGGAAGCGACAAGAAAGAGTGATGGGAAAGATCGCGGAAGAGATTAGCATGAAAATTGGAAGAGGAAAAGATTAGGATAGGAAAAGGAGGAATAAGAATGCATAATGGAAACGGCGTGGGGTGAAAAGGGACACGCGAGAAAGTGGCCACTGTCAGAACAAAGAACGCGTAAAGGAAACTGGACATAAATGATAGAAAGAGGCATAAATAATGGTAAAGGGAAAGATAGGAAGGCGTAGCAAAATGTAAGAAGGGAAATATAGGAAGAAAGAAAAATCGGGATATTAAACATGAAAGATGGACGAAACGGATGGAATATGGATAGGAGAAGTGATAAAGAAGAATGCTTAGCGCAGGACTAAAAGACAAAAATACGAGGAAATGGACGCATAGGAAGAGTGCGTAGTTTTGTTCAAAATTCCATAAAGAAAATTACAAGAACAACACAGAAAGAATGAAATCAACTTAAGAGCGCTATTCTTTCATGTTTACATATTTCTACTGCACTTTAAATCCCAAAAATCACATTTTTATAATCACGGTCGGTATGCCGCTCCTTTAATCATATCACCTTTTTTTACCAAACTGTTCGATGACATATATGAATTTCTATGTGCTAAGTAAAGGTAAGAATTGTGAATTTCAGAAATACTGTACGAATTTCTATCGCAAAATACGTACCAATGGATTTGGACATGGAATTCCAACGTAAATACCGTAATTATGATTATTGGGCGAACCTAATAAAATGCCAATAAAATATGATACAGCAAAACGCTTCAAATCCTATAAAAATTACGAGAGGAAAGAAAGACAAAAGAAAGCGGCTGGTGTGAGGCAAAAAAGAACCGGTGAGCTGAAAGGAGAAAGAGAGGAAAATTTAAAATTAGGGATAGTGTGAAAGGAAAACGATGAAATGGACTGACACCCAAGAGAAGAGGGATGATGGGTTTTTCATTCAAATTTGCTGGAGTTGTTCCTCTTTTTTTTTTAGGGTTAAAGAAAGAACAAAGAAATGACTTCACTGCGGGAGTGACGGGGGAAGAAATAACAGCAGCCAGTAGACGGCGGTGAAAAAAATAAATAAATAAAACAACGGATTTTAATGACGTTTGGAAAAAATTTTAATCTTCGGAGGATTTTCTGTCGATATAATAGTCAGAAAAACTAAGAGCGATAACAGGTTGCTAAAGGAAATTGTAAAACTAAAATGGTGAAAATAAATGAGTAAATCGTTCGAAGGGCAAATGCATAGACTACTTTCAATTTTATACAGGTGTGTGCTGAAAAGGAAAATTAATTCGAAAATCATTAAGATAGCGGATTCCAGGAATGCTAACACCGATTAAAAATTATACGAATTATAAGTACATCGTTTTTTCGATACTGTACTTAAATTGACTAAATTGAATTGAAATTTATTTGTCTAATGAAAATTTCGGACAAATAGAACATGTTACCGTAAAATATTAAATTCCTATTTCAATACAATGCCTTTGACATTAACAATCGAGAAAGCTAATATCGATTAGTTAGATGGACATTATTCATAGTATATACTTACATGTATACATAAATAAATATAAACATGTACACATACAGTGTATGTATGTGGTCATAGATAAATAATATAAAATGTCTAACTTTAATCATTAACATAAAATTATTCGCACTATGTGATTAGTTTTGTTACAGCTACCAAAATCCCTTTTCGCCGCAATAATGTGCTTCGCGTCAAATATATCTCAACGTCAATAAACGTAACCTTTCGAAACATTTATTGGCCTCCGCGCCTTTATTACCGAGGCAATGGGATGAAGAACCAAATCCTAGCAGTTAATGTTGATGTCAATTCCGGTTGGAATGGGTCAAAGGACTAAGGATTTACATTCGAGCACGCGTAGGGGGCGGGAACGACACGGGCGACAACCGCATATAAAACCGATTAACATAGGCCGGTAAGAGCATCGCTCCGAATGTTTTATGTTTAGATGGAGTGGTTGTAATGCGGAGACGAGGAGAAAGTGAGCTCTGAGCGAGAGAGACTGATAGGAGGAGTAAAATGGCCCGTCAAGAGGGAGAGAGAGGGTTGAGTTTTGAGCGAGGGTTTTAAAAGCGCTAAAATTTGCGGCGAAATGATGTAGCAGTAGTTTTTTTTTTTTTTTAAAGCGTGTGATAACGAAGGTCGAGTTGATGTATGGCGTAAATTAGAGAATGAGAGAGAGAGAGAGAAGAGAGAGAAGCCGCACTCTATCAAAACGTTTGGATAGAGGAAGCGTTTGCAAGGGAAGCGGAAAGAGAGGGAGGGAGAAAGAATGGGAGAGGGAGGGAGAAAATATGGGGGGCAGAGGAGATGAGAAATGGCAAGTGAGAGAGAGACAGGGAGGAGAAAAACATCAGTTCGCAAAGGATGGACGGGAAGAAGATTAATTGATGGGAGAGTGCGTGAAATGGGGATGAAATTCATATAATTTCGTGACGAGCTGACAAAAATATCTCCATCAGTAAAAAAAAAGAGGTTTTCCGATGTTTTTTCCCGGCAGTTCCGAGTTTCGTGACAGGATATTTATGTGCATCACAAGCCTGAAAGTTTCTTTGATTCGTTTAGGAAAATTTTTACTTTACCCCCACATTAAAATCTGTGTTGTTCGATTACCAAATTTTAATAGATGAAATCATCAGTCACGATAAGGTGAAAATCTATCATTCGTAGATAATTATATTTTTTCTAGCCCATAATATGATTTCATGCATAGAATTCAACATCAGTACCTTTCGTTGTAATCATATTATTACTTAATCTGTAAATGCTATTTTGAATTTTGGAAGACTTTGTTTCTCCCATATAAATGCATTGAACTCTCAATTTCGGCGACAGTGGGAGTTGTCATGGTAGCTTCTAACGGGTATTGTAATAAAACTGATAAAATCACGTATTTTATTGATTCTAAATGCATTTTTATGCTAATTCGATCAGAATTCGGATTCTGTCTTCAATAAAAATAAACATTTTCTTCGTGGAACCATTCAAGTCTCAAGCTCGTACCATGTTTCTAAGTACTTTTAAAATTCAAATGAAAAATAAGCTGCACTCGTCCCTATGTTATTCAAATGGAGAAAATAAAAATAGAAAATGTTTTTTAAAATTAGTCAGGTCAATCAAATCGATATAAAAACTTTACTATACCACCGTACTCATTAATCCGGTTAAAAGGATACCTTTCTCTTGATTCTACGATCTGTAGTTTTCAAGTTTTAATATTATCATACACACACACATTCATTTTCAGGCGCGTTTCGCTCCCAGCGTGAGCGCCTATTATCGTCGGTCGGTCCGTCCGTCCGTCCGCATGTTCGTTCTCGGCTTCTACTGAACAGATTTTCATGAAATTTGATATTAAGGACTTTCAATCAAATATAATAAGAAAATCGCAAAACTGAATCACGTACGCCAATCAGGGGTACCACTTTACTGGGGACAAAAAATTAAATTTTCGTCATATCTCGTAAAATATTGATCATATCAAAATATTTTTCAAATAAACGTTGTAGAACTAATAAATTAGAGTATTTCTTTCCCTATACGTTTTTAACGTAGGAGTAGCCGTTATCTAGAAAATCGAACAAGAATGTCCTAAATCGAATTGAACTTAGAAATTATCCTGCATTGTTACTTCTTCATTGTTGCTAACATAAACAATCTCACAAACAAACGTTTCATTTACTCACGTGTGCATGCACTATTTTTAAATAGGAAGAAAATGGATTATTTATGATGAAGAAAAGAACTTGAAAACGCTATTTCCCTCATGTACAGGTATATAATTTCTTTCTAATACTCCATTGCACGAAACGTGCCCATTTGTGATACGTTGTACACTTTCCTAACATGTTATATATTAGATTAGCAGAATTTCCCGTTGAATTTCAACGGATTTAGTGAAGCTACTACAGCACAATACACAAACTCTTTAAAATATATATAGTAAATACTTTTTAAATTACAATTATCTTTTCTTAACAATTAATCATATTTGCTTGTAACAATCCGTTTCCGAGCCTATTGCATTCAAATATAAGGATAATTTTATTTCCTATCAGATTACTTTCGCCAAATTCAGCTTCATTTCATGTGTAATTATGCCTCGCTGAAATATTTACTTTTCTTGTAAGCAAGAAACCCGTGAAAAAGCAACGTACAGTTGTCCATGATTGAAAACTGACTGATAAATTTCCGCCAGATACGTGAGCTTATTTACGTTACTAAACATTATAATGTAAAATATAATGATTTTACTTAAGAAAAATGTAAGATCACAGTATTCAATAGACGAAAGAAGGTTCAATTACTTTCATCGATAAACGCTTCCTGAATAATAATCAGCATCTATTTACGTTACTATCCATAAACATCGATCGTTTCGTTGCTTAAACAAAGTGCGAATCGAATAACGCTAACATTTCGTCTACTTGTAAGTTTCATTGGAGCTAATTGAATCGGAGGTAACAATGACGGCCGCTTTGGCAACGTCCGGGAGGGGTAGGAAAAATCCACAAAATTTCGAAACAAATAGCGTATTTCTGAAAACTTCGACCGTGTAACATGTAAACTTCGCAGGGATAAGATAGTATAGAGTTTTATTCGACGAATAAAGCAAAAACGAAAAAAATCGGTCCATATTTACGTATTTTTATGCTTGAAGGAAGAATACCTTGCAAGTCAAGAAATGGATTCTTACGTGTTATCTTATGGAAAAATGTTAATACCCTATATTGGCAGCACTGATTAATCCTGGTTGACCAGACCTTGACCATTCACTAAGTTAGGATGTAAGGAAGAATCGTACTAAATTTGGTTATTCTAGCTTTTATCGTTTAGGAGGAGTTCCATGAACAAACACAAACCAACAAACACACCCTTCAAAATATATTATAGGAGATTATATGGTACTATCCTGTTATCTCCCCCCAAAGGGTATTTCAATGTTATAATGACTTGGTTGACATAGTTATAATGCAATGTTATAATTTGCCAAATAATGAAGAAGATGCGGTAACTTTCCTAACTCATGACTGATTGGCCGGTCTCGACATTTACAAACCCAATCACCGGACAACGGTGAGGGATACTTTGGTTCCGGGCGAGGCGAAGGGTGCGGTAGCGCACGAAGACGACTACCCATTAAAACAAACCGTGCCGAAGGCTCGTCAATATATCCTCTCAATTTGAGACGCAACAGCCAAGAGGATATAACATTGAAAGGATATATTGACGAGCCTTCCGCTCGCTTTGTTTTAATGGGTAGTCGTCTCCGGCGCTACCGCGCCCTTCGCCTCGCCCGGAACTAAAGTATTCCTCCCCGTTGTCCGGTGATTGGGTTTGTAAATGTCGAGACCGGCCAGTCAGTCATGTGAAGGATATTTAACGTTTCCTTAGCGATCTAAAAAATTAATAATTTATTGGGGGGAGATAACAGGATAGTACCGATTATATTATTTGGTCATATACATTAGGAACTCAATAGGTATATCTTGTTTACATGAACATCAGATTTTCTCTTATATATTCCGCGACATTAAAATTGTGGTCTACGCGATGGGTCCCCAACCCGCGGCTCGCGGGCCGCATGCGGGCCTTTGAAGGTTCGTATGCGGCGCATTAAACTGTTTTCATACAGTCTATTCCGTTTGAATAGTTTATCAACCTTTCCTTTTCTGTTGTTTTATTTTAATCTTTAATTTGAATAAAAATCTTTCGCACCATTCATTAAACCTTTTAAAATTAAATCTTAAGTTCATATAAGCAGATTTTCTTCATTTTAAATGCGACCCTATCTAATCTTCAAATTACCCAATGCGGCTAACTAGAGAAAAAAGGGGGACCCAATGTTTGGTAATCACGTACACTCTATAGGAACATATTAGTTAACATGGACAGAGCTAGCAAATTTTCTCATTCAAATTATAATTAAATTTCTATTCTCTTCTAAAACGCTTTTACATTTCCAGTTAATGTGTTTACAGGAATTTTCTGGGGCTTTGAACATAACCTTTAATTAATTGGTGTTTTCATAAAGTATGCGACAATTAGCATTGACCACGTAGTCAATTATAAAGTAAATTTAATGCTGCGAGTTAATAAGTAATGCGAGGGTTATTTACACCCATCAGGTTTGATGATTTAATTAAATTCTGAACGTTTAAGATTATCTGATTATAACATTGGGATTTTTATACACTTAAGGTGAGAGGAAATTCGATTACAGCGTTTCAATTAAAGCGTGAGAGTGACACACTGGTAAATGCATTAGGCTGCGCTTAACTGCAAACTCATAGGAATATTAGTACAACAATAAGAGGTAATAAATCAGAGAGAGATAGGGGGGGAGGGCAGGAAGAAGAAACCTTTCAAGATGTAGAGGTCTGGGTTGAAAGGGCAAAGATGATAAAAAGCGTAGCTGTAGACTGCAGGCTAGATTAGGCAAAGCGACGACGAAGAAAGTCGGCTCTAATTGAGTCAATTAAAACGATAGATGGAGTTTGATTATAAGAAATTATGCTAGATATTGCTGCAGTATTTTTCATATAATAACGAAAACTATTTCTAGAGCCAGATAAGGGTGTGTCTACGTTAATATATATTTACTATATATTTAAAAGATTTTGTATGTATGTTTTTATATTTGTCTGTCTGTTAATGGAACTTCTCCTTAACGATGGAAGCTAAAACAACCAAATTTGGTAACATTTTTCCTTACATCCTAACTTAGTGAAAGGTCGTCGAGGTTTCGTTTCTCTACGTCACTTTGACATGAATTGGCGAAAGATTTAATCATCCAACGCCGCGTCCTGCAACTGACACATAGTGATGAGTGGAGGCTATTTTTAATTTACACATTAAAATTACTTAAAGTCATGAAACGAAGACAAAACTTGAACCCAAAAACGGTGAAAAATGTAAAGTTTTATTTTCCTACCGTCGAATTTAAAATACGAGCCGAATTTGTCCAAAATTAAGGCTTATACAACATAATTTAATATTTTTTGAACACAAAATTTTTCCTTGACCCCAGGTGCATTTAGATGGAAGCTATACTTATTGAAGTACACATGGAATTGTGTGAAATGCTATTTGGAATTATTAAAAAAATAATCATATAAGAATTATAATTATGGTTGATATTTGTGTCGTAAAACGGCATAATTGTTTACAAATATCTATTATACGTACTTAATAATGTATTTATATGAGAATGGATGTAAGATTTATTATTATGAGCTTGAGAGTGGATTGTTTACAAAAATGTACATCGTGGTGACAGTCTTTAGATCGATATTTTTTTACTTTTGGCAAACTGATTTATCTTTTTAAATCCGCAAAGTTATACATAAATACAATATAACAGGTGTTCTGATAATTACGAAAGTGTAAACGAATTAAACATGAAGGTACGAAAATTTTTCTTATTTTTAAATGAAAAAGTTCAAATTAACAAATTTTTATTTCGAACTTGAGTACTAAGAAAAAAGTAAATAAATATATTGCATTGTTTTTTCTGCCAGTGTTTACTATTTTACTAGTATAATAAATACAATCTTAGATTCCGTATCTAATATTATTCTTAAAAGTATCAATAATATACTCATACTCTCGTTTTGACGGGAATTAACGACAGAAGATATACGTTATAATAATTACAAAATTAAACAAGCGACATAACATTAGATTATCTAATTATTTCGTTGATTTCAATATTTATTTACGATTCGTTGTACTGTTGACCATGTTGCATGTAAATTGAATTTTATTATGAAATTACGAAACTAGCTGTACAACGTTAGATGAAGCTATAAGAAAAAGACCAAGACGTTCGATTAAAACCAATAAACCGGATAAACGAAGAAAAAGGACAATTGAGAAAGAGACTGGTGAATCACATCGTAAGAACAAGATACATGTACCTATCCCTCGATTTACACGGTAGTTAGATTCCGCAAAACCACCGTGTAAATCAAGAATAACATTTGTATAGAAAATTGGGGGATAGGTTCCAAAAAAAACCTTATTATTAATAAAACGAATAATTAATTTTATTTGTACAGATATTTATTTATCACAAATTTAAATTCAGTCATTTATGTAACATATATAGTATTGGGTATGTTTTATTTTCACTAATCCAGATAAATATTGTCATTGATTAAACTTAATTAATATGTACTTATAGTAAGCATAAACAATGAAAGCTCCTCAAACAAACAAACAAACAAACAAACAAAGTTTCACTCAAATTCTTACGAAAATGTCTTTTTATTCAGCATCTGCTTCGCTTGTTAATATAGCAACAATTTTCTTCTTCTTCCTCGGTTGAAATTCGTCACTACTGCCACTAACTTCCTCGGCACTAGAACTTTTTCGAATTCATTTTCCATGTGAGACATAATGGGCCTCATTTCAATAAACTCCGTTATCAAGGTTTGTTTTTTATTTTTTTCCAATTCCTTGTATATCTCCTGGTACGGAGCTAACCAGTTTTTTAATTCCCTTTGAAATTTTAAGCTGCGATCCATGCTTGGATCATTATAGAGGAAATAATTTTCCAATTCTCTAGCCATTTCTAGGCCTTTACTTATTGTGTTGATAGTGAGTGTTGGAACTGGGTCATCGCAATCGCTTTCAGGATCACTGGAATTGGAATTGGTAACCATGTCTACCAATTCATCTTCGTTCAAACCTCTTTCCACCATCATCTTAAACCTTCACCTCCCACTATATGTGCCAGATCAGTAATCTGAGAATATTCATTCTCTGCTGGTAGGATACTAGCACCACTCAAAACTACTTCGGGCCATATAGCTTTCCAACAGGCATTTAAAATTGATGTTTTTATTTTACGAACTGCCAACGCCGTTATTTTCACACAATCTAAAATTGTAAAGTTTTTCCAAACTTGGCTGACACTAAGCGTATTGTCAGCATCCAGGTTATGCAGATTTTTTTTAAATGTACATTTTTGAAATTTTACTTGCTTCCACCATCAGTACCGTGTAAAACCGAGTATCTTAATGTGTAAAAGAAATTTGGTTACATTTTCTTGACCGTGTTAAACCGAAACCGTGTAAATCAAGTACAGTGTAAATCAAGGGATATGTGTACATATATATACGAGATGCCATAATTTATCATCCCAGAAAATTACAATGACCTTATAGAATACTTATTTAGAGTATTCGAATGTATTATAATTGAAGTGTTTCGCTTTCTGAATGATTCGAATTCTCCCGTTAAATTTAACGGGCAATTCTACTAGTATACTATATATAATACTAGATATAATTGTGATATATCTGAGAAAATATATCTCTACGTAAGTACTGGTGTATGATGACCTATAGTTCTTCAGCTCAAGTTTTCCATAAATAAAATATTCTTTTTCGTATTATCGTATATCGATTGCTCACAGATGAAGCATTGTATCCGGATCGTCGTATCCGTGAGCGATTCCCCTCTAAGCCAGTGTTTACGACAGTACATGATATGTGCTACATAAAGTCTAATGGTGATGTTAAAATCTAAAGTTTTCGCGGTACTTACGTATTAACGTGGAACCTAACTTAAAAATATAAATACAAAACAAATGCCATTTAAATTATGTTGTAATTTTTAAGAACAACATTAAAAGAAACCAATTAACATTTAAATGATTTATTATAGAAAACAATTGAAAAGAACAATCACATTTTAATTTCTGGTGGCCAATATTTAGCAGTTTCTTCTAAAATGCTATCAAAAGCGTCTCGACTGATCGGCCTGTGGCGACATTTACAAACCCGGTCACCGGACACCGGGGAGGGATAGTTTATTTCCAGCGAGGCGAAGGGCGCGGTAGCGCCCGGAGACGACACCTAAAATAAAAACAAAGCGAGCAGAAGGCTCGCCAATATCCTCTCCATTTTCGACGCAACAGCCAAGCGAGATATAATTCCTTTGTAGACTACAGATATCTTGGTAGAAACCAATCGGTACTTACGTATTAATTTGGGCTCCCCGTTAATACGTACTAAGTACCGTTTTCGCGTTGCTTTCCAAGAACTACATTACGATGTGACGTATGAACAACAATATTATGAAGAGATACATTTAAAAGTAAGACGAATAGGAATTAATTCTAAGTTATAAGTATATATATATATGAAACATCAAGAGACCGAGAAGAAGACCGAAAGACAGGCTGGACAGAGAGCTTGTTAAGTTCTTGGGGGAGGGAGGCAGCTGACAGGGAAAACTGGAAAAGTCTGGGGAAGGCGTTCATCCGTCAGTGGATTGAATAAGGCTGATGATGATCATGATGATAGAAGTATAAATAAATGGAATACCTACCACTCTAAATTTTCCTATCTTATTCCTATCGTTTGTCTATGAGTTAATCAAGTGATGCCAAATTGCATCATTGTTTTAAAGATACCATCCGAACTATTAATGAGATTAATTTGAAAAATCAATATTCAAAAGACATTGTATGACACGTCCTTTCGAATGCGCACGATAAATTAAGTGATTTGAACAGTTAATATTACGCATAGGTCTATGAAATCCGTTGTGGTGAACCGTTTGAGAGAAATGTTTTGTAAGTCATAGTTAATTTTTAAATCGAGTTCGGTTGAGAAATTTTTGGCATTAAATAATGATGCACGAGGTTAGTTTTTATCAAAATTTGGACGGAAGTTATAAATAGAGACAGGTATCCATAAATTATTTTATTCCGTACGTCATCGTCCGCCATTGTTAGATTATAACAAGTTCCAGGAATTGTGCCTTCAGAATCATTCTGCAGAGTAGAATTTTATACGGATTAAAATACTAATGACAAAATATACGCTGTCTTCTACAAATCCGTCGATTTAAAAATTTTATGTCGTTCATGTCTGCAGTGGAGCTGACATAAGCGGAATCATTTACGTGTATAAGTGTTTGAGTTCCATTCTCATTTTCTTTCGGCCCGAACCCAGCTGAATATTTTATTTGGAAAATTTGATTTTCGAACAATTAATACAGATCTACCGACAGTTGCGATCGATGGGAAGTACCTCGTAATGAGCTATCTAGACATCTTTGCGTTCCGGAATACAATACGTTCATGCGCGACGTTAATTTTAGGGGCGTTCTTATTGAATTCTGTAGAAATGACACCCGAGGAAAAAATAGTATATGAAATTATATTACTAATCCCTTGAAATTCTTGTTGCCAAATCCTGGCTACTATACCTACCGTCGCCATTTGAGTCGGTGCAAGGCGAAACAGAATAGGAGAGAAGTAGGTACCTAATTATAAAACCTCTTTCTGTACATCAGGGGTCACTAAACTATTTATTGAAAGGGCCACATCAGGCTTTATGTACGACAGCGCGGGCCACTTAACACCTTTCAAATGACTGATCGAGCCGTGTGGAGCAAGTTTCGAGGGGGGGGGGGGATGGGGGGGGGGGGGGGGAGGTGCCGAGAAAAGAGAAAATATGAGGTAAGGCAGGCGGGCCGTAGTTTGGGGACTCCTGCTGTAGCTCTTCTGTAAAAAAGGAGAACAAACTGCGTATGTCTAGGATTTCATAAAGTCAACCGCTCACCAACACAGTGGTAGTTAAATAAAAATGCAGGCGACGGAATGCTTATGCCAGGATTAGTAGCAAAAATGTAAATTTGCACCGAGTGTTTTATTCCAGACCGTTACTACTTGAAAAAATTTCACGGAAAAAAGCGAATAATTCTTTTGTCAATAACCTTGTATTCATGGCTAGATTAGCTTAACACTTAATTTTGTTAAAGCGGATGATTATATGCACTAAATTTTAGAATACAATACATAAATTTTGCGATTCATATCAGCATCGCGTTCTACGAACTCTTTCTACCCCATGTTTCCAAAATAATAATAAATTTTAGCGACCTACTTTATAATTAGTTCTTAAAAGAGTTATTAATCAAACTACTACACTCATAGCTACCAAATTCGACCATATGATCCTCTTAAGTTGAAAAGAAGAACAACGGTTCGATCATAGCCAGTCAGCAAATTGACCCGTTTTTGATTTAGCGATAAAAAAAACTATCAGAGGAAAGCTCCTCGAGTAACTTATAGGTAAATTCTTCCCGCCTATTCTCCGTATTGAAGGTTGGGACTAATAGCTACTTCGATATAAGTACCATCAATCAATTTCAATTAAGGCGTCTGTTGTAGCACGCCGAGGTTTTAAGTTGAGAAAAATTTACCCGATAAAGTTAATGAATTCGACTACGGCGCACAAATTAATGAAACGGTGCGTGTAGCACCTGGCTCCGCCACACAAGGTATCGATTTATGCCGAAAACATTTCAAAAACTTCCTTTCGATTAGTTGTTTGTCAGGTGATGGAGGGCTTATTGCCCACGACGCACGCAAAGTGCGTACGATGGCCGTAGTTTGAAAGATATCGGAGGTTTAATCCATCTTCCGGCGAAGGACTTCTTTTTTTCTCTGCGGGTTTTCCGCAGTAATAGCTATCCCACGATTTTAGACCGGAGCGCTACAATTAATCAAAGAGAAAGTAGGGAGAGAGAGAGAGGAGAGGTTTTGGGAAAGTGGCAAATTGGATGCAGGAGAAACGGGGAGGGAAGAAGTGAAATGTGGGCGGGAAAGGAAGGGTTTTAACGAGAAAGGAGAGGGAAAGGGGGGAGGGGTGATAGAAGACGGAGTTGGATACGTGAGACTGACGAGATTAAAGGAGGATTGATCGGTAAAACAAGACATATTCATGGGATATGTATAATTACATACTTGAAATTATTACGTAACATTTTTATCGATTCGTTTTAATGCAGTACAAGAAAAATACATTGTCGCTCGACTGATTTAGAATAAATGCAGACAAAATACCGGGAAAAATTCTTAAAATTTTGTCGTAAATACTCATTACCGAATAATACATCTTAATGCATTAAAAATTTGAATATTAATTTAAAATAATGATGCATTTTGAAGCATTAGTCCGGTGTCAGAATCTTACGGCCTCGTGTGGCCAACGAGAGCAAATAATGATGTCCGAGAAGCTACTATTAATAATCGGTTAGTGACACTAAGCACAATTAAATGTTTCCTAATTAAAATTACACTGAAAAGTATTCTCTGATCAAGGTTTAACAATTTAACAATACCTACTGCCTTTACACCACAGAACCTCTAGGTAACTTAAGATGTAAGCACTGAATCTTCCTCCCTAGACACTGGGAAGCAGGCCAACCAATGCCTTAAAAACTATGATAGCGCCCCGTCACGTAAAAACCCTAACCCTGCATGCATCATCAACGAAATTATCCTAAATCTTATGCACCCCTGACAGCACATGGCGGCCTTGGATAGAATCCGAACGCGCTCATCGGAGCGGTCAAATACGAAAAATTGCCGCTGTAGAAAAATAAACTACCCCACAGAGAAATTGAGAAAGAGACTTTTTCGCATTAAATTTATTACGAATTTTAAGCATCTCCTAGTAGTAACAGTTATCTCTCTAAAGAAGAAACCAGAGGCAATGCAGAACGATAAGCCTACTGTCACACACTTTGACAATAATAAAGAATATTATTAAATAAAACGCAACAGAAAAGGCCCAAAGAAACTCTAGGGGATAATTAATTCAGCATCAGAAAAGCACGAGGAGACAGATATGGTATCGGTGTATTGGGAAATCATATCAGGAAGGGCAATAGAGCACAACCAAGACTGCTGCGAATGTTTCGTCGAGTGGCATAAGGTCTTTGAAAGATTAAATTGGGTAAGGTCTACGAGGATATTAAAGGTTATAGATGTAGACTGGAAATATAGAGGATTTATCAGAAATCTATATGTGAATCAAATTTTGAAGGTCATGTTGGGGAATCCTGACGCCAGAAACAAAGGACTGTTGCCCATTAGCGATTCTTATTCAATCGATACGGAGAAGGCTTAGAAGGCGCAGGGGTTTTCGCTGTTGGAGGGAAGTATCGTAAAACAATAAAATATTCTGATAATAATTAAGCGCTCCTAGAAGGAAAGGAAGAGGAACTCCAGAAAATTACAAATAGAATATAATAACAAGTATTAAGTACGGAATGTAAATAAATACAACTAAATCAAAGATCATGCAACAATCGGGTAAAGAAGGAAACCTGAAAATAAGTATTGGAGGAAAGCCATTAGAACAAGTTTCAGACTATAAATACCTTGGAAGCACCATTACTAGAGAAGCAAAATGTACAGATGAAATGAAGACTAGAATATCGAGAGCTAAAGCCGCATTCAGAATAAATAATCTCCTACTAACGGGGAATAAAGGGAATATTAAGGAAATGCTACCTATGCACGGAGTATAGCTTTGTATGGAGTAGAAACATGGACGCTAAAGAAAAAGTATATAAAACGCTTGGAAAGATTTAAAATGTGGGCCTTGGAGAAGAGTGCTGAAGATAAAAGGGACAGATAGCGTGAAAAAAGAGGAAGTACTACGAAGAATAGGAGAGAAACAAACGATTATATACAGACAGGATTGGATTTAACTTGAGGTGAGAAAGCATGATTAAAGATGTGTTAGAAGGAAAACTGAGAAAAAGAGGATGAGATAGAAAAAGGTTTCATCAGATAGACGACTTGAAAGAGAGAGAGAGCTATCAAGGCGTGAAGAATACTGCGAGGTATAGAAATGTCGTGAATCAGGATTAACCATGAATAATCACGGGCCTATGGACAGAATACTTATTATGGTTACGATAATTTTTTATATATTTTCATCGGAACATTTTTTCTACTAGTCATATTAAATCCAAAAAGCAGAACTCAACGTAACATTATTAATATCTATTTTATTTGGATTATAAATACTGTAATATATACGAACTTCAGTGTAAGCTAATTTATATTACATTTTAAATAAGCGATATAAATCTTTCCACCGATTTCATTTGAGTAAAAACATTGTTGAAGAACCGGACTAAATTCCGCGAAATAAGCTAATTTATATTACTTTTTAAATAAGCGATATAAATTTTTCCACCGATTTCATTTGAGTAAAAACACTGTTGAAGAACCGGATTAAATTCCGCGAAAAAACAAGAGTTAATCTATACTTTCATCTTGGAAGAAACAATCATGTGCACACCACATTCATGCAAACTTAAATAAATTGGTTTACATCAAATTAACTCAAAGGCATCTTTAAATTAAAAAGTAAGTTTCCTCTCCGCTCTCATGAACTCACTTATTGGATACATGCCCCTATTCACACAAGCGTAAATACATCAGCTGATATTAAATTAATTGAAACGTATCTTAATATTTAGCCCCATAACTTTTCCAAGATATCCTCCCTTACATATTCTCTTGTTATTTATTTATATTATTAGTCTAATTAAGCGAAAATAGGCTAAAATCTGTAAGGAATATTTTTCAAATCGTGTGTAGTACAGCCTACATACATGTTACATACATAGATTTTCCAGTATTTTTCTCACTAACTTTCTCTCTCTCCCTCTCTCTCTCCCTCCCTCCCTCCCTCTCTCTCTCTCACTCTCTCTCTCACTCTCTCTCTCTCACTCTCTCTCACTCTCTCTCTCACTCTCTCTCTCACTCTCTCTCTCTCTCACTCTCTCTCTCTCACTCTCTCTCTCTCACTCTCTCTCTCACTCTCTCTCTCCCTCACTCTCTCTCACACTCTCTCTCTCTCACTCTCTCTCTCTCACTCTCTCTCTCACTCTCTCTCTCTCACTCTCTCTCTCCCTCCCTCCCTCTCCCTAATAATTCCCCAATATATCTTCTACCTTTTAATTCAATATACTTACAACGAGGACGTGCCTCCTTATCAGGCTTTCTTTTTATACCTTGAGCGGAAGCCCCGACCGACGCGAAAACGAATATCCCGCTTCCTGAGATCCGTTCGTTTCTTACTTAAAGAACGCCCTTCATCCGTGAGGAGGACGATAAGGGACACGAGATTAAGAGGATCGTTCCGAGTGGAAAAATCTCTTATCGATCGACTAATTCGACTCTCCACTTGCCAAATGGGCGGCAATGAGAAGATAAGACACAGAGAGAGAGAGAGCCGGTATTTTATTTTAAATAAGAAAATTATATGTATAGAGTGTGGAGTGCTGAATGTATAAAAGGAATTTTTCAACCCTTTAAGACTGATGAAGTTAAATGGTTAAAAAAAATAGTCTACCCTCGAAAAAATTGGGTCAAACCTATCCCAAGTTTTAAAACAAATTATGTCGTCGTATAATTCTAAATTAATTAAATAAACTTCCCGCCGAAAATTAAATAAATTCGACTTAATTATTTGCTCGTTGTATTCATCGTATTTGGATAAATATCCCCAAGTAAAAGTCGTCTCTAATTATAATAAGTAACAAATGTGATTCTTTAGAGTTATAAATCGCTTTAACGTAACAGATAGTCATCGTTCACAAACTTATTCCATCCGAGAAGAGTTGAGTTCATTATGACCCGCTTTCGAATGCTTAAACATTACGTGGTTTATCATAAACGGGCTCGGAATATTCGAACATGCATTCCATAAAGGTCGTAGGAAAATAATTAATATCCATATTCGAGGGGTTATCCGACTGCTTGTGTTATTTTGGCCTTATTAAGTTCAAGTTTCGCGAATGACCACTTGAGACATGCGGATGATACTCGAATCGGTACCTGGCTTAGCTCTTCGAGTAGTTATATTTCGTTCTGATTGGATTGTAGCCATTCCACGGAAAATTAATAATACGGAGAATGAGACTTAATAAACCATGTGATAAGCCATAATTGCGAAAAATCATAGAAATTGAAGTTGGGTGGTATCGTGAGGAGAAGATACTAATGGATAAACCAATCGGTTTTGTTTGCATCTTTCTCGAAACTCAATAAAGGTACGAACGCTTGTCTAATTGAGTTTTATGAAATTACAATTATTTTTCTTGACTAATTGATATAACTTATAAAAGTGTTTGGATTTTTTCTCACGCATAATTTATCTGAGAGCAAACAGAGAATATTATGCACGGTTCTTAATGACCAAACTAATTTGCAAAGTGAATGTAGCGTTCATTCTGTGAATCCTGCGGAAATATTATCGGCGTTAATTTCGGAGAAATGTTCTATTCCGTACACATCCACCTCTAACATATTTTTCCCGTTTTTAAAGAATAAATATTGAAAGCCGAGCTTTTATAATGAAAGAGTAGGGGTATTATAATTCGCACCAATTCCTAAGATTATCTGCGTTGATTTTTTTAGTTTAGTTGAAAACATTTATAATTAAAATTCAACGTAACTTTAATTCTAAAAATATAGAGAAACAATGAGGAAAGCACAGCGAGAAGATACGAATTTATTAATATTCAAAAACGAGTTAAGTGGAGGCATTAAAATTTTATACTTAACATTTTTCATTTCCAAACTTAGACTAAATTCAAGCAAGTAATAAACAAATAAGCGATCGAGCTATAGAGTTAAAGTTTCATCATTAGCGCCATTTTCTAAAAATATATTGCTTATGAATTCGGATTTTCAGTGTGTTTGTCTATCCGATTACGAAATAACACAACAATGACGTAATTTACAAAGCCAAAATTCCAGGATAGATACTTCTACATTACATTTAGTGGGATTAACTGCTTTAAGAGTAAACGTAATAATTTTTAAAAAGAACACGGTGAAACAAATGCAGGCAACCGACAATATGTAGGTAATATCTCCTATTCTTTACTCTGATGGAAAGAAGCCGACTGAAAAAGACCATTATGTAATTTTCGCTGTAATTATTTCCTCACCTGTTTTACATTTGAATTATAAAAGTAAAATTTATTATAACATATCACTAATGAGTTTCGAACTACTATTCTAAAACATATCAGACTATCAATTATCATACCATCACATAAAATTCAATTTAAACTTATCAGTATATAATAATAAAAATTTTTATAGGGAATTTATTAAAACGCTATTTCATAGGGAAACTTTGATCATTTCAAAATTGAAACCGAATTTCCATCCAATTCCACAGATTTTTATCCCCAATTTAGTACCTATAAATAAAACAAAAATTGGAAAAATTAAATCAGGGAGTAAAAAAGTTTTCCCGGTTAACTATATACAAGTCGCCAAAGAGTATTCGAATCTTCCGTGAGGTCGCGGCGTATGTAACACGGCCTCTGGCTCGCGAGAGGGTGGGTAAGTTTGGACCGAGCCCAAGGGAGGTGGAATTAATCCTTCACTCTCCATCCCCATCACTTCCACCCGCCCACTCTTACACCTCCCCTCCTATCTTCAATAGCCAGCCATTAACATCACTCCCTATCAGAACGAAGGAGCCATAAAGTGTGCTTCGGAAGCTGCGCTAAACCAAATTGAGTAAATTTCAACTGCGAGAGGATGAGGCGATGAACCGGGTCATAATGCAAGAGGCGGGATATTTTATCGATCCCAAGTAGGGATCCTCCTCTCTCTCTCTCTCTCTCTATAGAGCGCGCGCACACACACTTTTAAGCACATACACACACACACGCGTGCTTTCCGTATCGAAAAAAATGCATAGAGGATATGAAAAACTGAATCTATAGGTATATAAGATTTTAAAGCATAGCAGCGTCTCTCGTTCCTCTTTCGGTATATTTCAAAAGATTAGGCTAATGCAGGAATCAGGTTCGTCCTCTCTCTCTCTCTCTATCTCTCACCCTCTTCCCACTTCGCTTCCTCTCGCCCGTAATCCCAGTCCATCTCTCGCTAATCCCCTACCTCGCTCTCCATCAGAGTCGGTTAAGTTTGACATGGATATAGATGTATGGTGCACCGGGCCGGCTAAAAAGTCTTGAAATAAAAAAAAAGAAATAAAGGAATCGCCGGAACGCTAGAGGAGAGTCTTCATTTATTTAGACTCGTCCTATTAGCCTTCTTTTTTCTCTCCTGTTTTTTTATTTGTCCTTACGAAATACGAGGCAGGTATTTCGTTTTTACTTCGCGCAAGGTTACGCCGATACTGCAATTGCGATGAGAAATCCACTCACGATGCGCACGCTCCGTTAATAATTTTCAGGAGAGTTATTTTTTGTATTGCGTCAAGGTTATAAAGCCGTGTCGAATGTTAATCCAGTTTTTATTGCTTCTCAACGTCTGCAATGATGGATATACATAATAAAAACTTCGCAGAGTTTTCCTTAATCAGTTAATGGAGACTGTGAATGCAATGAATAAGTCAGCGCATAAATACTGCTACTAAATTTAAATTTGACGCAAAGAACTGTGAAAAGTTAAAACATATCTGAATTTAAATACATATTAAACGTGATATTATTTTACTTAGTAAACTTTTAATTATGCAAAGCGATGAAGTTGAATTTTTACGAGGAAGTTTGTCAAACGTATGAGATACGAACTTCGATATTCACCACATCTAAATCCTAACCGAATTTCGATATTTAAATATAGTTATATATAAATCAAATTACTTATAAAGACGTCCATTAAACAGCAATAATTTCGAATTTTCAAAATAATTGTAATCTTAAGCATCATTTCGTTAATGATAAAAATAGGCTTTAGGTTTAATTTTATTTACAGATCCATTTACGGATGAAAATGACACTTGATTTTACATATGAAGGAAGAGAGTTTTTATTACATTTAATGCCTTTATTCACTTTAAAAAGACAATATGAAAGTCTTCGAGAAACAAATTATGAAATTGTGTTTACGGAAATATAATACCGACTGTAGTTTTTCAAAACAATCATCATAAATATTCGACTTTAATGTTCATAAGTTCATATTATATAGTTGTTTATTATTTTTACTATATATATATATATATATATATATATATATATATATATATATATATATAATCGATGTTTATTTGTGATGTAGATTTATAAGTAGTGCACGATATTAAGGGATCTGAAATTATAACATTCACTTATCAGCTAGATATTACGATTAAATTGCTACGCATTATTAACCACAATCCAAGATTTATATGACTATATTGCTATAAAGCTTGAACCTCCGTTTCAGCAATACCTAACTAATCGTCTTATTTCAGCTTATGGAAACAGACGCGTGGGAAGTTGAAGTAGAAAATAGGTCGTTTAGAGAGGGAGAACCGCATTCTCCTCTGAAAGCCTATTAATAGTTTAAAATATAAATGCGATCAAATCATTTATTTATTCCAATAAAAAAAACTTCTGGTACACACACGTCACAACGCAAACGAGACAATAGACATATTTATTGGAACCGCGAGGATTATAATTAAACGCTTTAAATTCTTCACGCTTCTAGCAGATTATTTCACATAAACTTAGAAATCCTCCAACTTTCCAAGTTTAGCGAAACACAGAATCGAAGAAAATAAAAACAAAAAAATCAGTCCAATCGATCCCACCTCGGAACGAGACGAACGCCGATAATTTTCCAACTCGAACACCGCCAACCTTATGAGACCACGAAAGGGATCCTGGAAGACACAGAAGCCACCCTCGTATCCATCATCGGTTCACAATCATATTTCTCGCCTTCCTTATAGATCGCATGCATTTCTCACCATCTCTTGATAAAAGTCAGACCAAAATAAAAACAAAAAAATAAAGGATCTAGATAAAAGCGACGAAGAGACGCTCGCTCACAGTCCCGCTCTCTTCCTTCCGACTGCGGCTCCCATCTTCGGTCGTAATCTTTTTCATCAATCCCTCCAACCACCACCAACACCACCCTCCTCCCTCCCTCCATCCACCCCCACATGGCCTACACTCCCAACCCGCCCACTCGCTGGCACGACCTACCTCCACGCCGCAGATGCATCTCGGTCCATCCGACCTGCCCCCCAACGCCCCCATAAACTCCGCTCACATATCCAAAGGGACCACCACTCCTCCCGCCCCCTCCTCCCTCTCTCTCTCCCCTCTTTTTCACCCCTGCTTCACTCCCACCTCCACGGCAACCCCCCTCCCCCTCCCCTCCCCAGCCCAAGAAGCAATGGAGCATGAGATGGTTATCGATCGGGCGTGTGGGACTCGTGGACTAGAGTGGGGGCTGGTGGAAGATAGGGAAAGGAGGGGGAGGTGGTGACGGAGTGGAATGGGAGAGGACTGGGGTGGCGCGTTGTTTTTCTTTTGTTTGTTTTTTTTAGAGGATGGAATAGAGAGAGAGAGAGGGAGAGAGAAGGGGGAGAGAAAAAAAGGAGGTAACGGATAGTTTTTTAAGGGAGGGTGAGAGCGTTAAAAAAGGGACGAGAAAAGGGAACGGGGGAAAATGGAGAAGGAATTTGAGGGAAAAGGGGTTTTGCTTTTATTTTTTTATCCCGGAGAAATAAAGTGGGAGTTGGTCCGTTCGCATCTGCAGCTCCCCTTTTCGCGTTCCTCCTTCGTCACGCCAAAAAAAAAAATGCGTGAGTTTTAAAGAAGAGGAATGGACGGACAATGCGCCAATTCCGTTGGGTAATTTGGTAACAGCTTTTTACGTGGGAAACGGAGAGTAAATAATTCGGTGGGCTGAATGCGGGGGGAATTTTTTCTGCTCGCGGAGAGAGTGTTATGACGCGAAACATTTTTTTTTCTGTTACGTAAAAAAACGAGGAACGAAAAACGAAACCCATTTCGTGCAGTTTGTTAAAAAATTTTTAAAAAATGTCTTCTACATTACTCGCCTCGAAACAAAGATGTACAAAGAGAGAGAGAGAGAGAATCATTTCACTTGGGAGAGAGTACTGCTATTCAAATCCCACGTTTTATTGAGTACTCTGTTGGAATTAAAAATCGAAGAGCCCATTTCAATAAGCTACGATTCGTTTTTCATTGGAGAGTTCTTATTGTTAGACTGCCGCAAATTATTGCATAAAAACAGCATTAAGAAACGAATAAAAATATCGAAAACACCGTTGCGAAAATAAAACGAAAATAATTCGATTCGAGTGGGAGACTGTCATTAAAATCTGACCGCGAATATTCGTATGGGCGAACGCCATTAATTACCAACATTAATTTGTTCTATGCCCTCGCAGTGACCATACAAAACAGTCAAATGTAGAGAGAATTGAATTCGCTGAAATAACAGAAATCAATAAAAAGGTATAGGAATAGGTGCATAAAAGTCACATGAAACGCGTTAACCATTATTAATTTCCCCAGAATGTACACGAACAATTACTGACGACCAATATTACTCGTCGATACCGTTACTGTTTTAAAAAATCTGGAAATTAGTGACTGTTTATACATTACCCGAATATTTTATGTACGTTTCCGTCCCGGGATATTAATCACTGACTTTTCCAGGAACGAATCTCCGTCATGCACAATAAAAAACTGAATTGGATAAAGACGTTGTAAAATATTTTTTTCAGATTGATATGTATGCTAATAACACCGGTTTTCTTGGAAATTCTTCGATTAACATATCCAACCTTTAAACGCGCTACTTTAATTTCAGCAAAGAAAAAACAGAATTCATTATGGTTTGGTCGTAAAAATGTTTTATGGAAACTGATCAGTCATACAGGGCATAAGGGGATCCTAAAGATGGATTACTGTCTCCAGCATGCTCCATCCAATTGCATCCCTACGCCTGATCTCCATGGGATGCGGTATTAAACCCATTCCGGACATAATTCCTCGATTTAGCGTCGCAGATTAGGTCCTGGCATCTGGAGGAATATTCAAAATGAAGGAACATCGGCCCTTGACAGTTGTGGCTTCGGGAGAGCGATGGAACGTACGCCTTCTCACCACCGCCCATTTTGAATTATGCCAGGCATAAGGAAATTCTTGGATTCGTTCCTGATTTAAAAAAATAACGGACGATAAATGAATGAAAAATTGGTGTACCAAATTGCACTACAAGCAGAGAATAGCCGTTGCTCGGCAAACTTGCGCAGTTAAAAATCACGTCTAACTTGTTATCCTACTGAAATTATTGCTTTTGCGTTTTCGCACTACTAAAAAAGCTTTACAAAAATGTATAAAAATTTGCACAAAAAAGGAAATATTATGTATCAATAAAATCGTTTGAGTTCAAAACTATGCGATTTTCAGCTTTATATAGGTAATAAAAATTGTATTAACACGGCCATCACCTTGAGTCTCTGTGTTTTACTCTTTGAGTCGAATCTCTTACACAACACAAAACTATATATGTAGTAGTTCTTAAAATAAAATTGATTTGATGGTGATCGACAAATTTATTTTTATAAGCCTGGCTTGCATCGGAGCCTCTCAGTAAGGAAAATCACTTTTTCGATGAAGGCCAAACATTTTTATACTAAAGAATTCTCGACGGAATTGAAAACTTTTATCTCTTTCAGTTTCTTGAACGTTTACTTGTTTAAAGTTGAAAATATTTTTGAAGTTTATCTTAAATTTTCCATGTTATATAGAACCATAACTCTAACTCGGAGAATTGTCAAGCTCATCTTATGGATGAAAATAAATTCCTGAATAAGCACTTAAGTAGCAAAACTAAAAATTAATTACAACTTAAGTACATATCGAGGAAATATGAACCTGTTTTTTCTTAGTAAAATTGTATCTATTTGCAAATAATTTTACATATCATAACATGAGCTGGATCGTCGTTATTTTTCAGAGGGTTCAAATTTTTTAAATTCGATTTCGGAATATTTAATCAAATAGGTTTTCTATGTTAAGCTTCATCGAGTACTAATTGGTACTTAAGAATTAGGTACTGTATTTCCAATTTAAATTAAAAATCTCATTTCATTAGGTTGATTTTAATTCGACTAATTTTACGTCCGATTACGAGAATAACGTATGGAATCCGTATAAATACTAATTCAGAGAAACGATTTAAAATATGGCTCAAGAGAAGATTGCTCGCTGGCGCTTATCGAATTCGAAGGACAATGCTGAACGTAATGGGGAAAAGACCGGATATATATATATATATATATACGTATATTCATCAAAAAGGAGAAGACATACACAGACCGGAGCATTTCTGGCTAATATAATAATAAGGCATGGAAATATCAATAGAAGAGAATTAAAAAAATACCTTCATCCTACGTTAAGGAAATAATAACTTTAAAATTAAATCATGGCCCCAGAGGAAAAAGGAACAAGCGGAACAGGTAGCTAGAAGGTTTCTCCTACATTTTTGCAACAGTCACAAATGTTTAGTAATTACTACGCCACAATAGCTGGGTTGAGACAGGAGATGAATGGGAAGGTATTGCAGGTAGGCTTTAGAAGCCCTTGTTGTAGCTTAATTATCTTTGAAGCCTAAGATTAAACTTTCCGCTTATTAAGCTCTAAAGGAAAGAAATTAAATGAAAAGTGCTGCACTCTATTTTTTAAGGGTTGAGTATACACGGAAATATGATTATGTTGAAATAAATTACCGTTCCATAAACCTACGTGTGTCTCTATAATGTAAACGTTCTTCCTCCTTTTTAATTTTACGGCATTTAGAGTTCATCTATTTCAACTGCACTATTTCTTTAAATATAAGGAATGCCTTTCCATATAATAAACCCATTATTAGATCATGCTTAAATGTTGAGTTCTCGTTGAAATTTTAGCCATTTCTTCAATAAAAAATTAACAACAAATTGATTCAAATTCGCAGGTGTAATATTATTCACAGAAAAGGGAACTTTAATGAAGTAACTCTAATGCATAAGTGGTTCCACACGAATTTTTTTCTATATATATATTTTTAAAAGTTCGTTTTTGAAAAACGCAAAAAGTACACTTTATATCATGTAACTAAAATATCGTTAAATAAGTCATTGAACACGAACGATTTAATTGACAAAGAAATCAACTCAAAATCATTATTAATTAGAATCCTAACTGCATGGGAATATTAACAAAAGTCGGATGCGGCTGCAAATTTTCCTCGTTAATTTTAATGTGTGTGTGGGCTATATCTTACCTTAAATATCAGATTAAAAAAAAAACGTTGATGTGGCCTATTCTTCGGCATTGCCGTTTAGCTGCAGGAGGATCGTGATCTATTCGAAGTAAGCGTAATCTTGAGAATATTCGCTATCTCGAAGGAAGACCTCTGTTCTCCCACCACATGCGAAAAGATAGGAACGTCACGAAACGTCTCGTCCACAGTAGAAGTTTATATTAATCCGGCTATTCAGATAGGAAGACCCTTACGAAGTTCCTACTGCACTCCGAACGTGTATTCGTGGTTTATCCATTGAACGCTCGTAGGGAGTCTCTCTTGAACTCGATCGTGACTTCGAATGAATCGCTGTTTGTGCAACTAAAAGTGGAAATCTATAAATGATCGCTAATTTCGATTACGAATTGGGAGTAAGGAGCCCTAATTAGCATATAAAGACGCGTTTTCGCATTGGAATTGACTTTTCCCTCTATATAAAACATCTGTTACATGATTCCAAGGGAAAGTGCGACATTGATATGTACAGAATATATCTTAACTCGAAAACATGTAAATATAACTGCTTCATATGCAACTTATAAATATATTACTACGAATGTCAGTTCGGGCATTGAATAAACTTTGAGTATTTGTTCGTAGACATATAAACAAGAATAAATATTTGTTTTGTTTAGAAAACAATATAAGCTAACAAATTCAGAGTTTTAAAAAACCACACTTAGCCAAACTCATAACACTATGTTTTAATAAATATATCAGAAAAACTTCTCTTTTTTCTCGAGCGTTCAGCTAAAAACGTAAATAAATAAGTAAATATAAATATATATATATATATATATATATATATATATATATATATATATATATATATATATATATATATTAATGTGCGTATAAATGCATACATAATGTAAATTGACTCGACCAACGAACATATTTCTATATGCAATATTTTCAGCTTTATTTTAACTAATAATCCATTAAATGCACCGTAATGACCATTGTGTAGACTTTTAAACGTTCAAAACCTTGATACGCAGGCGTAAATTTAAGACCATACGATCGGTATTGATTATTGCTAAGGGTAAAAGTTATGTAATTTTCATTATTCTATTCAGAATATTACTTTTAAGAAACACAATGCATGTTTTTTTATTAATGCTATACACCTATTCCTCGCTCTGCACATAGCATGCGTTCCTGGAAAATAGCGTGCAATGCGAAACCATGCTAACATGCCCCCTGGATATGCAAGAAGTAATATTTCAGCGCCATCTAGAGTTTAACATACGAAAATATAGTTGTGTTATCTTTAGTATAGCTTCCTATATTCTTCATTACTACCTCTGAGTAGAACCACAACATTTTATGAATTTTTAATAGTAGACATCGATAAATGTGCCAAGTGGCTACCTGGGCGATCTGTGCGTCCGAAATGCAAATTCCTCCGTATCGCTTATTCTGGTCGATGTGGCCGGTCATGCGTTAGGCTAATAACCTTTTGGAACACTAGACCCGTGTATTCCCGGAAGGCATAAAACAATTTCGTATCCCTTAACCCATTGGCACTCCTAGGCAAAAACCACTCAATGGCCGCGCGATCATTACGATCTTTCGCAAAGTTCCTGAGCGAAGGATTCACTATACAATGGAGCAGATGTAATATAGAGTTTACGAAATACGCGAACGTGTTGAATGGAATGTTCATTAAATTACCGGATTTTCTCGAAAGCGCCAGGAGAATGAAAATTTGAAAATTAACAAGTCACGTACATATTTTTCATGCTTTTAGAGAAAATAAATAAATAATCCTACAAAATATGTCTGGTTCTTTAAATGACAGCGCCATGAATATTATCCCGACTGCCAAATTCGAAAAAATAATAAATGACAAGGGGTTGTTATAAGATGCGAGGTTATGTTTTTCGGAACCGATATTCTTTCATTTATAGATTTAATGGGCTAAAAAATGGATTTCGAAGTAAAATATCAACGGCCATCTAGCGTTTCCAAAAATGTTAAGCAGCATATGTACTTAATTTCGTATCTTACAGAGTTACGGATGTCAGCTATTAGTCGTTAGGATGACTCTTAATGTAAAGTTTCCTTTAAAATCGTTGCAATACCGTTATATTAATTAATATCTGAATAAGAGCAGATTTTTTTAATTTTAAAACAATATTAAATATTTACAGTAAGAATAAGATTTTTTTTAATTTTACAACAGTATCAAATATTTATAGTAAGAATAAGATTTTTTTAATTTTACAACAGTAATGAATATTTATAGTAAGAATAAGATTTTTTTTAAATTTACAACAGTATTAAATATTTATAGTAAGGATAAGATTTAATATCACGCTAAAGATAATAGGTATTGAAAACCATTTCGCGGACAATATTGAAAATCAAAACTAAAATACGCATCTATTTTTTTTAAATTAAAGGTTCATTGCACCAATGCTCAAATTATCATTTACAAAGATTTCAGCCTCACTCCTGGGATCGTGCCGTTAAATAAGCCATCGCCCGAGTCAAAAATTAACAGCTCTCACAACGGCGGCTTTACGTGCAGCGAGACTCGTACCTGACCTCTCCCAAGACTCGTTAAAAATTACCAAAAAAAAGTCCCAAAAAAATTCTTTCCATTTGCGTGGTTTTGAAAAAATAAAATAAAACCCCGATACATTTTTAATTATTTTTACGCCGCGGAATGAGGCACCCAAAATAACCCAGAGAGCCTCCAAAAACAGACAAAAATATTTTTTTTAACTCCATCGCGTAACATTCCAATACGAACGGCACACAAAATCCGCCCGGAAGAAGCAGCATATTTCTTTTTTTTACTCCATTCCCTTATCATAATGCAACTCCACATTTTTACGTCGCCGGAGACGAAAAAAAAATAGAACATCGGCCAATTCCCGCTCCATTTTTACACACTCCCGTACTTTTTTATTTTTTCCTTCGACAAAAAAATACCCTTTTTTTACGCCTCTTTTTACTCCACTCCCTTTAAAGTCCCTCTCTCTTTCGGGTTGGGTCTGCAACAGTGGCCGGTCCCGCGGGACGGGAGAAAGGGTCATGGAGGTAGTTGAGAGAGAGAGGGATAGGAGGGGGGAGGGGAGGGAAGGGGAGAAAAAGGAGGTTTGAGAACACTGGTAGGATGGGTAATGGGTCCGTAGTGAGCGAGTTAGAGAGAGGGAAGAAGTGCGATATAGAGTGGTGAGGGCTTACGGAAGAAAGAAAAAGGAAGCTGGAACGGGATATGGGATGGAGCGTAGGAGATGAAGGGGAAGAGTAGGAGGAGGAGGAGGAGGAGAGGGGAAACTAGAAGGTTACGAATGAAATTGGAGGGGGTGAGACGGGAGGGGGAAGGGGGGGGGGGGGGTGAGGAGGGAAATGGGGGGGGTGGGAAGGGGAAGAAGGGGGGGGGGAGAGATGGAGGGGAGAGAAGGCACGTGAAAGGTGGTTAAAAAGGGGAGAAAGATGTACTTGAGGGGAAAGTAGGAGGGGGAAGATGGGACGGGATGGTAAGAGGGGAAGGAAGAGGATCCTGCAGGGATGTGAAGAGGGGGATGGGCGAGGACTGGAGAAAGATAAGGGTCCGGCCTCTCCCGGTAAAAAAAGATGAGCCAGGCAGGAGAAGAGTAAATAACGGAAGTGCTTAAATGGGCTTTGGATGGAAGGAGTGAGAGGGAAGGAAACGGAGGGTGAAAGGGGAGGGTGGGGGAGTAAAAGGAGATAGAGAGAGAGGTAGAGAGATGTAGAGAGAGGAATCGAGTAGAGTGGAGGGAGTTTGCGAGGTAGGAGGGGGTAAATGTTACTGGGAGGGGAGAAAGAGCGGGGGGGATAAGTGATGAGAGAGAGAGAGAGATGGGGAGGGAAGAGAATGAAGAAAAGGCAGATTTTTTTTACGGACAGGGAGGAAAAGAGGACATTCGACGGGGAGCGAGCATCGACAACGGTTAACGAGAGAAAGAGGAATCGGCGATGAATTCGAGTAAATGTATGGAGACGAGAGTGAAGCGAAAACGACGGTTATATCGCCGAGTGTGTAGCGTAGGGCGTATTGAGAGAAAAAGAGAAGAAAATAAAGAAGAAACACCTGTAAAATAAAATCAGCTGAAAAAGATTTCCTTTGCGCTTGTCGTAGTCAAATAAAATGAAAAAAATTGCGAAAATGTTAGGAAAGCAGATAAAGCTCTCAATCAATACTATAATATAAAGGAATTAGATAAAAGTTTAAAGCTTTTATTAGATAAAGCACAAATATATACTCTTAACATGTACTTATTTAACACAGTAGGTACATACATCGCACCAATAAAAAATTATAAGCTGTTTTTTTAATATTCCAGCTTATCGGAATCTAGTTCATTAGAAATCTGTCTAACCGGGACGTATTTCTTTTCGTTAATATTTCCTTTCCTTAATAAAAATTTATGTAATTCTATTTTCGTTTGCATTATATTGTCATAAACGCCCTATTGTAGCAATAGAAATTTTTGATACACGCATGATTCAAGGTTATCAGGTGTAGTAAACAGGGGCGACCCGAGGAACTTTGGCGCCCCGGGCGAGATAGCACTCTAGCGCTGCCCTCCATAAATGTTTGTTGAGATAATTACCAAGTACATGTTAATTTATTCATCGCTCAGTAAACATTATAGATAAAGAAAAAATCTGATGTGGCCAACACATGACTTTCTCCATATTTGGGGTATAGATATTTAAATTATTATGAATAATATTACCAGGCAAAATTATTATTTCGTATCGTAAAAGAAGACACGTCCTTGTTGCCGTAAATTACGTATATTTTGAATGTTTACAGAATTCACCGCTACATGGTGTTGGCGCTGTATACTGTTATTAAGATAAAGCGAAATATATCCGAAATGGATGATTCTACGAAAATTAGTTTCAAACAAAACTTGGAATAAATATTATTCTCTACAACGTTGGTCCTTACGAAGATTACCAATAACGATGTTTTTAAGGAGATACTTAACGGAAACCGAAAAACCGGTTATTTATAAATAACTCCTAAACAATAACTCCTATAGAAAATTGTTTCAAATTAAAACTGTAGGAAATTACATTCTCTATATCTTTTGTTTAGAATTGTATATATAATAATGATGTTTTAATGAAGAAATATCGCAACAACCGAATCGGGTTTCGAATAAACCTCGACTTCCGTTCATCCGTTATTGTCGAAAAACTAATCAGTTCTTTGTGCTCATGTTAAAGTGTTATATATGAAGTTTGGTAACGATATGGCATGTACTTTTTGAGTTAGAGCGCCCACACTAACACACACACACAGACATCATTCCGAAAATAGTCTAAACGTGTTCTAGGGACCTCAAAACATGCATTTCCGTTGAAATCTCGAAGTCGATTTTTTTCATGAATACAATACTTTCCCATTACTACGTATGGAGAAAGTAAAAACAATGAATGCCATAAAGAATCCGGCCTGTCCGGCGATATAAATCGGTATCCAATATTTATTCCCTTGCAAGTAATGATTAGATAGATGGTCGGAATAGCGCCCCTAAGATTTTGGCGCCCCGGGCAGCCGCCCGGTTCGCCGGTACCTCGGGCCGGCCCTTGTAGTGCCTATACATAACGCATAAAGATAGGAAAGTATAGAAAAGGTTAGGAAGCGAATTCATATTCTCGAATTTAATCCCTATTGAAGTTGATTTAAAAATCCTAAAATTCCATAATTTTTATTGCTAAATTTTGTATTTATCAATAAAATATTATAATTTTTAATGGATATAAGTATATTACCAACGTGAAATAAGTGCGAAATCTGAGAATCCACGAGCCAAGTCAATAATCGACGTTGGACCGGAACGGACCGAAAAGGCGTTCCTGCAGTTCTTTAATGAAGAATTCCGCCTTTTGGAAATTCAATTTTAAAAAGTAAGAGTATTGCTTTTTTACGGCAGCCATATGAAAGGATACAAAGCATGAGTATCATCCGCAACGTAGGAAGCAGAGTAGTAGTACAAGCTGGAATTCCATTTTTTATCTGAAAAGGTGAAATAGGATTCTCTCCTAATAAGTAACGAATTACACTCGCTCACAAAAAGAAATCTATGTATGTGGCATTTGATTGTTTCATCGGTTGAATTATGCCTGAGCATTACAGCAGTCATAACAAATAATTTGAATTTATAGAGACGAGAACATTATTTTTAATCAATCGTCAATAAAATCTTTCCGAAATGGATAAACGATATTGTAAATATAATCGAATGTCTCTGTCGTAACTCGCAGAAATATACTGTTATTATTACGATATTATAAAATTTATGAATTAATACGCATAAGAAGTTAATAACAACATGCTCTACACAAAATTTTTCATTTTATATTAAAATATTTCAATAGTTTCAATAGTTAAATATTTCCAATATAAACATAGAGTATAAAAACTAAATCCCTAAGAGCCGTCAGGAAAATTTTGTGCGAATTTCACCCAAAATACCATCCAACGTTATATAAATATAATAATAATAGCAGAATTTCCCGTTGAATTTCAACGGATTTAGTGAAGCTACTACAGCACAACATACAAACTCTTTAAAATATATATAGTAAATACTTTTTAAATTACAATTATCATTTCTTAACAATTAATCATATTTGCTTGTAACAATCCGTTTCCGAGCGTATTGCATTCAAATATAACGATAATTTTATTTCCTATCGTATTACTTTCGCCAAATTCAGCTTCATTTCATGTGTAATTATGCGTCGCTGAAATATTTACTTTTCTTGTAAGCAAGAAACCCGTGAAAAAGCAACGTACAGTTGTCCATGATTGAACACTGGCTGGTAAATTTCCGCCAGATACGTGAGCTTATTTACGTCACTAAACATTATAATGTAAAATATAATGATTTTACTTACGAAAAATGTAAGATTCCAGTATTCAATAGACGAAAGAAGGTTCAATTACTTTCATCGATAAACGCTTCCTGAATAATAATGAGTATCTATTTACGATACTATCCATAAACATCGATCGTTTCGTTGCTTAAACAAAAGTGCAAAGCGAATAACGCTAAAATTTCGTCTATTTGTATGTTTCATTGAAGCTAATTGAATCGGAGGTAACAATGACGGCCGCCTTGGCAACGTCCGGGAGGGGTACGAAAAATCCACAAAATTTCGAAAGAAATAGCGTATTTCTGGAAACTTCGACCGTGTAACATGTAAACTTCGCAGGAATAAGATAGTATAGTTTTATTCGTCGAATAAAGCAAAAACGAAAAAAATCGGTCCATATTTACGTATTTTTATGCTTCAAGGAAGAATACCTTGCAAGTCAAGAAATGGATTCATACGTGTTATCTTATGTAAAGATGTTAATAATCCTCTATATTGGCAGCACTGATTAATCCTGGTTGACCAAACCGTGACCATTCCCTAAGTTAGGATGTAAGGAAGAATCGTACCAAATTTGGTTATTCTATCTTTTATCGTTTAGGAGTTCCATGAACAAACACACAAACTAACAAACACACAAATCAACAAACACACCATTCAAAATATATTATGTTAGATTAATTATCTTTAATAACATTTAGATTTCAGGGATGATGTGAGCCAGAGAGTTCATATTTCTAATTAGTACAGAATGTTACTTTAAGGAAGGCGAACAAAACCCCGAATTATATTGAGCTCTAAAAGGGGTGGACGGACAAAAAGAAAAAATAGTAAGAAAGAAACGACATAACTGAAAAAGGGAGAAACGTGGCGGAGAATACCGAAAAAAAACGTGGGCGAAACTGAGGAGAATAGGAGATCGAGAGACAGAGAGGAAAGGAATTTTAGCGTAAGTTAAGGCTGAGCGCGGACGTCGAAATCTGGAAAAAAAAGTTAACGGAAATAGGAAAGGTTAAAAGAAAAAGATGTAGAGGAAATACGAGGAGAGAAAATGAAGGAGGCGGAAAAAGTAAGGAGACGACGTGACGTGAGAGAGAAAATAGAAGGAAAAGAGATTGAAAGCGAGATTTCCGGTCGAGGGGAAAGGGGGGGGGGGGAAGAAGGGATTTAGAGGGAAGAGGAGGGGGAGGAGGAGGCGAGAGAAAACCAAGATGGCGAGGGATAGATATGTAAGGCGGCGGTATATAGAGAAAGAGAGTGAAGAAAATGAGGCGGTCGCGTATGAGAATCGAATAGAGTGTCGGAAAGCGAGGTGCGAATGAAAAGCGGAGGAAGAAGAAAGAAAAAGTCGATCGGAAGGAAATCAAGCGTACGCGCGGAAGGATCGGAGGACGAGAGGAAATATAAAGCTTAAGGCGAAAAGGACGATGGAAGCGTGCATTCAGGTAAAAGGAAAAGTGACGCCGAATACATACATATAGGTATATATATATAATAAAGTAGTCCACTTGCATGACGCCGATGTTAACGTTCTAGGAAAAGGTCCCCTTTGGGAAAAATCGCGCAGGGCGGATCCGTGTTGGGCGAAACGCCATAGCTCAAAGCGTAATATCCGACTGAAGAAAAATCACCTGCACGTATAAAGTACGACTTTTCTCAAGTTGCATGCATGCGTAAAAGTCTCCAATTCAGGTCCGAATCAAATTTTAAACGTGTCGAGTAAATGTTTTTAACATATAAACTATCCGCGAATAATGCAATCCGCTTTAAAGAAGCCCGCGTTCTATTTCGAATCCCTTTATAGTGAGATTTCTATCCGAATAACAAATCACATTTTCATAATTAGCCTATGTACTGCCATCCAACCTAAAATTTTTACTTTTAAGTTGAAAAAATAAACAATTTTGACATTAGGAAAGCCACGAAGGACGTATGAAATAAACAGGATGTATAATAAATTTTTGTATACTAACTTTGTAACTACGAGTTGGGAATTTTTCATATTTCTAAGCCTATCGATTCAGTCACGCGGGTGAATTATGTCGTAACAACAACATAAACGATATTCCAATAAAAAACGCTTTAAAAATGTTTACTATGGAAAATATACGATTCCAATAACGGATACGATGGGACCAACACACACACACACACACCTATTTTCTTTCAACTTAAAGGTGAAACGTTTCCGCCAAGAACTGATTTTTCAGATGGAGAAACGTTGCGAACGTTAAGCCATTTAAGAAATCAGCTCTACTAATGATAAGGTAAATGCCCTCGTGACCACAAGGTACAAAAACTGGGTGATGTATCTGTTTTATTCAATACAGTTAATTGTGAACGCAATTTAGTGAAAATTTATCGATAAAACAAAATGAAGTTCTGTATCATATGAATTTCATTTAAATATCAATATAATGAATTTCATTGTAATATCAAATAATGAATAATATTATTTCGTGGAAGAAGCCATTACTTTTCTACGATACTTTGCCTAAATCAGTTATATGAAATTTGAACAATATTTGTAATACCAAAGAATTGAGTAAAGTGCATATATTTTACGTTTTGAATGTAATGTGTATTATGTGTATCATATGTGAAACATCTTTGGTTTTGCGAATATACGCAAACAATGGCGAAATCCCTAAATAAGCCGGTTTCTATCAAGTTTTACAGTCTAGTGGGGAAGAAATAGTGGATTGAAAAAATAAAACTGCCGAAGTCTGTATGATAAGAAGATAACAGGAAGAGATTTTGCAGAAGTCGCTAAGTGAAAGGAGGAAAAGATGCGTTTGTATGAAAAAAAGTGGGTGCTTTGGAAAAGAAATGGAGGTAAAGAGAGGAAGAGGTAGACCAGATATGGAATGGAATGAGAAAACTGGGAATTAAAGGGAAAATGTACGCAAGGTGAATGGAGAAAGAGAAATGGAATAAGAAGATGGAAGGATAAGCAGAATGGAACGAGATAAAAACTGAGAATTATGGGACTTTATAGATACGCGCTTCTATTTGAAAATCATTGAACATTACTTATAATTCCTCTTGGAAAATCCAACCCGGCCGATACAAATAAGCTCATTGTCAGTATTGCAAATACTTATTGAACAATATCAAGTTTTTTTAAAGAGAATAAAACAGTACAGGTGCACGCAATCTGGAAGGGGATTTGAAATAAAAAATGCCACTTTTGATACGAATCCAATTTATCCGTAACTGTCTTATTGAGATTGTGAAACCGTTCATTTTTCCAGGCAAAACCAACGGTCGAATAATTCCTTCTTTTAAAAATTTTGTACCGTATCATTAAAGTTGTATTTATGCACGCATGTATGCTTGTGTGTGTACGTAACTAACGGTTACTTCATTTAGCTAATATTACTAATAGAATATATTATCTGGCATCGCACTGTTCGTTACTGTTATCAAAGCAAATCTTATACGCATGCATGTACTATAAGTAGAAAAAAGAACTGTAAATAATTAAAAAATAAATAGTAATAAATTAAGCCAATAAAACTTTGATAGCGGTAATGAGACATAATAAAATCTGCAACACCTGCGCAACCTTCATGAATGACAAAAAAATTATTGGATCTGTACCCAGCTACGAACAACTGTATGAAATGCCATATTAACTGTGCGTCAGGCGGAAGTCAAAGGAGGAAATACGTGCATGACAGCAAATAAACCTACGCAACTTAACATAATAATAAAACCTGAAGAAAGAAGCTAGAATTCCACAGAAATGCGAGACGTAGTCATTCTAATTTACATTTATGTTTTTTCAGTTCGGAAATCTAAGCATGTTTATACTTAAGTTTTTGTTATTCATTTTATGACCGTTTCAATTTTATACAGCAGTAAATAACAAGTAGACGGGTTTTCCTTACTTGACTTGAGTTACATCTTCATTTCATGATAACTATCCAGCTCATAAACGATAATTTACGACCTTCTACAAAAAAAATTGGGTTAATTATATTCATACACAAAAAACAAGAATGTCTAGCGTTAAATTACCGGTAAAGTTCTATGTAATAGGCAAGGGTAATACTAATTTATAGATAAACCGTAGGATAGAATTTTAAAGCCAAAATGTTTTCAAATATCTGCTAAACACCGTAAAAAATTTATTTACTAGCAAAACACAAGCCATGTGCCGTGTTCGTGCGAATAAAGAAGCTGTACATGAAGAAAGCGTTATTACTTTATTAAACATTTAAATTAATTATATTTCAATAATATAATTTAATATATAATATTACAGCTTAAGATTATATAAATAAGTAATTTGAACAAATAACATGCATGTAATGCCATGCAAGAAATAATATTATTAAAAATAAAGAAATAAAATTACTAAAAAGGAAGAAATGCATAAATTAAATAAAGATCTTGTTAGACAGAAAACATATACATAAAAAATTTAGCTCTGGATATATCAGGGAAAGTTCTAACTTACTTAGTAACACCAGTTCTCCCGGTAAATCCGTACACGAATAATCGGGGTGTTAACGCGATATAAAAACATAGAACCGAGGATGCGAAGAGGGTAGCAGGATTTTTAGGAAAAAATAAGTTGGTTACCAAGAGAGAGAGAGAGACAAGAGAAACAAGGAAACTACTCGGCGTGCAGAGAAAGGGAGGAGACGAGGAAGAAGACCTTCGGGAGAAAATCAGAGAGTCAATGAGGGGGAGGGAGTGGGCGGTGGAAGGAAGAAATAGAGTCAGCCTTAGGGTGGATAGAGGCTGTTTTTTTTGGGGGGGGAAATGGGGGAGGAGGTAAGAGGAAGGGAATTAGAAAAGGGATTTTAGCATTCATTTTAAATTGCTCCGGACGGAGATCGTGGAAATGGAACTCCCTGGGCACAATCGATTGCTCCTAGTGTTTCGTCTGCTTTATTTTACTCCTTTTTCTCATCCATGTTTCGTATTTTCTTCTGAATGGCCCTTTGAGATGATAATGCCGGATTCGAAAACTTCTAAACCAATTTATAAGCTCTTATAAAATGCATCCGAAGTTTTTATAGAAATATGGAGTTACCTGTCCTTTCTCGTGAGAATTTGATAAAACAGGACATTGACTATTCTGTTCCCTTCAAAAGAACCACTTCTGAAGGTGAACCTTTGTTTAGCTATAGATTTTAAGCCAAAAACAAAAGTAGCTCAGAACCTGATAGCATTCTGGTAACTTTGAGTCTATTGCATTTATATCGAAAATTTAAATCATGAACTCCGAAGGAACAAATCGAATTCGTCCCTTGTTGTGAAAGTGAATTTATTGGCACACGTACAGGATTTCAATCTATTTGGAAATTGCCAAATATAACTCACGGCGAAATATTATCTTCCGATAAAAGCGCTTTGGTGATAAGAAGACGATTCGTGCATAGTTGACACCGTACGACTATGGATGTATCTTCGACTGGAATGATACATAAAAAATTATTAAAAAATAATCCGTTATTTGGTTTCAATATTTCATGAACTCGCTCATAATTTCTTTCCCGAATATGTATTTTCACAATGTGAAATATTCCATCTCCGGAAATAAAATTAACCTTTAAAGCTATACATATTCAGAACAAAACTTAAAACTGTAAATAACAGTAAATATTACCGAAATCAGGTTAAAACAAAATTTCTAAAGCAAGCAAAGGTTTATCAATTCGGCCGAGGCAAAATTCTTGTCTAAATAAAAGACTAATTTATCAAAAAATCAGGAGAAAAATTCTGCCATGACCGGGAACCAAACAACGGACTTTGATAAGGATAGTCTATCATTAAACTCTCATGACTATTCTCCTATTTAAGTTTAAGGGAGACCCGGTTTCAATACTATGTCATGGTGATAATATTCTCCCGATTTCAAATTTCTCCCATATTCCATCTTATGCCTATCGCATAGAGATCTACTGTCTATTCCTTCTATCACGATAATTATGAAAACACAAATATATTTTCAATGAAACATACCTAATGGAACCAATTTTTTCCGGTAAAATTACATTTTCAACTTTCGTTATGGTATTTCGCCACAAATTAAATAAACCTTAACTCTCCATAAGACAAAATTGAACGCTGACATTTAATTATGAATTTGGATTAAATAGATAACTGCTTCAAACATATACGTTTTAATAATTCAGTTCCACTTTTTGGTGACAAATTACAGTTAACCTATCGTTGAAAGGGTTGTAATATGAATCGTCCAGCTCAGCTTATGCATTTCACCAAATGATTAATTAAAAGGCAACCATGAGGCAAATGAGTGAATCAAATGTATGCGTGAAGCACTAAGTTTTAGTGATACTCATTATCCATTCAATAGAAATAATAATTTGGTAATTATAATTCATTTTTGAAGCCATCGTCGAAAATGGTCCTGGGAAAACATTGTTCATAACGTATGCTAAGCTTCCCACGTAAGAGAGCTGTCTCATTTATATAGGAATCTAAAATTCAATGTCTTGTTTCGTGTAATTTTTATCCTATTTTTCCCACTATTATCAAATATTATTTATGCATATTTTAGCATGTATTTATAATTAGATAAAATACGTAACTTTATGGCTAATAATACGAGGGTATTAGCTTAGCACAGACGAAAATGAGTCTCATAAAGCAGGTAATTTAAAATTAATGGAGGATACCGAGACTTCGTGGAAATTCAAAACGTGGTGAAAATGCGATGTTGCTAAAATTACAACAACACAGCTTTAATAACGCTTCGACTTATTCCACACAACACTATATAAGAACCATACGTTTCTATGAACAATCGCCGTCATCAGGTGATGCTGTTGTTTTAATTTTAACAACGCCGCATTCCCTCCAGAAGTAATTTCAATCGTCAATTGATTTAAATAGTCATAGAATGTTACCGCGTTCGAAAAGTGCCGGTTTCCGAAGCCGCAAGTTCCCCATTCGATCCTCCGCAGAAGCATAGTTATAGGTCAGCTACTGGTTCGCACCAAACTCCGTCCCCTTGAGGACGTTTGAGACCCCGTGACCTCCCCTAGCATTTCGCTAAGGGAAAGCCCTAATTCCGGCGCTGTAGAGGGCCTCCTCATTCCCCACCCCCTCGGACCCTTTCCTGTGTGCGCGAAAGTGTAAATTCAACGTTGGGTTGGTGTCGTAGTCAAGGGGCATTCTGCCGCAAAATATATTCCATACAAAATGTAAAACTATGAGTCGACCCAGCTGGAAACGTTAAAGGGCTTGACTTATAAAACGAGGAGGAGGACTTTGTAATGAGTTGTAGGAGTTGTTTGTTTATGCGTGTGGTCAAATGGGATGCGTAGGATGATACGATCCCGATTCTAAAGGCGCTGGTTCACGTCCAAGCGCGTGAGTATCCGTCATTTTCTGCGCTTGTCTGGAATAATAAAAGGTTCTTTTTTTATTATTTTTTTCGTCTGCTCTTAAGCGTTTATGATATATAGAAAACTAAATGGAGCTGAAATGAAGCAATTCAGTTTTCGGGGAGTAACATTCCGCTTAAGAGTAAGGAACGGTAAAACTTTGGTCAAAACGAAACTTGTGCATCTTTAATTATTTGTAATGTAATATTTACTTTCTCGTATAAGATTCTTATAATGAATTGTGATCGTAAAATTTTTTTACTACAGGTTTTAATTGATATGCACGTTTTAGGTGTCACCGAGTCCGAATTTTTTTGGAATTCTGTCTGTAGCCTTCCTTCTGTTATAGTCTGTTCACTTTCTTAAGTCAACTTTTAGATCTTCATGAACCGGAGTTGTTCTTACGGGTTGCCTAATTTAAGATATTCATAAACCGGAGTTTGCTTGAAACGTGGATACTTTAGAAGAAACCCAAGAGGAATTAAATGTAACGATAAATATACCTATTCAACATTCTTAAATGCACTCATGATTTTAGGACACATAATTAAAAATCGTTGTTTATTTTTTTACATATCGCTAATTAAGGAAATTGTAAAAGCATCGTCAATTTGTTTTTGTATAAAATAAAATGCAATGGAAATTAAAGTGCAAACTATCTTAATTCGAGTTATTTATAAAAAACACAAGTCATTAAAAGGGCTTTCCGCTGCAATAGAAATTGAACCGGAGATTTGTGCTACTCACCCGGAGATTATGGCGATGACCCGGAGATCTCCGGCGTTTAGTTCCAAAGTATCGCTTTTTTTGAGGAACTTACGTTTTGGTTACAAATTTAGCATCTATTAAACCTAGTGATACTACGAATGTTGAAAGGTTCAAGGAGGAACACGTTAACATATGACCAGCCCTGCTCTAAGGGCTAAACATTTCATAAGTACGTGATGAAATTGTCATATCGCGCACAAATTAGGGTACTTGAGCCCTTACGATTTACAGAAAATGTAGATTTTCTCGAAAAAACTATCCGAATGCAATTTGATGAAAATTCGGCCAGTCACAGATCTTAATGTTATCAATAATAGCACATGAGCTATATTCCTAAAAAATAATTATACTGCATTAATAACATTCCTAACAGCAGCAGTATTGTTACTACCAGTAAAATTTCGCGTAAATACGTAACAATACAAACAGCGATATCATTGCGTCTAGTAGACGCATATGTGTGTGTGTGTGTATTTGTCGCTTTACGTTGGAATTGGAGGAAGGTCAAGGAGGCGACGATGGGGCACGGAGGTATCAGCAGCCTGAACTGTTGGTGCATACAGAGTGCATTGGTTCCTCGGTTGGTTCCTTCTACTAATTGGAAAGGGAGGGTTTTGAAAAGGATTACCTACGGGACAGGTATTTCATGGAAGGCTGGTTTCGTTGAGGCTCGGGACGATTATTAGGAACGTTAAACTGTCCCGAAAGGCTATACATATGATTTATGCTTGTTGACCTCGCGCTGAAAAGCAAATTCCGTATATTGAAGGAAGAATGTTTAATCAGCGCTTGAATAATTTCCTTTTCCGTCATTGGGGGTTGGGCTAAGCGAGCTGCTGCTACTTTTTAAAAAAATATACCCTTGCATGTTTCTATGCTTGGAGGGGCTATAGAAGCCAGACGTTATATCCAATTTATATTGGTGTTGGATGTCATTTCCCCAAAAACAATCCAAAAATGATGTTTTAAACTCCTCATAATTTAATGTCTTGGCCCATATACCTGCATCCTCCTCTAACAGTTGTGTTACTATCACGACTTTTTGAGCGGGGGTAATTTTATATAATTCTAAATACGTATCAGCTTGACGTAAAAACCCAAGGGGATGTTCATAGCTTCGTCCTATAAAATTTGGTCGAACTACGCAATTTGAAGGGAGTTGGTAGGTTAACGGGGACTTTAGAAGGTTCTACATGCTCGCTTATTTCGGCACGGATTTTGGACATATCAATTTCCATTCCATCCCTATCTTCTTCGCGAGACCTCTCTAAACTTTTTATTTGTTTACCTTCGTTACGTATTTTATCTGCTAATATTTCATTTTCCTTTTTTATCTCCATTATTGAACCCGCGATTTTACTTTCGCTTTCAGTACAACCAATTTCTACTTGACGTGTCCAATTTTTAGCAATCTCCCGTATTTTAACTTCAAAAGCCGCGTTTTGTTCGTCAAACTTCTTGTGAATTTCGGCATTCTGAATTATTATTTCTTGCCTACATTCGTTAAAATTTTGGTTAGATTCTTTCATTTTATCTTCAAAATTTAACTTTTTGTTCGTCAAACTTTCTATAAATTTCGGCAAAATTTTTGTTAGAATCTTTCATTTTATCATCTAAAGTAAATTTTTGTTCGTCAAACTTCTTATTAATTTCTCGCCTAAATTCGTTAAAATTTTTGTTAGACGCGGTAACATTCTTATTAGATTCCTGCATTTCCCTAAGTAATAGCTCCACTAGACTGCACTCATCACGCGGTTTGCCCGCGCATTCCTCTTCACTCGTAATTTTCTCGGCCATTTCAACTACGTCTTCTAACGGGTCCTCCACTGCCGTGGTGTATAAAATTCCGTTATTTAAGTCGTCATCCGAACTCGTGCGCTTGTCGACGTGGTATTTATCACAGAAATCGGGGCGACGCCGACGTGTCATTTCAATTTACAATCTACAAAACACACGCAAGAACCAGAGATTATTCCGTACATGAAATTAACATACTTATCAAATGAGTTGAACCCAACTCCACATATTAAATAAACAACTTAATATCTAAATAATGTTTAAACTTAATGTTTACACAACTCTGTCAAACATTCCCTTTCCTCGAGCGGTCACTGTTCGGGCACCAAATGTCGCTTTATGTATGCGATTCAATACAACTTAATTTCATTGGATCCGCCCCAGAAGCGAGGGAATGAAACACATCGAGTTGTTTTTTCTTTTGTCAAAATTAACTTATAATTCATTAGTACAAATAGAACAATAATTCAAATAGTACAAAAAATATGAATTTATAACTCTATAGCACAAATAGGACTGAATAATTCAAATAGTACAAAAAAATGTCTTTCCCCAAAGAATTAATACAAAAACGGGATTCCCAGATCCAAAACAGTATTTTTAAGTCAGTCTCATAGAAACGTTTCAAACAACCAGTTGTCGCGCCGGTGTAGGAGGTAGGGTGGACTCTACCGGCATCTTGTACTCTAGAGTCCACGGTACCTGCAGGCAGGGTGGACTCTTATTGTTAGAGTCCACCGTGCCCAAACAATACGCCAGTTAAAACGTACTCCGCCAGGTAACATGGACTCTATCACTTTAAATCAATACTTTCACATATCTCTACATAAATATTTTGAAGAGTGTGTTTGTTCCGACGCGTCGCGACGGGAGATAAAAATTTACAGACGCCGTAAAAAAAATGGTCGAATCCGTCATGAGAAACGTCGTACTCTGCACACCTGTGGGCGCCATATGCGTCGCATATCCAGAAACACGGTGAAACAACTCCTTTTCAACACCTCCCAGGACTCTGAACGAGACGTTCGCACAAGTGCGCGCTTCATAGAACGAGAAACGGCTGGGATTAAGTGCCGCGAAATAATACGGCTTATTTACAGCGCGCGATATGAGTAAAATCGTCCGTTTTGACGCTCATATTTCTGCGCGCGATGCATCACCATTTTAAAAAAGATTTTAAAATGTTTACGTCATCGGTTATCACGTTTTTTTTTATCGATCATCCGATACGGCAAAAGACTACGAGACCGTCGCTGACATTGCGTTGAAAGTCCGAAAATAACGCAGGAATAATTTCAAGAAGGTTTTGATTTATTTATCTTCCAACTAGTTTTATTGGGCATTTTCAGGGACAATATATATACACATGATCTGCCAATAAAAAGGAAGACTCAATACTATATGCTATAATATATTATATGGTTGTAAAAACGACTGTAATTTAAATTGTCCGCGCAAAAAAACACGTTTAACTATGTATCATTCTTAAGTGCAAATTTGAAATCTATACCTGCATTCATTTGAAAATACCACGAAAATTAAAAAAACGAGTGATACCATGGCGATTTTACTTAATTAATAATGAACGATTCAAAACTACAGATTTTATAGCATAAAATGCAGGGTCTCCTTTTAAGGCGCGTTTCGCTTCCAGCATGAGAGCCTATTAGAGTCGGTCTGTCCGTCCGTCTGCATGTTCGTTCCCGGCCTCTAAGAGATTTTCATGAAATATGATATTAAGGACTTACAGTCAAAGAGAATAAGAAAATCATGTAAATGAATCACGTACGCCAATCAGGGGTACCACTTTACTGGTGACAAACATAGAACTTTCCGTCATATCTCGTAAAGTGTTGGTCATATCAAAGTAGTTTTCGAATAAAACTTGTATGCCTAGTAAAGTAGAGTATTTATTTTTAAACAGTTTTATCGAAGGAGTTTCCGTTATCAAGAAAATCAAACAAGAATGTCTTATTTCGAGATGAACTGGAAAAATTTCGTACATGGTCACTTCTTCATTGTTGCTAACATAATCAATCTCACATAAATACGTTTAATTTCCTTACGTGTATATGCAGTATTTTTAAATAGGAAGAAAATAGATTTTTTATGGCGAAGAAAACGTTAAAACGCTATTAATCTTTTGTACACGTATATCATTTCTTTCAAATACATGTTCCATTGCACGAAACGCACCAGTTGTGTTACGCTGTAAACTTTCCTAACTTGTTCATTGTTATACACATAAAGAAACATACATACACACACATATCTCTTCGCAAAATCCAAGAGATTCCTACGCATAAAAATGCTTCTCTAGTTCGAGAACGTATCTCGCGGGTAAAAAAACTCACCATGCTGTAACGCCGCATCCTCTGCCTTAGAATAGCGTCGAAACGGCAATAATAACGGCTCTGAAAAGAGAGCCACCTTGCATGATGCACGCATTGAAAAAAACATTATGGCATTTTAAAAAATAGAAGATTATTCGACTCATCGCCGAGTCTTTCGAGCAGTAAATGGAAAAAGAATGTTACGAGACCTTTAATAACCTCATCAATTCCCTTGCATGGGATTACAGCGCAGAGAGCCTCTCTATACCGAAAGAAAAATTAAATATTCTTATCACCTACTGAAGAACTTTAGAGAAAATATATTGTGCTCGAAATGATCATTCCCCATGCAATGCTTCGCATTATACTAGTTTTCAAGGAAGAGATAAAAAGGGTACCATAACTGAGAGGAAAAAAAACCAGCGTTTGATATTTTACGCAATTTGCAAAGTCTTGTTTTCGGAAAGCATAGAACAAAATTCCATAAAAAGCGCATAAAAAACGTTTCATTAACATAAAATCGTTCACACAACCCAGCTCAGACACCAAGAAAATACACAGGTTTTCGTGGATTATTCTCCCTAAATATTCGGCGCAAACTCAACACGAAATCAGCATATCGGGAGAGATCAAATGTGCACGGTTGCAACGGAAGCTGTATTTATAATCGATGGAGTGAATAATGCGCGTTTTATAGGTTTTCGCAAGAGTTTATGAGTTCAGTTTGGTATGCATTTTAACTTCCTCGGCAAATTCCCGCAAGCTCATTGCTTCCTCCATGCGCAGCAGCCTACGAATAAGCTGGGTTACGTCAGCTGGAAATTTAAGGGCATATAAAAAAATCACATTCTGATCCTATCTCACCTCGTTATCTACAGCATTTCGTTAGGGCTTCTGTTAACATATGCTCGCGTTTTCCATCCCGCATCCGATTCCTGATCTGGGAACAGGAAAAAAAATCGCTTGAAAATTTTAACGGAAAATATTTTTTTCTTCTTATTTACTATCGCGTGCACCTCTTTCCATCAAAATAACGGCAGATTCTTTACCGTGTTAAGCGTTGCTTTTTTAATTCCCTGAAAGTAACAAGTTTCAAAATGCTGACCTTATAAAAATGTGTGACTCCTTCATTTCAGTGCCACCTGACATCAGCGACGCGGAGACCAGCTCGGATATAACCGTGCAGGAAGGTGAAAACGCCACGCTCCAGTGCAGGGCCACAGGTCACCCTTCGCCGAGGATACTGTGGAGGAGAGAAGACGGGGAGAGCCTCGTGATCAGGAAAGGATTCAGAGATGTGGCGAGAGGTGAGGAAGGACAAAATAATAACTGCTTCATTATCTGAAGGCTATGTGGAAACAACTTTAAGACTGCTTGAGCTGTTATAATTTGCTAGAAACGCGTGTTGAGATCCAACCACTCATTTCGCGTCCAAACACGTGTAACTTTGATTTGAATCACGTAGTAACACCCCTGCTCTGCTATTATACGAATTCTAATAAATCTAAAACGTTGGTTAATTTTCACACTTGTGCGTAAAAGATACCTGCGAGAAACAAACAGGACGATAACTGACTAAACGCTAACGATTTATACGGGTACATCAAACGGAATGTAGCTCGAAAGTACTTAACGGTATCATACGTTAGCAAAACAAAACAGAGAAAAACATCCGATTCTCATTCCGGGACAATACGCTTACGGTTCAAAAACAACCTCCCACACTTCTAGAGAATCTAATAATCATTTTCCAGGAACGATATATCACCCTGGAGAGAGGGACATTTCTGGATTTTTCATCGGGAACTGAGAGGGGGACAAAAACAAAACCGGAGTGGGGGAAGAGAAGGCGGAATATTTTTAAGACCTGTGCAGAAATTCGCAACGCCGTTTATTTCCGAGCCTTTCGCGTCCTCCTCAACGTTCTACTGTTTTTTTTTCATCCGTTCCGACTAAAGAGAAAGAATTATATATATATATATATATATATATATATATATATATATATATATATATATATATATATATATATATAGCTGGACACATCGCCATTTATGGAGAAACAATCCTTCAACTGACACAATGGCATTTCTTTTTTCGAGAGGAGCGCAGAGTGCTTTCGTGCATTCAAGTGCATTTCGAATCGGAAACTGTCCGCAAAAGCTCGAGCAGGGAGGACAGTAAATCACTTTTATGCCATCATCAAGTGAGACATACAGACGTAAAAAAAAACACACTCGAGCTGCGCTGTCTTTCTATAGAACGCCATAAAAGCGCTGTTATGCCCCGTAGAACAAAGGACAAAAGGGCGAATGTGCTTATACGTAGGTACTGCGTTTCCCCCCCAAGCGTTCTCATCCTACGTTTGCGCAGAAATCCGGTTAATTTGTTTGGGATTGAATTTTGGCGTTTTCAACGTTCTGCGTCTCTTTTGAACACGTCCTTTCGCGCATGTCTGGATGCGCGTGGGTTTCTATGCAGGTAGGCGTACGTGTAATTATGCGGTTAAAGCCTTCTTAATATAAAATCGCTCGATCAAGAATCCCCTCTGGCACAAAGTATACGTAGTCCTCAGTTGTTTCGATAGATGGTTAAATTGCTCTCAAAACCTCAGACACTGAAGCAGTACCACTTTTAATGTAAGACAATGGATTAGTTAACTTTAGATATAACAAAACATATGTTAAATTAACTGTGACATTTTGCGGGATATTATTTATCCTTCATTTTTTCTGTCACACTGCGTAAAACTATTTTGACGCGTTTTTAGCGGATCTTACGACTAGGTAGAAGATTTCAATTTTGTAGGAATTCTTCAATAAAGCATAAAAAGTCAATGGCGTAAAAAAAATCCCCGTAAAAGACCCGGCTTCAATTCCAGGATATAATTTTTTTCCGGAGAGATAACACGTAAAAAGCAATTTTTCGACACGCAGTCTTTCATTCATTTGAAAATTAAAATTAGGAACAAATGACCATCGATCTTCGGACTGGGACTGTTTTAAATAAAAATGAATGGAGTTCCTTATTAATTCCCATTAATTCGAAATCGTTCAAATTTACTGTTTATATCACGCAATTTGGGGAAAATTCCATTTAACCGTTTTTTGCCTTGGCGAATAAGTTGTAGTGAAAACTCGAGCTTCCATTCTGATACGCTTACGAAAGAGTATATTACGATTTAACTCGATAACATTTAAATTCATGTTCCATCATTTTTACGGGCACTTTACTGCAGTAACTTAAGCAGTAAATATACCTCAAAATTAAGACAGACAAACGTCCTGGTGTTCCGGGATTTATCCCAGCAGTCAGTGCTTTCTTCCTGTGTCCCGAAAAGCATCATAGCTTCTGCAATAAAACAAAACGAACTACTATTTTACTTGCCTCCGTTACGTGACAGTATTATATATTTTCTTTATAGTACATCGAAGCAAACTTCATAATTGTTACCCCATGAGCAAAACGCAATTTATGTTTGTAATCGAATTTAATAACGTACTGTGTACATTAGTCATAAAAAATTATCACATCAATCAAGTGTGCTATTTCGTCATTTTATGACGTAAACCTTTTGATAACCTTTGACGAGTTCTTCAATTCCGGATAAATATTTGCTACTCCATTCGAGAGCAATCAAGGGAACTATAGCATTTATTAAAGAGAAGGCCAAGGCTGAAGGCAGGTATGGCAAACCTATGGCACGCGGAAAGATTTTAGTTGGCAGGCAACCGACAAAATTGTATATTGATTATCTCCTTAACATTTTTATAAGGAGATTGCAATTTTGTAGAAAAATAATTGACTGATGGTGAAGTTTTGTCCGAGAAAAAAGATGCTTATTGCTCGGTAATTGTCGTTCGGCCATGAATGATCCGGAATGACGAGTCTTTTATAGACAATATATCGAATTTGATATAATCGATCAATCGTTTTCTGAGCTCTAAGCCTGAGAATGAATGACCAAGCTGTAAAATTATTTATTTATTGATGTATTTAAAATTGACATGTAAGCTTTAAAAGGAATGACAATATTTGCGATTTTGGCCTCAAGGATCTTACAATTAGTTAATAGATTTTCAAGGAACGTTAAAATTTCTATTTGAAGGGGAAAAACAGTCGTGAAAAAGCATTAAGGATCATACGAGTATGTAATGATACTGAGTAGATGATCCTTCTGCACTGACTGTAAAGTCATGCGTGATATCGGAAAATTTAAGTTTATAGGAAATTCCTGAAATTTTATATTTGTACTTGAGTTGAATATTCGTCCACTATTTAGGTACATTTTTTTAGAATATCGTTTAAATCGGCTTACTCTAACAGTTTTTTAGCTTCCGTAACAATTGTTTTATAAACACTAACCTAATAGCGGCCTTGACTACTGAAAAATTTACAAAATTATGCTTTCAAATTTACTAATTTATTCTATTATATTTCTGTACTTTCCGTAAAACCGTGACAATCTTACACTTTATCTCAATAGCTTATCACAAGTAGTCATTTCCTAATAGGCAGAGAGTTATCCATGAACATGGATAAAATTCTTGCGTTTTTCTTCCTCTATAAAATTCGGTAAGATATTTCGCTATGCAGATTTCTCCCGTTAACGTAATTGACCAATTATGAAAATGTTGTCACTAATTATAAGCACAAATTTAGCTTATCTTATTGTTTTTATTGTTATATCTCCACATATTCGGTTAGTATGGCCTTGTTTGCAAATGGTATCAATGCGAAAATGTACGCTCAATTTGTGAGCTTTCCGTATTTTTTTTTTTGCTTTCGGAGATATTCAAAATAAAAATTTTTAATGAGACCAACCGAAATTGTACATTTAAAAAAACTCAAATCTAAGGAAAAACAAATGACAGCTGTACAGAAATATGCCTTCTATGTTTCAGCTCTCTATAATTTACGGTTTCGTCACCATCTCAATTTAAGCAGGTGTACAGCCAGCCAGACAGACGCCAAAGTGAAACTACAAGTGCATATTTTTTAAAGCCCAGTAAAAACGCAGGAACGGATAATAAAATAAAACCATGCAGTTTGTAGAATAATAATTATTTCGAGGTACTATACTCCAATTATCCCCGTTAAATAGCACATTATTAATAAGAGCATTTTTAAAAATAATACGAGACTTTAAAAAAAATCGTACTTTTTTTATTAAATTTTTGCCTCTCGGCGAGCTTTTTGCGCTTCCCTTTTAATTCCACGAAATGAACACGCTATTCATTCCTCATCACGCCCCATTTAATTTCATTTATATTATTTATATCGCCGGAAAACCGCTTCCCCCATGCAAAACGTTAACCTCCCTCTATCTCTAATTTTTTCGAAAATCCGCGCTCGGCTTCCGATACATCCAAAAAGCATTTACATTCACTCTTCCCTCCCGATTAAAATTAAACAACAAAAACACGCCTCCTCTCGCTCCGGTATTTATTCGGACGAGTAAATTTTCGCCGCGGAAGAGGTGACCGAATTGGAGTAATCGAAAGACGTGAACGGCGAGCATCGAATGAATAGTTTATCTGCGGTCTCCGCGCGAGGAAACGTACCGTTGGGTTTTGAAAAAACTTCGGCCTTTCTTCTCTCTTTCTTCTCCTATCTTTCTATTTTCCCCGCGGAGACCAAAAAAAAAATAAAATAAACTATTATAAGTTCTGGGTCCGCGCTCCATTCCGTTTGGAAGGATACAGGAAAAGGGGTGGGGCAAGGGAGCGTCGGAATGAAATCTATTCTCGAATGCCGTGAGGAATCAATGTGCGTGGAGAGACCCCTTTCCGGGAGGAATAGGAATTGGCGAAAAGAATGAAGGGAAGAGAAAAGGGAGTAGAAAGGAAGAGACGAAAACCCTGACGGGGTACACTTCTCTGTGATCTTACGCACTGCGCATCCGCAATTCGGATAAATGATTTCCGACTCTCTCGTGTTGAAGTGTTTTCGTCTCTTATTTCTACTACTTAAGCCAGCGGTTACTTTTTACCCTTTCCTTGGCTAAGAAACCCTTTAGTTATACTGCGAAATTCTGCGAAACCTTTAAACTCTCTGACTACTTTACAGTTTAATAAGGCGTATTTGTGTTAAAATATTGTGGATTTATACTGAAAACAAGTCATAATTATTTCAGTTAATTTTTTGCATGAAGTTTACTAAAAACCTCGCAAATATTCAGGGGTGTTCGAGAAAGCCAGATTAAAAAGCACCGACTTAGACGAAAAGAAGTCTTGTTTAACAATTGAACTTCTTAGTTGTTCCTCATGACATTACATTGTACGTATTTGCCTTTTCTACCAACACAACGGAGTGACCTCAAACTATCGAAAGTTTCGAAATTTGGTAGAATATTTCCAGTATATCCCCACAAAGAACAGAATATTTTGTCTATCATTATATTAGACTTGCATTTAATTATTAACAATACTACGTATGTTTTAAAAAACTTTTTCATATCATGACAACGTAACTTTTCTTTACATTTAATGATTTCAAAGCTTGTAACATAACGCATTTTACTTAAATGCGTTTACTTAAAAAAAAAATACTACTTTAAAAATCGTTAAGCTGAAAGGAATCATTCAAAATCGCTCATTATGTTATCTCCGATAAATTTTATTAATATTACATATTTATAATCCACTAGGAAAGCCCTAAGTATGTGGAATTCCATAATGAGGAAAACTAATAAAACAAACTATGCAATAATTCCACTAATAATATAGTGAAATTATGACTGTTTGTTGTATTATTTTTCCTATTATTACTTTATTAATTATTTATTTGTGATTCCATTAAAACATTTTTGTATATCTTTGCTAGAGGAGAAACAGGAATAACATCCGCTACTCTCGAAGGAACGTTGAAGAGATGGAAGTATGGTTGAATAGCTATCGATACGAATAACCCTGAAACATTACGCGCTTTCATAACCCACCACGAAACCGTATCAAAAAAACACACCCACATCTCGCATCACCTTACGCATAAAGGAATGATCACCATTAAATAAGAACCAGATGGGTGACGGAATTACATTAACCGCTCTCCTTCAACAAAGTTTTTTTTCTCTTGGGAGAGAGAATACGAGAGTTAAAAAAACGCGAGTCTATTTTTTCGCCCCTTTGAATAGAGAGAGAGAGAGAGAGAGCGCGCGAAAGATAAGAAGAAGCGATTGGAACGGTCCAGGGAATTGTGAGTTAAGGTTTTAGGATAAAGGGAAATTGCGGAAGTGATGGGGAGCGAGCTAGAGAGAGAGGGGGAGAGGGGGGGAGGAGAGGGGGGAGAGGGAGGAAGAATGTTAAAGGGGAAAGAGGTTGGGAAGAAGAAGGAAGTAACCGAACGGAAAGTTTTTTTTAAGGACGCGGGGGCCAATGGAAAAGTCAGGGAGGCGAACAGACGAAAGGGAGATGGAGAGAGAGAGAGAAAGAGAAGAACGAAATATTGTATTAGTTTGATCGAAAAAAAAGAGGGGAGGAATAAGATGGAGGAGGATGAGGGGAAGAAGAAAAGGAAACGAGGTAAAACGGTCGTAAAAAATTGAAACTGAGGAAGAGGAGGAAGAGACGCCGTATAGGCAGACTGCATTAAATAAATCGATACCAATTTCGGTACATATCGTCCGAACCGTTCTTTCCCCGCCGCCGAAAACGGCGAAATAAAATTCCGATGAAACTCCTCGTCTTCCTTCTCTCGCACGGACCCAGTAGTGAGAAATCGGAAAGTGAAAACGCTTTACGGAAGCTTTTGGCGAAAAGCTTGAAGAAGAATGCCGCGCCATAAAGGCGCCATAAGGTCGGGAGATATCCGTAGCCTGAGTAATATGGCCGTCTTTTGATGTTCAAAAGACCAAAGCAATTCAGTTACATGAATTTATTCATGCAATACGGATCCCAAAGTAGATGATTTTTTTCAATTTCGGGAAATAACATGGGGAATTACGGTAAAGACGGGAAGGACTATCATACGTGTTATACTGTATTATTCCACCGTGCATGAAATTGGATCACGATTTGCCAACGATATAAAAAGGTGGAACTAATACAGCAATAAAAAGAAAAGTGATTCCGAAGCAGTACGTGAATATCTCTAAACAAGGAATTTTAAAACGTTGTTTATATTGGAGGCATATGATACAACTTTGCTATGCCTAAGTTGAACGTATAAGTAAAATTCGAACTAGTAAAATAAACAAGGTTAGTGCAGCGAAGTATCGTCATAAAGAGTTTAAAAAAATGACTTGCGCAAAAACATTTACAAGCCCAGGCAGAATTGCAAAAGTGAATTAACTTCGCAAAGCAGTTTTTTGAATATTTACATCATACTATATTAATTTGTTGGATACATAATTATATTTTAACGTTGGATTCTAGAACAAGGTTATAAAATTAGAATTTGCAGGCGAAATGCTCATCTTGTATTTCCAACGTTGTTTTGGATATGTTTTTTCAAGAGCTTCGTTTATAAGCTCTCGTGTCTCTCGCGGAAATTTGCAACACTTCCTTAAGAAAAATACCAAAACCGCCAAATTTCTCGATGAGATATAGGGGATTGTACGTTGTCGAGTGTATTTATTTAGGCACATGTTTGTGAAACGTGATCAGTTGGATATGGTATTTTAGTTTATTCGCCAAAAACTTATATTTTTTTATAACCCTCAGCTACCAAAATGAGTGCAATTTTCATAACAGTTAAATTGAAATTTCCGCCAAGCGTAAGGCTGTTTGGATAATTTTCGATCATGATACAAAAATATAGTCATTTTTCCGTTTTGAACAGTATAACTCTCTACCTCTTTACCTCTCCCACTCTTCTCTCCCATTCTTTCTCCCTCTTCTCTCTTCTCTTTTCCTTTCTTGTTCTCCTTTCTCCCCCCCTCTCTCTCTCTCCACCTCTGTCCCATAATCTACCCCTCTCTATCTCTTACCTCTCCCCTCCCCTTTAACTACCTATCTCTCAACTCTATTTCTATATTTCTCGTCTCTCTCTCTCCCCTTCTCCCTTCCCCCTCTCCCTCTCTATTCCTCTCCCCCTTCTCCCCCGCTCTACCTCTATCCAAATCTCACCCCTCTCTCTTTCCCTCCTAGAATATTTAAGGAGATATTCCAGGAGCGTTAGCCAAAGCATTTTCCGAAGGATTTCCGAACTCCGAGCGGGGAATTCCGAATCCGTGAAACAAAACAAAAAAAATTTGCCTCAATTATTCGCGGGGTGATAATTGTTTCATTCCCTGCGTTAACGGGCTCCATTTGACGAATTAACGAATTCATTCCGGCTCGCGAAACTTGGAAAATTTAATGGAGCAGCGCGAAGGCTTTCGCTGGGAAGTAAAAAGAAAAAATGTGGCAGATAATGAATGCTCTCCCGTAATGCGAAAAATGTCACTCCGTCCTTAAAAATCAAGGAAAGAAGGCACAAGAAAAATATATCGCGATTAATGAAAAAAATTGCGGAGCGAGAAACGAACCGAAGAGATAAATATTTGAAAAAAAACAAGGAAGGAACGTTTTTCTCTCTCTCTCTCGGAAGTAGGTCGGCTTGGAATAATTGCACCAATCCCTTAAAAGACCTCAGCTGCAGTGGAGAGGGGATGTGGACTTCCAATTTTCGTCGGTAATGACATATACTAGTTTTGGAAGAGCTTTGTAGTTCGCCCTGGCGGAAAAATTCCTAAGTTCTGCCTTATTTCATCGCATTACGGAGCCTCGTGATTTCGTCCGATTCCCCTGAAAACTAACAATTATTTTAAAATTCAACTAAAAGGCATTTGATGGGTTTGATGTACTTATTCTTTCCGCTAAAACGAAGATTTTAATTATAACGAAAAGATGAGCATTTAATTTAGGGGTGATGAAGATTATAAAATTAATGTGCTTCTGCCAAGCAATGTCTGTGAAAACCTGTAAAATCCTCATGTATTTCAAGAGTGTACACAATTTAGAATATCTACTTAATTTTCACCGAAGACAAGTACTAGAACATATCAACTGGAATATAATTTCCTAGATAACTCTTCCGAAATTTAAAGCTAAAAAGATAAATGCGTTTTCTATAATGATGAGAAGTTGGGTGTAAAAATTTATAAAAATGTGTCGTATATAACCTCATATAACAGACACTTCCTCGTGGATTTTATTAACACATAAAATATGATTTTTTAAAAGGACAATGAAGCATTATCATCGTTTAAACTTCATAAAAATGTATAACGTTATATTTTAATGTATCGAAAGTAAGATCGAAAAAATCTCCATATTTAATTACTAATTTACTAATGTTAGAATTTGAAACAAATACCTAAACTGATTTAAGAAACACTAAAATAGGTACATTAATTACTGCTACAAATAAGTAAATATAGTACTCAAAGTTGCCCTGGATTAAAAAAATTAATTAAAAACTATCGCATAAATACAGCCATTTACTGTTTTTTAATATTTCACTGCAATATGTTCACTAAATAATCACCAAAAGCTGACAATATCACCAAATAATCTCTAAGTTAATCATATCAATATTTTAATCGATTTAAAATTCAAGTCTTTATTCTATGTTCCATGTTTCATACTTAGCCACGACGCAAGAAATTTTTTTCCCCGCAACATAAAACTATCACGTCCCTAATTTTCTATCACAGCCGCAAATTTTCTTCTAAAAAGTAAACAAGAAACGATTTCCTTGATTGTGGAATCTAACAATACGTCAAAAAAGTACGATGATCCATATAAAAAATACCTCTCTTACTGGAAACATGTCGTTTTAGCTGGGCTAGATAATAGCCCGGACCAGACTGCTCCATTTCCGGGGAATATTTACGACCCGAGATGAAGAAATGGATAAACTTTCACGCCCACCCTCTCCCTCTTGCTTCTAGCAGGACCACGGATATCAAAACCGCGACCTAATTTTCCAAGGGTTCGCCCTAATGTCCTCCACCCCTCAGGACCCCAAAGTCCGGTCTCGTTTTCCTCGGTGCAACAATGGGAGGGACTAAATTGGATGCGATCAACTAAATCAGCTTTCGCAGTTTGCGAGTTGGTCGGCGCAGTGTGAAGCAGTACGTTCTCGTGACCCCTTATCCTCTCCTCCTTCCCCATCCCCTCCTACTAAACACTCCCTAGGTCTACATTCGCAGCATAAAATGGTGGTCGTAACCCCATCTCTCGGAATTAATAAAAAAAAATAACAAAAACAACGCGAAGAATTAGCGGGTGACGCGGTCGAAATGAGCAACCTTAACGCGAGAGGGGGGGGGAAAAAAATAAAAGACGAACGTTTACGAGAAATAAAATAATGAATGAAAAATAAAAAAACCTCTCGCGAGTTCGTCGGGAGCGAAAGACAAATGAATATCACCATGAATTAGAAAAAAAGCAGGCCGTTAAAACATTTGGTATCGCACTTGTAAAGAAAATAATAATTTAAAATTTTTAAGCCGCGGCGCGAGAACTTTACGGTTTTAGCCTTTCAAAGGCATTGGCTATATTTTTATTAAACAAAAACAAGCGACGAGTGTAATGTTAAAAAAAATATGGGTATAATTAATCGCGATATACTTATTATGCACGCTTCATCAGCCGCCGCTTCGCTCGGCTCGGTTTTACGGTCAAACGGAATTTTAAAGCGAGCCGAAAAAAGAAAGGAATGAAAGGTAGAAACTTTTGAAAGTATTACAAAAAATAACTTTGGTTTGCGAATGATCAATAATCGATCAAGTGAGAACACGAGCCCGTCAGACGCTTTATGCTGCAAATTGAAACGGAATAATAGATTACGTGCGGCACGAATGATAACACCAGTCCCCGCGATGAAATACAACGGATTTATTTGTTTATTTTATTTTATTTTATTCTTTAGGAGGAAAGCGAATGTTTTCGCGGATATCGTTATAACTCGCGAAACTTTTTTCGGAACAGACTCTCCTAAAACTTGAAGCAAAAACTGACGCAATATTTATTCCTTACGCTTCAGATTGGAAATGTTTGCACAACTTGGATAATAGAATGACGTAAATTTAGTAAAAACCCGTGCGTTTCGCGTGTATTTTCAACGAAATTGTTAAATAAACGTATAGTGTTAACAAACTAACATTTGGACTGTAATTAACGATTTTCAACACACACACTTCCTCAAACAATATCGCATAGTGAAATTTTCAGTTATAAATATCCCGAAGGTTCCATTCGGAGACGGCGTCAGAAACCTTTTAGTTCTCATCAATGAATTTCATGGCCCGCGGTAAACCAAAGATAAATAAAAAAAAAACATCCCATTTTCATGGATCGACAAACTTTCGATAAAAGTACTAGGGCCTTAAAAAAAATAATAAAAAATAAAAAAGATAGTCCTTTGGGAGAGTGCCGCTAGATGGCCCAGTCGATCCAGGTCAGGTCTTATATAAAGAACAAAGAGAGAGAGAGAGAGAGAGAAGGAGTTTTCGCACACACTATCTAATATCCCTTTCCACTACTATTTCCCTCTTCATCTCTCATCTCTTCGCTTTCTCTCTCTCTCTCTTTCTCTCTCTGTCCCTCCGAGATCTCTTGCAACACTCCGTACAGTCATCCTTTAAAGCACAGGCAGTTTACTCAACTCGTTCCCAAGTCCGAGAAAGAAGGAGGGAGGAGAAAAAAAGATGAAGACGCAGAGGGAGAGAGAGAGAAAGAGAGAGAGAGAAATGGTAATACAGAGAGAGAGAAAGAGGCAAGCAGAGAGAGAGAGAGAAAGGGTGAAAGGGGGAGGGAGGTGTCGGCATGGAAAACAGGCGCGAGAGGGTGGAAACTTTTCTCATTCACGAGACACGGGTGGAAAGGGAGTGAGAGGAAGGTCGGGTTGGATGGAGGAGGTGGAGGAGAAGAATAGGAAGAGGGGGGGAGGGGAGGGGGGAGGGTTGCTAGTAGAAGACGCAGTAAGAGGGAGAGAGAACGGTAAAAGTAGAGGAGGGGAGGAAGAAGAAAAAAAGACGAGTTTGGGGTAATTAGGGTCGTTTGAAAGAGGAGGGAGTGGAGAGAGAAAGGAGGTGGAAGAGAGAGGGAGAGAGAGAGAGAAAAGGATGAGAGGGAGAGAGAGAGAGAGTGGGTTTGCTTTAAGATTCCTAACCCTGCGAGGAAGGAGATAGGAAAGACCTTTTTTTTACGGCGGGGAGTGAAATGGGGTGAAGGAAATTGTCGGGGCCTCCGAAATGTCCTAAGCTTGGGGGCATGGAAAATAAGGGGATGGAGATGAAGAGGTGGGGGTGGGAGGGGGTGTGGGTGGGGGGAGGAGAGGAAACGAGGGGAAGGGAGATGGAGGAGAATCAACGGAGGGAGGAGGACCGAGATAGAAAGGAAAGGAAAGGAGGGGGAGGGCAAACGTTAAGAGGGAGATGAACGGGCCGGAGAAACACGGGACGCAGGTATTGAGATAAGATGAGGAATTTTGTGTGGAGGAAATTGGATCGAATTCTCCCTTTTACGGTTTTTTTCTCTACCATGTCGTTGCCTCGCCCTTACCAGACAAGACGACGAGAGGAGAATCTTGTATGAAATTTATTATTTTTTGGTAAGCAAATACTGAAGCCTTTTTCGCAAATTTACACATATTCCTCACAGCGACGCAGAATTATTTTATAAGAAACCGAAGACAAGCTTTTCGATGCGTCCAAGGTTGAAATTGCATGAAAACTGGAAACTCAATAGTTTCACCAACGTGAAACTATGAGAGGCTAGAGAATACATCTAATGTTTAGCATGAGGGTACCTATGCAAACATAACAAGATAACATACGCTTACATGCACGTAGCTGTATACAAACACACAAGCTTATAATACAGCATACACCAGCTTTTTGGCAGTCTACACTGTATAAAATGGTTAGATATCATATTAAAAGATTTACAGAACTTATATTATTCTATTTTTAGCAAAATATTTATATACATCTTCGGGTAAGATGTTCGATAGCTGCTTTAAGACCTTATTCAGCAATTTAAAAATCTACCCAGGATTTGTCCGCATAACCTTTCAATGGCTAATGTGATAAACAGGAAAAGAAAACAAAACACGTTCTTTCAGTGTGCATTTTAATTAACTAATTTCTAAGTACTTACAATTAGAGAAAATACTGCTTAAGTATTTCTAATAGACTCAGAGTAAATTAATTCTTTTTTTTGCGCGGAAAAACTCTTCAAGGTAAAATTCACATTGATTAATGTTAACCTACACTTGACTTTTGAAACAACTGTTATTTCATTATCATTGAAAACTAACCGTATTACCTTCGGTCAAAGTAACCTTTATACCGGCGAACCAGATGCTAGGTAAAGTTAGAGTTTTAACCTAGATTATAATTTCATTACACGGTTCACTGCGAATGAACTAGTGGCGGTCTATCCAACTTTTTAAACAAATGAAATTCGATATTCCTTTAAAATTCCTATAAGGCCACGGTAGAAAAATAAAAAAATAAACAACTCCAACGTATATTTTACCACAAGAATGCTTGTAACAACACTCCACCATGACAGGGAAATTCCGACGGAACGTTAGTCACACATAACCCTTAGCTTAGCAATTCGAGCAAATTATTTCCGCATGCTCATTTAAGCTCTCATCGTTATTCAGATGACGCGATCACAGCAGCCACTACGCGGAATGCAAAATAGGGATTTGTGCAGGAAGGCATCACTTGATTAGTTACTTGACTTCTGTGAAAATCGCTTCGCTTTGGCCACAAGAATAATTTCCAAATGGCAGCGTGAGTCTTCGTATGTGCCTGTTTTGTGCGTGCGTGTGTACGCATTTATGACTCTGTGTATATGTGCATGCATGCATATATACTATATAATATATATGTATGTATACAGGTATCCTCTGGTTTACGTTAAACTTGCGTTCAGCGAAATCGTAGCGCTATGCGAAAACGCGTATACCGAAAATAATTTTCCCAATGGAAACAACGTAATAAGGAAAAATTTTGTTCTTGAGCAGATTTATTCGACTGATAAACATTTTGAAGAGGTTTTATATTTATTTTAAAATTGAAATAACATTATAATAACTGAAAATCGCTACAAATGTCTACTTTTTTTATCTACTCAAAAAAATTCGTTCCTTAACGCCACGATTACGTCATGTGTAATATACACGCGCGCGAGAGGTGTAGGATCATAAAAATATCCGAGAATATAGGCAAGCCACATTTTGTTATCATTTAATATGTAGTAGAATCAACGTATGAATAAAAGGCTTTGAAATTCTTACGCATAAAAAATTAAAGTTCATCCAATATATTGCTGAGAAAATTTTACTCCATTCCCAAATGTCAGTCGCACGCTGATACCAGTCTCTGAATGGCTGATTCGCAATATGATTCGCGTTAACACCGATATATCGAAAATATATGAGCAGACACAAGCGAAAACACGCGCAGCGAGCAGGCGTAAATCGAGGTACACGCAGACACACACATACATACGCCCACATTTCAAATATAAATAGTGACAGGCAGCATTAAATAACAGGTTTAAAATTTTACACTTGAATAATTATACCAAATTTTATTCACTAAATGCACATCATTAATATCTGTCATTTGATGACATTTAGTAATCAATTTGTTTTTTAATTCAGCGGAATGATTTTCAAGAAAAACTGACGCGCACATACTTTTTCCATCTCCAGAATAATTTCAATCTTACTCCGCAAAAAATGTAACTTGCCGCGAAATATCAAATGGAATTCGAATTTTTCCCTCGAAATTTAAGTTTAAAAAAAAAACATGGATAAATAAACATATCTTTCCACCGCTAAAACTTTTCGCATAGATAGTTGCACTTTTTAAAAATGTCCTTGGCCGCATAAGACGGTGAACGCAGTTCCGAACGTTCTCTCGCGTCAGAGCAAGTTATTTGCTCGAGGGAGATGCAAATAGAGCAAAGAAATGCTCGCAGGTTTGCATTCGGGTAAAAGAGCGATCTAAAAAAATAGCGAATTGAGCTCCGTTCGAAGTGAAAAGTATCGCCGCGAGAGAGAAAGAGACCTCATCAAATGAAAATGTTTCGGGTTTTAAGCGGGATGTTCATTTCCGAATTAAACAGTAGGCATTCGCGATACGGCTCAGCTGAGATTCAATCTCCGTACTCTTAGCAATCGCTAAAGCTCCTCTTCTCCAACGAGAGTACCTCATCTTTATCCATACTAATATTCTACTTATCACCATAAAATCTACAAGTAAATTTTTTACGGGAACAACGTTTCAGAGACGAAGACGGAAAATATACCGAAATTTTATTTACCTCGCAATAAATAATAAAAATAAAAACAGTCGCCGATTTCAAGCATAATTTGCTTAGAATACGTGGATAAAATGCTCGGCTCCGTGTATATCTTTCAGGGACTAAGTGTATTTTTATGCGTTCTTAGCAGGCTGTACGCGACGTGAACTCACATAGAATATCACCGCGGTGTCCGTCGTTCATCAAGTAAACCACTCGACTGATTTTTCACGAGATATGTGGAGATATGCACAAAAACTCACCGAGATAAATTCATTTTAGTCTGTGCTGACCGATAAGAGCGTCCCCATTACGTGAACTTTAACGTTTAACTCCTTCACGTCGTAAGCGATCGAAAAATTCTTTCCTAAAACAGTTGGATTAAAAAGGGAGACGATTTATGCCATATATATTTTTTTTAGCGCAAAGCAACCATTTAAGAAAAACTGAAAGATATTTTACAGGAAACATGGGGATGCATTGCATGCACCTGTACCTAAACATCGAAGGCAATTTCAGGTTGTCAAATTCCAGAAAATGCATTTGGAATCTCCTGTATTCATCGACGATATTGCTATACTCTAGAAAAAAAAAGTCCAGTGATATGCATGATATTTCCAAAATATTCGAAATGGATGGAATTGTCGTTTTCGAGGTCTTTCCGAAGAGGCCAATAAATATAAAAGTGAAACTCATGCGTCCTAGAAAGAGATCCAGAATCGATTGGATAGTTACTAAATGAAATGGAATATTACTTTACCCACGATACATATTACTTGATTTCTTCATAATGCACAATATACGATATAACGAAGGATTTTCATGATATTTTTATTTACAATATACCATTGTCTCGATAAAAATACGAGTTAGTATAGTTGCAGTGACGTTTTTTTACTTTCAGTTAACTACGTGTTGGGAAAGGGTTGAGCTGTGAAAGGTAATTCAAAGCACACGAATCTAATGGCCAAATTAATTAAAATCATTCTCACTGTGCAAATAGTCAATATAACCTTTTTAAAATGTTCCTTACAGAAAAGTATTCCGTATATATTACACTGATTGAAGCAGTGAACGCAAATCCTCCTGCAGCGCATTCGACAAACGCGAGCTTAATCGCGATGATGGCCTTGATTATTAGGCAAATATGGATATGAATTTGTATTCACGATCAAAGCAATTCCGCCTTCAAAACGTTATTTCGTTTCACCAAACAGACACGGATCCAAAATAAAAAGCATTCCCCGTGGAGAGTTATCTGTACAGCTTCACGAGTGGGCTATATCGGTTTTTACTCTACACGGTGTTCAGATTCGATAGTCACGATCGGGTGAAACGGTGTAGTTGGTCAAACGTTTTAATTACGACACTGGAAAATGACAATGCAATGATAACCGCCCTATTTTTGACATCAAGCGTGTTTAGGTCGCATACATTCGTTAATTAACGAATTTTTCGTTACGAATTAGCAAAACGTGACAATACAATGATTAACGCCTACTTTTTTTTACACAGTATACTTAGGTCACCTGCATCAGTTAATTAAAGATAAATTTATTCATTTTTAACCAGTGTAAAATAAAACTTATAATGTAAAATAGTCTGTCGATTATTAATTTCCAATCTGTCACAGTCGATTCATTTGAAAACTTTCCCTCGATCTTTAGACTGCCATCCCGTTTTGATAAATATATAAAATCTACATTTCCTCCGTTATTTTCCCTTTGTCGTCATGTTTCTGCCTACGCTTGACGCAGTTCTTTGATTTTTCTCATAAAACTAAATGTTACGCTATAGACCAAATATTACGTATGTTGCTAATTTAAAAAAATAAATTATTCTATGAATGAGTGACATTAAACAACTCACCTATTATCTATTGAATTTTACTACTTTCCGAATTTGACTACGTACATAAAAGGCCTGTTACTATATTTCATATTTATAAAAATATAACTGGCGTTATTCAAGAGAACTGAAAAATATTTCCTCGCAATTTCACTAAAGTAAAGACTTATTATATTTCTTTTTTGGAAATTTTTATATAAGTTATAGGGGAGACCGGGGCAAGTTGACACAGGGGCAGGTTGATACAGTGCGAGTAGCGCGACAATGCGCATGCGTAGGTTTGTGTCTGTTGATGGGGAGAAGCCTCCCACTGGTGCCTCCAGTTCGCACGTGTGTTTGGCGATGCGGCTGTGATTGTGTCAAAGTTATTCTAGTAAAACTGTTTTTGGTAACGTAAAGTAAATATTTTTGTTGTTGTTTGAAGTCACCTGGAGTACTTTGATAAACCTTTTCACATTCTTTCGGATTCAGATGTTATTTGGGCGTCCAAAGGTAAGAAAATTCCGTTGTTGTTGATTGATTATGTGTTGTCTCTTCTTGCGTATCAAGGTTTGAGGGTAATGGCGTCGTTTGGGGCAAGTTGATACATTTTAAATGGGGCACGTTGATACTATGTATCAACTTACCCCAATTACTTCCAATTTTTTTTTCTTGTTTTTCACAGGAAAATGGTCCGGAATTAGATAAAATAGACTAAGCGTGGTGAAGTACCGCGGGAGCTGTTGATTTTGTCCGATGACAGTGAAAGTGATTAACTGACTTTCATTTCCTTTAGAAATTACTTTTTTCAAGAAAAATATTAACGATTTTAAGTAATTTTTTACACACACGCAGCATATTTTTTCAATCATTTTGCTCATTATGCTGTTATCTCTCAAAATTATTATTTTTATTCAATAAAACAATTTTTTGCTCAAGCTTCTTGTTATTGTATCAACCTGCCCCAGGGTGGGGCAAATTGAGACGTTTCGACTTGCCTAACTAAACAGGCTTTCATGGGTTTCTTATTCTAATCTCAGTAGTTATAATAGGCTAAATCAAAAGACGGGGAAATAAGACATAATTTCATGATTTTTAAAAATTTTTAAAATAGAAACAAAAAAATTCAGAAATTAAAAACCAAAAAACGTATCAACTTGCCCCGGTCTCCCCTACTGAAAACTGATACAATTAAGGCAGTAAATTTCTTTGAAAACAACATATGATATCTGCCAGATGACGCGTTTCTTCCGAAATAATTGTACAAGTGTCGAATTCGCTTTGAAAATTAACTGATACGTATTTCTTCCCCGGAAATGTGCTCGACAATACGCACATAGGTTCGTATGGACTGACGTCGGTATATTCCCGTGGTTTGTGACTAGACACTCGACTAAGAATAAAGCAGCCCGCTAGCAAAAGTCCTTTATCATGGGCGGAAAGAATAAAAAAAACACAATGCTGAGGATACAGGCAGGATATACATAAATTCAGATAAAAATTACGGTAATAAGTGAACAGGGTTTCCAATGTGATCAATCAGAGCAAATTTTACATTTGCGTACCTAACATGCGAACATAATAATAATGAAAATAATCCAGCTTTTATTTTGCCGCGCAAAAATATCAAAACGACCGGTAACGGAGCAGGTTATCGAATGATAAATACGAAAGGTTTCTGATTTTTATCGCGTCATTCCCGCTTAAATATCGACGAATATTAGACGACCAGACAAATTATGAAACGAGATTGCGTTTGCGCTATCGAACGAGTGGAAACGCGATGTAAGCCAATCTAACGTTAATGAATAATTGATTAACGATCGATTAATTGAAAACGCACGTTAATTTCAGCAATCCACTGGCTTCGCGGTTACAGAAGAGATTATGAGTCAGACTGGAACCACTGTTAATATTACATGACCTATTGACGAGGTGAACGCAAACATGGAAAACGATTGGCTTGGAGTTAATTAATTTGTCGGCTTGTTTCTCAATTCAAATTTATTTACGTACGATGTGACACGTTACTTTTTAATGACGTTTTGATGGACATTAAAAAACTTACAACTGTAATTTAAAGTTAGGTGACAGATGAAAGTGATTTGACGTGTCAGTCCTTTTATAGTTTAATATAATCGATTTTACATGGCAATAATTAGTGGACTCAATTCTATATATAAATGTATTTGTGAAACGATGGATTGTATACAAATGAACCTTTATGAATAACTTTTAGATGTTTAGTACCTTCATACGAATTAAGTTAATTTCATTTACATTAGCATGTGTTAAAATATTTCCTTGAACTTCGATGATGCTTAAGGCCTTTCTAGTTTTTCCAAAGCACTTTGTTTACAGGCATTATCCCACATGATTTTGTTGCTCTATGTAACTATGTATCTATCGCATCAAGAGATCTCACTCGAGAAAATGTGATGGTAAATAATATAAAAATTATAATGACATTTTAAATACAGCATGACTTTGACATTTGACTTTTAAAAGATTTTTATTTTCTCAAAAACATAGAGCATCTTAATTCCATCGTTATATATTCATACATTGCTTATTTAAACCTCACCATTAATGGTCACGGGTGTAAATTTAAGGAATTTTTTTTGTTTTCCGTACAACCCGATAAGCGTAATTTTGGTAAATTCGCTAAAATGTAGTTTATCTTGAGGGCGAACGATTCTATAATCAAAAAACCTACAGTTTCCGTATACAAACGAGATCTGTGCATCGAATCGACTCTTATATGAAAATAAACGGTATAAAAGTAAATCTTCATTCTTTCAGGCGTTCTTCGGCTAAAGTACCAATGTTGTACCATCATTTTAAGGATTTTTTTAGTGCAAATCAAAAATATGCTGCGCCAATTCTCATATTACTCAAATGGAGAAATTAAACGGTCCTGGACCGTTATATTATACATTGTCTACCTATAAGCCTTCTTAGGTGACACTCTATTGGAAGCTGAAAGAATGGTTAAGATAGATACAACCGTTTTCGAATTATCCGAAATTATTTGGAATATGAATACACGAGAATAACTATGCAAATTACCAAATAGAATTGAATATACGTTACTGAAAATTCAAGTTGTTTTATAAATATGCTACAAATATATTAGAATATATCAGAAAGGAATATCAATATATCTATTAGAATATACCAGAAATATTAGATGATATTCTGCCGTGAAGCTGAAAGGAAACCGAAAATAACGCCAACGCTACTTATAAATACAACGTTCAATAATAAAATATTTAAATAATTATATTTCCCAAATGAATTTCTGCCAATTACTTATTAGTACTACATTAAACGATTGTTTCCGAGAAAAAACTACTTATCTTCAGGAAAATCGGTATAAAAACACTTGAATGATCACGTTCTTTAAATCGGAAACAAACCCGCTTCATTCAAATATCTGACAGATTTTTACATTCGAGAGGGAAAAAAAGACAGGCGTCGCTATGACGACTGCAAGAATGAAACAAAAAAAACAACACCGCGGTCCTTCCGCACGACAGAACGAGCAGCTAACCTATAGCGCCGTCGATTTTCTTTCCAAAAAGCGACGAAATTCGGATCGCCGTTAACCGAATCGCTGGAATTTCGGCGTTAATGGGTTATATGCATGCGTTCGTTCATTCATCATTACCGATTATCACCCAGTTCATCGTCCCGGCTTCCATGATGTGAGTGGGTGGTTATGTGTGTGTGTGTGGGTTGGGCACGGAACCTGTCACCCTAAGTGGAAGTAGGGCCATAAGCTAATGAAATAGTGTTCTTTCTGCATCCCTCTCTCTCTGTCTCTCTTTCACTCGCCGCCTCTCTTGTTTGTGAATGCATTCTCGCTGGGGTAGGATATTGTCGGGAGATGAGTGACGAGAAAAGGCTGAAAGGACGGATTGGCGATGGAACAATAGAATCAAAGACGGGACAAAGCGTGTGAATACATCTATCGGGAAAGATAGACACACGATAAAGGATACGTTGGTATCAATGGAATTTTTCATTTCCGCGCTGCGAACAACCTAAAAAAAAAAAAAGTCGTGGAAGATGAAAATGAAAATTATTCTGGAAAAGCGAAAACTTGGTTTCTTCAAAGACAGAGAAAGACACAATCAGCGAAGATGAAAAACAATCCGAAAGGGAAGGGATGACACGAAAACGAACATTTCTTTGCGAAGGAAATGAAATTGGCCGATAAACATGACAGTCTCTAGGTTAACTTTGGAAAATTTCTGCGTGTAAGTCGCCGTTATAACGAATGATTACTTTAAGATAAATGACACAGTTTAAAAACTTTCCTTCGGTGCAAATAAATACTTGCAATACCACACGAACATTTAGGCTACGAAACAACCATCGATGGTGATTCTTAAATGTGCTACCGGTGGATAAAGACTGATGATGAATTGTTTGTAGCTTAAAAGTACACCTGGTTTCCTCACTAAATTGAACATGTATAGTATTGAATTATATTCCAGTTATAAGGTGACCTGGATGATTTTCTCTTGAATTAAAAATCATGTAAATCATAATGAAAGAGGAAGGGAAGACATACTGTAAAAAGTAGAATGACGAAGAGAATATTTTTTATGCATACATTAAAAATACGAAGTAAAAACATTGCGAACCTTGTAAATTAACATACAAAGCTATTGAAAATCAAGAGCATGAGAATACATAAAAATAAAGATGTCAGAATTCTGTCCCCTAAAAGAAACATGGAAAAGAAAAATCAGAATTTAGTAAAAATGCAACATTTTAAACAAAGATAACATTCGATAAAGAACGAACATGAGGTCTTATAACAAACCATGAGTTATTTAAATCTTAAACTCAGTTATGATCCGAGCAAATATTAAAATATTTCCATATACAGTACTGTATCACTGTAAGGTTTTAACTCGAATTACAGCGACATCGATTTCCCGATGTAATTTTATTCATTACCGTGTACAAAATTTACAATGTCTTTACAACATCAAAGATACAACGCCACAATTATATCCTTACACTGTTGTTATTGAACGCGATGCTTTGAAAATGATGAATTATTCCGTTTCTACGAATCATAGCTTAGTTTCCAGAACGGAAATCAACATCAACTATAAGGTGATCGTTTTAAATATGAATCCTTTATTCTATCAATATGTCTTCTAAATTAGAATTCTAGATTAGATATCTTGAATGCACGATGGAGCATGTTGGAAGAAACTAGCTGTAATGTAGTATGTGGGATTTTGAGCTGCTAAATGTTACTCCCTAATTCATCCAAATCGCGTGGATTATTGATGTAGGCATTATTCTTGATCTTGTCCCGAATGAGCAAATCTAAAGGATGTTAGTGATAATTTCCATGCTCCCAGTGAATTTATGACCAAAATTATTACTAGAATCAAAGTTTCCGTGTTAAAATTATCAAATCTGTGCATGTAGTATTGCCTAATGCATAATCTAAAATTGCTACGTAAGATATTAACAGTCCATCGGATATTTTCCAACATGAAACAATCAAACAGTTTAAGATTGCGCAAAGGTAGGTTTTAGATGGAGGCATAAAAAATAAAAGATGAGAAATAAATGAAAACATCCAAATGAAGCGGCAAATATTGACATAAGGATACATATGGAAAAGAAATATAGTATGTGGGAGATGAACGCTAGACGGTAGACGACAAAAAGGAAATCCCAGAAGGCTCCGAACGGAAACAGGATAACGCAAAGAGAGATATGCGTGTGTGTGGAAGGCAAGAAAAGAAACCATAAAAAGGGTTAATGGATACCGAGAATGCGGAATATTAAAGATCGCACGATAGTACAGAAGAATCTGCACCAACAAAACCGCGGAATGTAGACGCGAAGCTAATTCGAGGGAACCGTTACTACACAGCCATCCGTGTTTGAACGCTTTGCAAATATTTTTTCGTCGCGGAAACCTGCCATCAAACGTTGAAAATTGTAGGTTTTTTTTATTGTAGTACTTCCTCCAATCCTTCAAAGGAAATCGCGAGGAAAACGACAAGGAGAAAAGGGATCTGGGGAGGGGGGAGGGGAACAAGACCCAGATTTCGAAACAAAACGGCAGCGTCGGAATAAGGACGTTTTGATGACCGTTAACCATAGAGGACGCTGGGAAAAAAACGACATTCACGTGATATAGTATGCAGACGCCGCGGAGGACAATGCGCTCGCGCATACACACACATGCTTATAAAGTACGGTCACACACACAAACGAACGTATGCATGGAACATAGAGTTTCCAGTCATCCTGAATAGGGATATTACGCGAGGTAAGAGAAGCAATAGGAATAGTTGTTGTGGGAGTTAGTCCGGATAGTAGGACGGGGGCTAGAGATATATATATGCGGACTGCGTAGTCTAAACTGAGAACTAGGCAGGGAGAGGAATGAGCGACAGGGTGAGGGGGGAGGCGTCTTCCAATCCCGCAAATGACGTCGATCGTGCCTACTCCCACGCCCTTCTCCCACCCCCCCCCCCCTCCCTCCCCCCACCTTTGCGTTCCTGCACAGACACAAACGACAATGCCTCTAGACTCCTCGGCACCCGCGGAGACAATAGGAGATGGAGGGGGGGAGGGGGGTGACCCTTTACAAATAGGGTGCTGTAAATCGAGGCGTGTGTGGGACCCACCGAAACCGGTTCGAACCACGCCTTTTACACCCATCCCACCACACCATTCTCTTCCACGCCTATGGCAGTATTGCCTAACCCTGCGCCCCCTCCCTTCTTCTTGGATGGTTGGAGGATTGAATGGGGTAGGGTGGTAGGGGTTAAGGAAAGATTTAGGGGCTGTGTCGGAAGGGGTATGTCACGTGATCATCCTCCTCTCCCTTTCTCTCCCCCACCCCCCACCCCTCTCCCCCACCCACCCCCTCCCTCTCCTCCCCCTCCCCCCCCTCTCTCCCTCCACACACACACACTCTCCCGCAAGCTTCTCGAACATGCGGATTGCATGGGATTCGCTGGATATGGAGGATAAGAGGTTGGAAGGCAATCGACATGACTCCAGCCGCTAATCATTCTATATAGGGATGTGATTGGTATGGAGTTAGAGGCCTCTCTCTCTCTCTCTCTCTGACTCCCTTTCTCTCTCTCTCTCTCAATATATTGAATGCGGGGCGCTTGATGGCATTCAGCTGTTTCGCCTAATGGTGGTTATGTTTGAGGAATCGCTAGGATTCCTGCGCAAATGTTGATGAATGAGTCGGAAATGCGTGGGGAGTTCGGGGTTTCCGTTCTCTCCTCCGCGGGATGCCATGGAGACGGAGGAAAATATCATGCGGGTAGGGGTGAAAAAAAATACGACGACGTTAGGGGAGATATTAATTAAAAACGAATTTTTAGGTGGATTAACTCTTTCTAAAACATTTTAAAATGCCGAGAATGCATCAAACTCGATGCCTTACAGCTAAATTCATGCAACACAATTGCTGGTTATAGGTTCAATAAGAGTAGGTTTTCATTAGTTTTGCCTTAATCCATTTCTAAATAAATTTCCTTCATAAAATTTTCCGTCTTTTCCACCGCTCTTCATCTATGACAGAACTAGCACCTATTTGATTCGTTCCATAGGATGCATTTTAACGATATTCGACATTTCATAATTGTAGAAGCAATAGTTAAAATTAAAATACTAGAGTCATACCAATAATTTAGAGCCTGCAATTATCGTTCATGTTAATATATAGAATGCAAATGGCAGACCTATGTCATAACGCTCAGTCAGGTCAGCCATAAACATATGAAAATAAAAGCTGAAATTCCAACTCAAATAGCCCATGATATAATTTAATTAGGTTTTAAATATATATTTTGAAATTCTCCGATATTACTGCGCATTGGGAACGTGTCGCTCTCAGGATAACATTAATTTCAATTTCCGTACGTACTATGATATAATTTAATTAAATTCATAATTATTTTTTTAAATCCTTACAGCAAATCCGAAAACTAGTGCAGTCAAATTATGAGAAAAAAAGTTTAAAATTCAACGTCAGCATTCTATAATAGAAACATTTATTAAAAATTTAGAAAATATCCGACGTTACAAAAGATTTGAAACGTGTCGCAATCAGGTTAGTCAACTTAAGGTAAACAAAAACAGAATTTTCAACCTTTAAATCTCATGAGAGTAACACGCTTAGTTAACTCGAGGTTTTTGGCGTACATTGCCTACTCCTTGTTGTTAAGTCTAGCGGAAGTGAATGACAAAAACGAAGCAAAAAACTTATCGCTCAACAAATCCGACGCGTGGCGAATGTAATTAACTGCAATTCTTCCTACTCAGGCGTCTGTTTAAATTTCGTGTATAACGGACAAAGAGTGCAACGAATCTGATTATGTTTGTGTGTGTGTGTGTGCGCGCGCCGGTCAGACAAAGCGCTGCGGGAGCTTAACTAATTTTCGGAGAAATAAAGCATTTCTCAGGAGCGGAGGAGAAGAAGAAAAATAAATAAAACGAGCGTACATTGAAACAGCGCATTAATTTTCGCGGGCGCCGTTCACAAACTTTGGGAGAGAATAAAATTTTGCCTCCATTTTCATCCGCGAAAGCATTTTACTATTAAATGACTATTTTAAAGCCTCCCGCGATATTTCACTCGCCGTGAGGAGAAATGTTTTTTTTTTTAATTTTAATCACATTTCGGGATTTAATTCGAAATATCCGAAAACTATATTACATTCTTTTTTTCCTCGTAAATGGGAATTAATTCGCCGTGCTGGAAAAACGCTCAAATATGTATAATTTAATTAGTCACGTGTAATTGAAAGTTAATGGCGAGGAGTAGGCAAATTAAAGTGCGGCACTTCGCGGGTATGCTAATTTAAAATGATTTGTCATGGGAATTCGATAAACTGCATCACGGAATTCCCAATTTAACATATGGGAAAAATAACAACATCAAAACTAAAGAAAGTTAGTTATTATTTTAATAGATGGTAAAACATTAACTTTACGTTTTTATACATATTTAAGGCCGAAAATAAAAGAGTGCGGTATTAATGAGAACGTCTATGGTATGGATTATTGCTGATATAATGTTACAGATAATTAGAATGTTCAGATCAGTTCGAACGGAACGATAAGCAAGACATTTCGGACTGCGCTTAAGCAGTACTTCGAACACGCACTCAAGTACTTTCTACTTGAGTTTGTTGCGTAAAGCTAGCAGCGTGGATAAATCAACAAGGAAACAAAACGGGTCGCGTATGGCATTTATCACATAAATCATTTGTGTCACAACACTATTTGGTGTTGTGAAAAGTTTTATAAAAAAGGATGCTTTTGTGCCAGTTTAGTTGCATTGTTGTCCACACACCACAAAGATATATCAAAAGTTGTTCTACGCGGTCTCTCTCGCTCTATTTATCATTTTTATCGCGTTTTATTTTATAAACGCGCTTAGGTTTTCGCTCTCTGTCTAATTGTGCAATCGATTATGTTAAACTAGGAAGTAAAAGGTAAGAGACGTGAGACTGAAATTTACAGGTTGTATTTGATCTATGATGTCATTTATTGCACTTCCAAAGATTTTTTTGGAAAAATCGGTGGGCGGCAGAGGGTGTATTAATTGAATTAAGCAGCCCCTTCCAAATTTTTTATCGCCATGCACAGTAAAACTCGTTTATTACGTATTTTAGGGGACCGACTTATTGCTTCGATATAAGCGTGATGTCGTTATATACGAGAAACATGGTTTTTGGCCTATATATCCCATATAACACGTAGACACGTAAGCTGTGCTATCCTGCTATTTAGAACCGGCCACCCTTAGATACCGGCAATTACACACATACAATTCATTTTGTATTTCTTTCTTTTATTATTAATTTTTGTGTGAATTGTATTTGTGTAATACCACAATTTCCACTTTAAAATTTCTTAAAATATAAGATGTATATATTACGTATTTACTCCGTATACTTCTGTGGCTGGCGAGTAAGCATGGCGTTTTTTGTTTACGTAAGCCATTTGCATTTTCTAGATGTTTTGGTGTACTTCTACAATTTCCAGTTTTATCGCTTTTTATTATTTAAAAAATTACCCATCCATTGAATATGGCATCAAAATAAATACCTAAAAGCAAGGAACAGGAGAGAAAAGGTTGGTTTAACGCTAACACAAAAGCTGGAGATGATCAAACGAATGTAAAAAGGAGAAAATAGAGCAGCCATAGCAAAAGAATTCAACATCGGATCTTCCACGCTCTACGATATCAAGGTGGGTAAGGCTAAATTAATGAATTTTTTGTAATATTCTGAGACGAGTAAATCAATTAATAAACATCATACGCTTCATAAGCCAAAAATGGAGGAACTGGATAAAATATTGTGACTGGTTTTCACAAAAATGTTCAGAAGAATTAAATAATTTCGTCCTTTTCTAATAGAGTAAATAAAGATAAATAAATAATCCAATAAATTCAATTTTGGGAACAGGTTCACCGTCGTACACCCCAAACTTCCCGGAAGCCCTAAAATTTTCAATAGTCTTTTGTATTGCATGTAATCCTAGCAACGTATGAAATAAGAATGGGTAAATAGTATCTAGATCTAACTACGTGTGGAAGAATTAAAATGGAAAATGCAAACCCCACGCATAGTTATGTTTGGGGAGCACAATTTTGTTTGGTTATTGCTAAATTTCCGATTTCAAAATCTAAAAACGCTCCCCTAACTGGCTATTTCTCCTAATCGGCTATCCCTAAGATAGCCGAATAACACAGATTTTACTGTATCTGCAGTGAGTAGACTTCAATTCCGCGTTTACATATGCAAAGAGATGCTTATCAACTTCGCGGCATGTAAAATGTTCGATTGCTATTACACACGATTTTTTAAATTACCAATTTACATTATAATTATTATTATGGTCATTAATTTCCATAAAAATTTCACATTTTTAATATCAATTTCAAAACAAAGGGATCGTGGAAATTCGTATGGAAGGGGTAGAGGGAGGAAGTGCGCGGTAAACGGACGGAAACTATTCATTACTTATCGCTCCGCTCGCTAAAATTCGTTATATATGGGGCATTTTTTGACACGGGACCAAACATTTGATCTTTACAGCCGAGAATTCGTAAAATGTGTGTTCGTTACATCCGAGAAATTTAACCAATGTCCGTATTGAGAAGTCCAAGCGACCGAGACATTTCTTCGTTATAGCCGAGATTTCGTTTTAAGCGTGATCGTTATAAACTAGTTTTACTGTAGTCCATGTTACGCGTATGGTAAAATTATATACCTATGTGAAGTATAGTGACGATATCTTCAAAGGTATATGTATAGCGGACAAACAAAAACAGAATATCAGATTTATAGATATTAAATAATTTTAAGTTCACAATTCTAAATAAATCCCAATAAATAAAACGTGCTTTTTCATATTTCGTCCGCAAATAAAGCTCCCATTTTTAGTAGCTCATATTAAGCCATTCACCTAATTTTACGATGAGTTTATTGACAATAACCAAGACGGTAACATATCACCATGTCCTCAGCATGATTTGAACCTGTAATCCAAGCATTGGGGAATATACGCTAACCATCCTTCTGCTAACGATTAAAAATTCATGATAACGAAAAAAATATATAGTTTAGATTTACATTTACATGAATACCCTTCAAGCCGCCACAAAAGTTTGGCAGGGGGTGAGCTTTTCAAGATAACATTTTCTACAAATTGAATATCGGAGGAAATCAGCGACGTGGTAATTACTCAAATAATAAAACTACAAAAATCAGAAGCCAAAATTTGAAAATCTCAGGTGAATTATGCCTCAGAATAGAATTACTTTGCCAACTGACGTTTGCGAGAACGTTCGTTATGCAAATCAAAAGAGAATGAACTCTGCGAAAATGTTGGAAATGAAACCGTCACTTTGCTTGAATTCAAATCACCCAACATTTCCTAATTAGTTGTTCGCGAGACTACGCTGTAGTAAGACTAAAATCAATGCGCTTGGCGACACGTCAATTTCTTCCTCTGTACCGGTAGTTAGTCGGAGGAAAAAGATTGTCAACTACATCACAAAAATATACATGGTTTCTATAAAACAATGGACAAAGTCATTAGAAAAATAAACTCGAGCCAGTGGATAACAGATCTCCGTACATGCTCAAACAGAAACAATTACGCGAATTTCTGTGAGTTTACGCATTCGTATTATCGTATTACAAATTTAAATATTTAATTATATATATATATATATGAGTTGTCTCTAGTTGCCCTAAATATATATAGGGCAACTAGGTGCTGAAGGAAACCCAGTGAGCACTTACCGGAAGGAGAGTCGCTGAGGTGTCGGAGAGACACACGTGTGTGTGTGTGTGCGCGTGCGTGCGTGCGTGTGTGTGTGTGTCTTATATTATCAGTGATTGAAGATACATATATTGATAGAAAATGAGAGAAAACGTTTAGTAGGTACTGTTTAAAACTTCAACTCAACCATAGTCTATCATAATTTACAGTGTACAAAAATGTGCATCGGATTATTATTATTATCGCATGCCTTACAGACGAGATAAGTATACAGATGCTTTTTGGATACCCTGAATAAGCAAAACTATGTCACCTCCGCAACGGGCGTCAAAAACAAACTAAATAGCGTCTATGAAACAAAACACACACGCGTCGAATCCTTCATTTTTCCTCCCTCTCGTAGAGAACGTCACTCATGCAAAACTGATGAAAATCTAGCAAACGCAAACGTTAATTTGTCTTCCGCCCTCGGCTCCAGATAACGGCGCTGCATTGTTTCGCTTTACAGTCCGTTCAACTCCGCAGTGCACGACGTTAGCCCAAACAACGCGGGTGCGACGGCCCGTGAGTAATTCCGCAATTTTAAGACACACACAGACTCGTGTACGCTTCCAACAGTGGCGCATTACAGCGCCGCTTCACGGTCGTTTCGACGAGAGAGAGAGAGAGAGATAGAGAGTCCTAAAGCTGTTATAGATTGCCGTTTATTTGTTGACGTCCTCGTTCTAACCGACTGAATAAGTGACCGTTTAAACTCGGGTTTTTAGGCTCTGAATCTCGCGGTTAACGAAGGATTCGATCTTAAACGCTCAATTTTGCGAGATTTGCTGCATTTGGCGTGGATGATCGGCTACTCTCGCCGTGTGAAGAGATAGGATTTACAGATAGGTAGAGAGATAGCGAAAGAGAAAGATAAGCGGAAGAGGCTTAAATGCGTTTCGCCAATATTTGCTGGTTTAGAGTGAGAGCGGCCCGTTGGTCATAAATCCATTGAAGTGGAGTGACGCAGACCCAGTAGGTACGTGCTTGCACCTTCGGAATGCCAAGTCGAGTTAAGCGAAGGGTTCGATCGTCCGAAAGAGAGAGAGAGAGAGACTTATAATGTGACGTGCTCTGATTCGAATGCTGTCCGGTTGGTATCCCCTCCGAAAATAAAACGGAAAACGAATCACTTTGTTTTTGGCAGCGTGGAAATTGAATTTTATTTTGTTACGTCGACGAAAAAATGCCATTTTTGGTTTTATATTATTTGGAATGGAATGGATCTGTAAATGCACCTTTCGTGTTCCACGGTTCGGGGCCGTGACATTACAAATTACCTGATAAACGACCCATTGCTGACGTATATTCATAGTAAATTTTTTTGTTTCGTTACAACATAAAAAAACTTTTCGTTAATTTATAAGTCGTATAAATGCTTCAAACAAATATAATGCTCTGCATTAACATATGATTTATTAAAAATATATATATTTAAGCTCGTGAAGTGTTCTAGAAGCGATAGTACAGAAATTGAGACCAGAAGAGTGAAACTTTTTCTTGCAATCCTAATAATAATAATTTATTAATGATGACCTTTTGAAATTAATTTAAACGAATTCCTGCGAAACAAAAGATTTGAATCAATTAAAAATTTAAATTTAGAACGGTATTATTTGAATGCATACTAATTTCTTTTCAGTTTACAGCAATATTTAAGATTCTACTCTTCGAGAAATGGTGTCATTGAAATAAGAGGAGAAATCAACGGCAAATACCTATTTGCAAGTCCTCTCGTAATAATAATCGATATTCGCTATAAATCCGAAAATTCCATTCCTTAATTGCGCTACTGTAATTACTTAAGCTAAAATTAAAGTCTGAAATCACTTATCGATTTCTTTTGGAAAATAAAGACTTAAGGATTTACTACATATTACTAACAGGCTCACATCGCAAACGATCAGTGCGCTTTAAATTTTAAAATATTTAATATTAGTTTCCAATAAAAATACTTCACGTCCGCAGCGATTTAGTCCAGTTTATAATTTGAAGCGAGATCCATTTGTTATAAAAATATTTTCTCAGCTTAGATACAATGATTTCAGATTTTAGTATCTAGGAGAACATTTCAGCCGATCGAAGTGTTTCAAATCGTTATCAATCATTTCGTATTCTGATCATATCGTGTTTTCCTTTTGTCAACACCCTCTAAATTCGAAAACCTCTGTTAAAAACTTGAAGGTCTTCCTCCAACTTTACGATCGATGTAAAATTTTCATTCAACAACTTAACACACGTATATTTTGGTCACAATAATACCGTCAAGCTATGTTTATCCTAATTTTCACTTATTATCATGTGGTTTTATTTTAACGAATGGAATGCAATTAAATATAACATTGGGTTTTGCATTTACAAATTCATTATGACCAAAAATTCATCCTACACTTCATGTGATAATTCTAGTTATTTTGGTGAATGTGCGAAAGTTCGGCAAATGACGACATTCAAGCAAAATATCAGCTACAATTAGTATTAAATTATTTATACGAAATATTTACTGCAAAATTGAGTCAACGCTAAATATTTCCACTGGAAAACAATAAACCAACAGATTCAAAAGCCATTAAAATGAAGTGAAACAAAATGCGCCCATGTCCATCAAGCGGCCATCATCAGTGGTGAGGTTAGCTTCAGTTCCTTTTCAGAATATACCATCAGCTAATCACCACTGATGACGGTTGCTTTGCATCCGGAATTTCTACCTGTATTTACCAAACATTTTATGACTGATAAAGGTATTATAATAATCGTATTCCTACCATAAAGCGTGCTCGATAATTCTTTACTGCATGGAAACAGTTTTAAAAAATCTACACAGTAACAATGAGAGTTATTTTAAGAGACGAGCGAGGAAGATGGTGGCTTGACTCAATTAAATATAACTGTTCCATTCTTATCACCCTCGCAGTTGACACCCTCGGAGGAGACAGCCTGACCCTCGTGAAGCTTGACCGCAAGCAGATGGGAGCGTATTTGTGCATCGCGTCTAATGACGTGCCGCCGGCAGTCAGCAAGCGAATCACACTCAACGTCAACTGTGAGTATCTCATATAAAACACCTCCGGCGCGTAACACGTGTAAAAACAAATGGATCACGCCGGCCGCGCTGACCATCAATCACCTTCATTCCGATGCCAGCGTGCTTCCGTTGGCCCATTTATCAAGGGAGAGTAATGGCTCGCGGGCTAGATCGTGGAGGTAAGGGACGGAAAAGAAGAAATGGAAAAATGTTTGAGAAACGTACCTTTAAAAAAAATTGGGGCGAGATAAAAAAGGTGAATGAGAACTACACGGATTACTTACCGGATACGCCATTCATTATGCTAAGCATATTGTAAACGTCTCACCTACAAATTATTAATATTTGGAAAAGGATTCAAGTTTAAAATATCAATGCTCAAACGCCTTCGACGTATTTTTAATGTCAAATTTGTGTCAACATTAGTTGCAACCTGTTTGATTTAAATCATGTTCCGCTCATTTATCCGTCAACATTTCTATAGGTTTAAAACCATAAATTTTTAATTTTATCACTAAAATTGAATGCGAGGTTTATTTGATTTGTTTTATTGATGCCGTCCCCGCAAAGTCAATTTTAGGCTTGTATGCAGGTAGGGGAAAAACCCCAAGACGAATCACAACATCCATGCCCGAAGCGGGATTCGAACCCGCGTCTAAATAAGATAAATTAATAAAAACAAGAAGCCTATACGAAACGCAGCCGTTTTAGAATTATTGAGAGAAGAGGTACTTATGCAATTTAATTCCAAAATCAAAGCCGTGGATTCAAAACACGTGGTGTGCCTGCATTTTTAATTGACTGATAATTTAATTAATAAAATGGAGCAAAAATAAGTAAACGACTGATATGCAAAATTGTCACACTCATGCTCAAACGTTAAAAACAGGATTCTATTAAAGATGGCCATGACATGTATTATTAGAACAAAAAACAAAATTCTAATTTACCAGGTTCTATCGAAGTAACGTCGAATAACGTAGCCACAGGAAGATATTCCTCTTTCTTGAAACACTATCCAATCCCAGCAGAAAACTTACTGCAATCTCCATAGTTATATACTACTACTACCGCCTGTGACACGGAGTTCTTGCCTGTTAAATGACAACAGTTCTTGTTAATAAGTTTCTAGGCACTTAAGCATTCTCAATTAATATAAATATTCAGTAAGTGACTTTAGAGAGATTTTAACAGTCAAAGCATAAAAATTCCATAAGTTACAGATTTCACCATAATATTAACCTATTATTACAAACAAAATTATTTCATGTTGTTGAGTAAAAAATCCAGTACTGTATTTCTCTCGTTACCTTACGGTAATGTGACAATGGGGGAATCCGTGGCGTAGTTTTAAGGGCACTGGCCTGCCTGAGATTACCCGGTTCGAATTCTGCGAAAGTAGGATTTTTTCCGGGGTTGCCGGACCCCTATTTGCGCGGCTAACAGGGGGAGTCCACGACAATCACATCTCAGATTTTCTTCAAATTTGCACGGTTGGTAGCAGACCACGAATGATGGAAGTATGTGAAGTAAGAAAACGCAACCCTTTCTCGCCTGTAGTCCGACTCGTTACCTAGAGGTAAAAGTCTACCGTAGATACTGTCTGTAATTTGATACCTACGGTTAATATCAAGGAATAAGAATTTTTTAACATTTTAAGATCGTTTTTCTCGGGAACGAGAAAGAGTTGCGTTTTCTTAATTCACAAACTTCCATTATTCAGGGCCTCCTACCAACGGTGAAAATTTGAAGGAAATCGGCGATGTGAATGTCGTGGACTCCCCTTTAATAGGAGAAAACGCAAATCAGCGCCCGTCCTTCGGAAGGGACTTTAAGCAGTTGGCCCCCATTTGTGCTCTTCTTAGCGAGTAGGCTAATGCCGCCACCGGGTTTCCCTCCTCCCTTCTGCGTGCGCGGTGTGGAAGGCAACGAGAAATCACCACACCATCTGTGTATATTCCCTAGTAATTTAAAACCAATCTTAGTATTGAAAACCACAAAGAAATAAATGTGACAGTGTATTATTGGAATTTATAAAACTAGACCAATGGCCAAATATCCTGTTATTCAAGATACCTACATTATCTGGAAATCCGACACAAAAGCACAAAGTCAATTTAAGTCGCCAATAAAATCATAACCGCTGTAAAAATTTTATTCACATAATTTTAATCATATAATGAAGGGCTAGCTGCCCATGCAGCCCTCCGCTGCCCAACCCGCGTCCCTCCGACCCGCGCGCCCTGACGCCCGCGGTTCTGCGTTGTCGCCACCGCGCACGGAGGCTCGAAGCTACCCGCGCGACTCATTCCCCTCGTACGAATATACATATATTCAAAATATACGAAATCAGGTATGATAAAACCTACACTAAAATTAACTGAAATTAAATAAAGCACTAACTCAGTTACATCAGCATATTGTTAAATTCGAAGGGATCGGACCAAGCACATAATATATAAAATATTTACTATATATATATATATATATATATATATATATATATATATATATATATAAATGCTTAAGGAAAAGGAAAGGTAATAATAAATGTGGAAACAAGGTGTTGGAGGAATCCCAGTGGAAACTTACCTAGATTGAAGCTGGGGGCCAACACCTTGTTGCCACCTTTATTATATATATATATATATATATATAAACATTCAAAACTTTTAAGAATTAAAAGAAAACTCTCGAAAGCGTTGCAAGAAAGCTTTGATGGATGAATACCCTAAAGAGACGGATAAAAAAACCAATAACATGAAAGGCGATATAAATCAGGATAAAATTGACATAGCCAAAGAGAAGACCTGAAATCCTGAATTATTGCTTAAAATTCTTGAAAAGGCGGGAGCTTTACTTCCGTTTTTTTTTAAGCCCGTCTTTTTGATTTTTTTTTGTCTGTCTCACTCTGAAAATATCTTAAACCTAGCTGTGGAGTTAGAACACATTTTCCCATCCAAACAGGACGATTATCTTCCGCATAAATAGATACATAAATCGAATAAGATTTTTTGTTTGTATATATTAATAAGTGTAAAACAATGTCAGCATCATGTTTACGCCAAAATGGTCAAATTATAAGGATTTAAGTGCCTACGCATTCAGAAAAGCATTCAAGTCAACGTCGCAAAAGTTTTTTTTTTAATAAATAGATTTTCGTCAGTGCGACTGCATCTTACAACAGTAAATTAGCTCGTTTCTAATTATAGGAAATAAAACCGATTCCCGCATACTTCATTAGTGTAGAATATTAGATTTACAAAGCGAACAGACTTCCATGCCACTTTCCCTGTAACTTGGTCATTTTGATTATTCTCGAGGAAAGATTCTCTCAGAACCGCGCAAATTAACTCAAGTCGATAACTTTGGCACGAAAGGAGGCGAAATTTAATTCGAAGAGCATTAGATCCCGTACAACTTTTAATTCGTGTACCGAGATTTATTCGCCGGCCATAAAACGCGCTCGGGTCGTGAAATGTGTCATTTGATTCAGTGATTAATCGACTTCGTTTCAGTTGCGCCTGTCATAAAGGTTCCGAACCAGCTCCTAGGGGCGCCACTTGGCACGGACGTCCACTTGGAATGCTACGTGGAAGCGTTCCCCAACACCATCAACTACTGGATCAAGAACCGTGGAGAAATGCTGCTTGACGGGTAAGAAATATCTCGTTTATAAAACTACCGCGGCGAAAAAAATTAACCGATAAGTTATGATGAACTAAAAGGATATTCTTAGTCTGGATATTCTTTGAAAAAATCGGTACAAAATACATTGTACAAACTTTCTAATATATTAATGCGTCGTTTAGTTATCTTTAGAAAATGAAAATCGTATGAGCCTGTTTTTAGAAAATCCAATTTTTGTTCAAGTTGACCAAGAATAAACTAGCCTTATATTCACTCGTTGGGAAAAATGAAATATGTAGTAATATTGCAGACGTATACTCATGTAACTGTGCGAAATTTGATCAAAACCGTTAGAGCCGTTTTTGAGAAAATCAAATTATTGTTAAAGTTGCCTAGAATAAACTAGCGTTATATTAATTTTTTTTTAGAAATATGAACTATTTGGTATTATTGAAGACGTAGACTCAAGTAACTGTACGAAATTTGATCAAAATCGTTAGAGCCGTTTTTGAGAAAATCAAATTGTTGTTAAAAATGCGTAGAATAAACTTCCCTTAATTATTGAGCAATGTCAACCGTTTCTTCATAGGCTCTGCTCAGTATGATAAATCACCTAAGTACGAGATTTCATTCATTTTTGCTTTACCGTTTAGGCTCCAGAGCCAGGAACAGACAGACAGACGGCACTGCAAAAACCACTTTTTCGGATTCAGCGACACCTAAAACGTATATTTCCGTAAAAATCTCGAGGTCGAATTTTTTCGCGATGATAATACTTTCTCGATACTTCGTACGAGAAAGTAAAAAGAAACCTAAGGTAGGCACACGAGTAATGTAACTACTCTTCCTCTTAAACGTACACCATCACAAACTCAACACCCTGGTAACACGAGCTTAATTAAGCGAGATTAATATTTCTCATTTTTTTTTACCGCCGCCAGAATAGAGTCGCTACAGATTGCATCATCGCTTTCGCGGAATGGACGCTCCTGTCACGATTAAAACGACGCTAGTAACGGTTGTGTACGAATGACCAGCGTACACACGAGCGGTGTCCACCAAGCCGGAAAGGGTCAAGCGATAAACCTTCCCAAAAACCTCCCTCCCTCCGAAAAGGGGATGACGCTAGCTGCTTCCAAAGTCAATTCATTTCAACCTCTACCCCCTCTCTCTCTCCCCTCCCCTAACCCTCTCTAACACCCTCCCGAACCCATTCTGGTTGTCACAGATACGTAAAAATTCCTGCTAGAGTTTAGATTGCCGTATAGTTGTGCTTGCATTGGAGGAGGGAGGTTTTTTTTTGGAAGAGGGAGGGAAGGGAATGAGAGATCTGTGTAGAGTAAAAGACTGGGGTGTGGCAGCCCAATGGTCAACACACGTTTCGGCGAAGTGGACAACTGTCAATTGTTTTCGGAGTGTGACGTCATCCAACCTTCACTCCCCCCCCCCCTACACACACACACACCAACTTCCATTTCCGCACCGACAAATTCTGCTCGGAGCAGAGTGCGAGAGAGAGAGAGAGAAAGGGAACAATAGAGGGAGGAGAATTCTGATTACGTGCTTATATGCTTCAATCGCGGCAAAACCGTTTTCGTGATTCATTTCTTTTTCTTCACGCGAAAAAAGAGAGTACGGGTATTTTGGTATTTTTGAGGGTGAAATGGAGGGTGAGAAGATTGGGAAAAAATACTACGACGATGGAAAGCGTGCGCTCTGTCACGCGCATTAAGGGTAATGTTCTTAAAACGGGGAGGGCAGGGTAAGTTTGCCGGCATACTACGAGCGATAGAGCGGAATGCGATTGTTAAGTCAAACAGCGAGAGGGAATTTCGCAATTCGGGGAAAGGAGTGCGGACTCATGCTATAACAGACTACAGGAGAACGACCCGTGTTTGAACTCTTGACTCGCGTTTCGGTCCAATGAATCATGTCCTTATAAATAAACTCGCAAATTCCTCCTCTGTTGGTACGAAGAATAAATATTAACGGTCGCGCTATATTTAGAAAATAACGATTTCGATTTACAATGAATCTGAAGGATCGCAAAATATATAGCATGATATTTTATGCGTTTACAATAATGATCAACTAATTATGAAAGTTGCAACAGTGATTGTTTTTATATCGTTAAGGACAAGAATCAAATGTAACATTGTTAACAAATTCTGAATATGTGACAAAGGTGGAATGAAGTTAGTCGTGATTTCTTAAAACTGAATGTTATGCCGCTAAATGGTTAATAACGAGTAATATTTGTTATCGATAAAATTAAAGTCACGTGTTTAACATTTTTATGGGTTATTAGTGTACACGAATCAATAAATCTCGAAACCTACTAATTCTTCATTTTATTGAGCCCATAACATTTTCTTTCTGTGTTAGAATTAAAAAAATTCTAACATTGATCCATTTACGATGAAATAGAATATAGAAGATTGGTTTTATATAGTTATTATTATAGTGCAGTACATAACTAACATCAACAAGTTAGGGAAGTGTACAGCGTATCACAAATAGGCGCGTTTCGTGCAATGGAGTATTTGAAATAAATGATATTATGTGTAAATAGCATTTTAAAGTTCTTGTCTTCGTCATAAATAATCCATTTTATTCCGTTTAAGAATATTGCTTACACACGTAAGGAAATTAAAAGTGCGTATTTTTCTGAGATTGTATACGTTAGCAACAATCAAGAAGGTACCACGTAAGAAATTTTTCTTGTTCAACTCGAGTTAAGACAATCTTGTTTGATTTTCGTGATAACGGCGACTCTTACGATAAAAAAAGTTTAGGAAAATATATAAGTACTCTAGTTTACTACTTCTAAAAATTTTATTTACCAATACTTTACGAGATATGAAGAAAAGTTCATTTTTATCACAAGTGAAGTGGTACCCCTGTTTGGATTGCGCGATTCATTTACACGAATTTCTCATTGTCTATGGCTGTAAGTCCTTAATATCAAATTTCATGAAAATCACTTCGGTAGAAGCCGAGAACGAACATGCGGACGGACAGACCGAGCCTAATAGGCGCTTATTCTGGAAGCGAAACGCGCCTAAAAAATTGCTCGATGCAATTACCTTATACACAAAAATGTTTACATACTCTTATTTTCAGAAGGAAGCATATCATAGAAGAAGACAAGAATTCTTACAAGGTGCATCTGAAGCTGACGATTCGCTCCTTCAACAAACGCGACATTGGAACTTATACTTGCGTTTCAACCAATTCTCTTGGTAGGGCAGATGGGACTGTCAGACTTTATGGTAAGTTTCTTTTAATACTATCACTATACATAAGTAGTTTTCAATTTTTAGTCTCTTGAATTTAAAAATCTTTGTGAATAAGACTATATACTAAATTATAAATATCAGTTATTAATGTTTCTTAAAATGTATAGGTATTCCTGCATAAAAAGGACTGTAAAACATGAGAACATTATAGTTTTAGTTCCTAAAATACATCGCTACAAAATAACAATCAGCGCATAATTTACAGTAAAATTTATAATTTCCCATACTATGGCGCAGAATTTTATAATTCTATAATAACTGTGGACGGAAACTAGTATTGCCATCATTAAAAAAATAGATCGATAAAGTATTTGATTAAACCGATCTAGAAGAACTGAATTAAATCTAGAAAATTCCAGGCACAAACTATCCGAATTTCCAACTACTTTTTTATTCAGCTCGCCTAAAAAGCACATCTTAAATAAAAAAGTACGTGCATGGGATCCGTACTTAGGGTTCCGAATACTTCCGCGCATGCGCTTACGGTAAAACACCGATCTTTTGTCTGCTGCGCGCGAACGGAGTGCCGATAAATCACGCATTTACGTATTCCGCGGAGAGGGAGAGAGAGAGAGAGGTAGAAAAAGAGCATTGCCTACTTTTTGACAAACATTTCGCCTCCCTCGCTCTCCATGCCTAGGCATCAAGGGGAAACGAAGGAAAATACATTACCTTGGAAAAGAGAGAGAGAGAGAGAGCAGCACTTATTCTCTTTTAAAATGGCGCCAAAGATGGAGGATTCTCGAGCGAGTTTTCAATTCGGGGCACGATCGGAGAGGAATCGGAAGTAAGGCGGGGTAGAAAAGACGTGGAGAGGTTAGAGGAAGGTGAATGGAGGAGGAGGAGGCGAAGAGCTCGACTAGGTAAGTGTGAGTTGGATATTTGAGAGAGAGAGAGAGAGATAGAAATAAAAAATACGAGAAAAAGGGGATAAACCTTGCATCAGGATGTGTCGGAGCCTGAAGCTGAGATGTGTGAAAGAGAAGAATGGAATCAAGACCGGGGAGAAAGGAGGGAGAAGGGGGAGAGGAAGGAGGGAGGAAAGAGGAGGAGGAGGAGGGGAGAAGGTGTGAGTGAGTCTCCCTCTATTTCTCCCCAACCCCCTCTCTCTCTCTCTCTCTCTCTCATTTCCTGCTAAGAAGAAGAAGCGCCCTTCCCAGAAAAGGGTATGATTCCCAGGGATATATATATATATATATATATATATATATATATATAAAGAGGGAAGCTACGCGTAAGAATCTCATTGCTGGCGGAAGGAATTCCAATAAAATGGAAAATGGATTTTTTTTAATGCGACGATTTCTTATTTCTTTTTTTAGGTGGAAGATGAGCGGGGAAAGTATTGTGGAGGATTCGATGTGCTTTCTTTTTCTTTATTATTTCCGAAGGTAAGAAACTTGTCTTATTTCTTCTCGGAGACGTGACCTTGCGCAGTAATCAAATTTTGGAAAAGGAGGCTCTAGTGACGGCGTACCGAGATGAATAAATAATTTTCTATATTATTTTTATAAATTTATATTATTCGCAGATATCTCACGGTATTCCATAATTTTTTATAGGTTTATGTGCATTCAAAAAATAATTAAATATCCTTTCCGTACGAAAAAGATACATTCCAATAAATGCAAAATGAGAATAATATTCAGAATATATACATTTATACAAGCTTGCGTGTAATTTTCACCGCAGTGTAATCGTTTTCACTTTGGTGTGGCTACGAATAAATTCTATAAATAATCTCCTTATAATACTAATGCGAACTTACTTTACAGACACTTTTGGCATTCCGCAATTTGTGTTTAGAAAAACCGACGAAGTTGTCAAAGCCCAACTTTCATATTTCTATAACAGTAGACGTGAGGTTTTATGTTTTACCTAAATCGAAATCTCATCCCTTTCATCTCCAATTACGGTAACTTAATTCATAAATTAAAACAAACGAATTCGATAAATGCTTCATTTAATGCCAAAAGTAGCTTCACTCGTGAGGAATATTTCACGCGATAATTTATTTCTTGTCATTCGTTAAAACTATCCAACTGGATTAATACGCGCTCACGGATAACTGATTATCCCGAATACAGACGACCCACAATAAATCGTTTATATAAAGTCGAACTTCATTCCACCTCTCCCATCCGACTGTTTTCCTTACCCCTTAAAGCACCCCTGTCCCTTTATAACACATTCTTCTGCATCTTTCACCCGGAGTAGAATTTAAAGGCAAACACGAGCTTCCGATTCCACAGGAAACTCAAAAGGTAAAGAAAGGTTCCTTCTGGAATGTAAATCTAACCTTTCGGATTCCCGAACCCATTCTTATATATATATATACCCTATTCCGCTGGGAAAAGCCTCTCTTTGCGTAAGAGAGCTGTCCAAACCACCGTTTTCCTAAGGCGACGGTTACCCCAAAGGAGGGTACTGAGTTCTTATCGCCCAGAAAATGCGATTTGCTTTATCTAGTATTTGAAAACGTGCTTGAGATAGGGACTGATTCGGAATATTAATCTCTGTTTTTATTTATTACTAGGGGGCATGCCCCCTGCTCGCTGACGCTCGCCAATCCCCCCCCCCCCCCCCTATTTGCTCGCTGTTTCTTTGTTCCTACCATGTACCTATTGGATTTACATAAGTTTAACGAGAATATGTTTTGAATATGAGCTTAATAAATATATTTTATAAGGGATGTATGTTTGGTTTTTAATAACAAATTAAGAAAATTAATTGAATAACTCGATTAAAAAATAAACTTAGGGGGCTGAAATTCCCGGTGATTAAAAATGGCTGAGTTATAGAGCGTTAAAGAGAGAGAGAGAGAGAACCAGAAATAGGATTTTAGTAATATAGATAAAAAATATAAATAACATGAATACTGCGTTCGATTTTTTTGCATTAAATTCATGTCTTCGGTCATTTCGATCACGTTTTAATCTTATTTTCGATCTTTAAGCCTTTATTTAAGTGCATATGCACGGAAATTACCGAGGACATCAGTACTGGTTACCATGGAATCTTATTATTGAAATGTTAAAATAATTACCAAAACTCGTGTATAAATTCAAAATATGAGCGAATTCGAATGAGATTTAGTATTCGACGGTAAGAATAAGAATACTCATTCATTTTGGCGTGTTTTAGCTCAAATTTCGTGTCGATAACTTAATTTTCAGATATTTTAAAGAGTAAAAGAATGAAACCCTTCAAACCAAAAAGGTGATTTTTACATGTTATTTTATGGGGATCGACATTCATCCTGTGGAGTCAAACCCGTGACCTTCTTCGATTTTTTCCCATTAACATCGAAATCCTGAGAAACTTCAGGCTTCAAGTTTATTTCTAATCGAGTTAATCACAACATTAGAACGTTACGCATCATGATGATCATTACGATTTTATAATATAGAGAGATGTTGCAAGATTATTTAGGCGCCATCGCTTCATTCAAAAATTAATTAATTTGTGAAGTATCAGCTATCGTTTAAATTAAATTATTATCACATATGGAAGATTGGCAAACTTCCACACAAAATAAAATTATTAGGAACGAGCTCCTTCATAAAGTTTTTTTATTCTATGATTAAGAACGGCCAGTCCAACTAGATAGAGATTAAACTTTTCGATAATAATGCAGCATACGCGAGTGCATTTTCAAACTTACGGTAGAATTATGCGTGCAACTCTAGTTCGTTTTCACCCGGGACTGTTCGACTAATCCTCATTAATCGATAATGCAAGTTAGATCCGTCCTCGTTTCGGTACGATTGTGGAAAATCCCTAATACTGTCTTTGAAATTAATATAAACACAAGTTGAAACACTACATTTATCGTTGTTTTATAATTTTTCATTGGATATTTTCCAAGATAGTCGATTGTTTTAAAATTAGAGAGGGCACCTGTGCACATTTCATGATTATTACAATGAACTGGCAATTTTTTTAAATTTTCATCCTATTATTACGCATATATAACACAGTGAATAGTAGCTTATCGTGCGTGTTTGTTATTGCCCAACGTTCATCATCAATAATTAATATTATTGAATAATTAAAAAACGGTGGAAAAGAAAAATTACAATGACATTTAATGTTAAAACAACGACGCGAACTCCAAATTTCCCCATAATATTAAATATATAATTAAAAAAAAAGATAGCTTGCATTCCAATAGGACCTTACGTATGTCAACCGTGTAAGATCGTTTGCTTCGCTCACCTATTATTTTCAAGCTAATTTAACGCGAACTTAATAAACCTATGAAACGTAAAATTTATGCTACATATACCATACGTTTTAAAATGTAATTATTACCCGTTTTAATTCACTCAACGTTATATTGCTTAAGACGTAGCAAATCTTTAGAATGCGGAGAATAATTCATCGATTCTAAAGTAAATAAAATATACTTGCGCTAAAATTTCACTTGTGTAATTTAAAATTTTAAATCCGAAAATAACAAACTTTTAAATGAATATATGCATATCTATCCAATGTTGTCCAAATATAGGCCTTTATAACACGTTTCCTTAAAAGAAGAACACTCGCTAATGTAATCACTTTGTCAGTCCATCTTCGGACGATCAAATTCTCCGTTATAAGGTTTGTTTGGAAATTTCATTTTGAATTAAAAACCTCTTAACAATTATCAATTTTCCACGGATTGGATCTTCCCAGTAAATTCATAGATTTTTCGATTGGAGGCTTCAAATTCGGAAAATTCAAGATATTGGAATGGTATTGTAGGCAAACTATCTACTGAGGTTATAAAGGAGAGAAGTTTTCACGAATGGGAAAGTCTAATGAAAATATACATTCTAACAGCGCCATTTGCTATCCACGGAAACGTGCTAGAAATTTTTGAGAAAACGTGCTTCTGCAAACGTATCTTACTCTTTTGTCTGCCTCATCCACTACTGTTTTCCACTCCTCTCTCCCTCTCTCTCTCTTTCATCTCTCTCATTCCCCTTCGTCTCTTTCCCTAATTCCTCAACCAATCTTCCTTCTCTATCGTATTTATCTCCCACCTTCCTTCTTTTCCTTTCCCTTTTCATTTCCCCATCTTAATCTCCCATCCTCCATCTCCCAACCTTCACCTCTCCGTAACTCCCCTAAATTTCCTGATCTCCCTGAACTCCCCCCTCCCTTTCCCACTCCATCCCTATCTTCCTCCCTCAGCCCAGCAGTCCAAAAACTTCCCTCGCCCTATTCCCTATTGGCTTAGTTTTCCATTCCGTCGGCCGTAAATCAACTCCGGCTTCTTGGAAATTTTTAAAATCATCGTCTCTCCGCATCCGCGACTTTCGCACGGAGAGGTGGATTCCGCCGTAATCCTCCCCCCCCCCTCCTCCTCCACCTCCCTCCCCCACCCCCCTTCTCCCTCCTCTATCTCCCTCCCCTCTCCCCGTTCCCTTAGAATTCCTTTATCCCCGTCGTAGTTTTTTTCTTACTCCGCGCGAATTCCCGACGTCAGAAGACCACTTTCCTTATCATCGTTCGAATATATCTTCATTTGCGTCTCTTCCTTATCTCTTCCTCCTCCTCCTCCTCTCCGGTTTCACACCCCTCCTCCCCCCCCCTCCCCGATAATTCTGCCGAATCCTCTCGCGCCATGTATGTGGGAATAAATAAACGCGCACGTAAGCCTCGATCATTGATGTTGTTTCACCCGTTTAGATCACCTGAACTCCTTTTATAGCTCTCTGCCTACCTAACTCGTATTTGTTTTTTTTTACCGAAATACTTTCGTTTATTTTCTACTTTGAACGTCGATATCTCCCTCTCTCTCTCTTCCCCTCCCTCTGCAACTCCTTTCTCTTCCCCTGCCTATGTTCTCTCCTCTCATTTCCCTAATCGAATACTCTTGATAGATTTTACTTTCCCAGTTGGTGGTCATTTTTTCTCGATTTGTCATTGACTTCTTATTATTCCCTACGATGATCAATCCGATCACTGCGCATGTTCCGTTGCGTTATGAATAAGATGTATGAAATGACGGAAGAAAAAGGTAGAAATTTAAAAAATCAAACTCTGTATCAAAACTCACGAAGTAATTTATTTTAATTTAAGGCGGGCTTACCGGCCCAATAAAACGCTGAGGATAAATTAATACCAATAAATAATATTTTTATCGCTAACTTGTTTCTTACCAACACAAAATTTAAAGAGTTAGTAGCTATGACGTCAACTGGAAGAGACGGAAGTTGAGCAAAGAATTATATGAAGGGTGAAAATATACGACAAAAACGCTGGTTCCTGCTTTTCGTCGGATCCCAGGTGCTGGTGGGCAATTTCGTTTCGTAATGTGCCATCTAGGTTCATGCCTCTTGGAATGAATGAATAAATAAAATGCGTACAGGAAGCTCAATGCCTATAATACCTTGCGATTCATGTACTATATCAGATTAACGTTCAGAGTCCAGAGTACCCGCTTCTTTAAAAAAGTAAACCGATGCGCGGAAGTGTTGAATACTGCCTGATACGATTTTTTTGTCTATCATTTGGAAATTAACAAGAAATTAAATACTTCAACTTCCTTAAAACCGAAGGTGGTCTAAGTTTATTTATTAATAAAAATTAACATAATTTTAATATTATTCTAGATACAATGTTCATAATACTGGTTTTTGTGGATAAATCATCCAATTTCAAAATTCCCAGTTTAACAACCATAGAAACTGCAAACTATTTGCAATTTAACGTTTGCACAATCCATCAGGTAAGCTTGAGAAAATTTTCAATATACTTTCTTCGGAAAAAATAATGCGTCAAAGCAACTAAAGATGCTATTTTTGACGATCGATCACTCTCAGTTATTTGCGCAAGAAAAAATAAGGGTGATAATCCAAAGCAGTGTTAGGAATCAATATAATATACAAGAAACGAACAAAAATAAACACTTTTCTGCAAGAAGGGCTTATGATTTAAACTAAATGTAATTCCCGACACCGTTCAAATATTTGTTTCCCTGGATAAAATATACGGAACAGTAGTACCATACATAGAATACTTATATGAAACGTCACAGACAAAGGTATCCACTTAGGCTATTTCGTCAAATCATACAAGCTTCGGAATTACTGATTCTAGATGCATTCTAAAACCATGGCAACAAATTGCCCGCTTAACTCTAAAGGTATCCCTTTGCCCTTGTACTGGAGCATTATGGTATTTTCACGCGTTCTATTTATCTTCTTTTTTTTTTATTAAACTTTCATGAAGACCAAGACTGGAAAGAAGATGCTTATTTATAAACTTATATTTTAATCATAATGAATTTATACGATTTTATATACGCACGCACACACACTTAAAAACAAGTGTTAATAATGAATAAAAAATAATGGAGAAAAAACAAATATCATTTCTACAACACAATATTTTCTTTCACATGCACGCCCAAGAAAGTAAGGGACGTATGATTTATGTTGCCCCTATTATATTTTCGAATCTGAATGCAAATTTTCAACGAAATATTCGTTGAAGTTTTGCAAATTGCAATTAATCGAGAAATAATTCATATTCATAAGAGTGGATTCCATAAAAACATATTTCGCTGACTTATTTGAACTAACAGTGGTATCCATAATTGTAAAAATATATTCCTTAATTTGACTAGCGTGTATATTACTGCTGCACTTCAATCATAAATAAAGTTTATGCAAAAATTCTGCGTTAGTCATATGAAGTATTTATTAAATTCTCGGGCGGGTCACGAATGTTGTCCTTTTCAATATCAATGGTGGATGCCTCAGAGGCGAGAAATTGACGAGTTCGTCTTTCACGATCGAATAAGAAGCGAATGAATCAAAGAAATGAGATTCCGAGCGGAGGAGACGGGGAAAAAGAGAAGCTTTTGAACTTCCACCCATCCATGAGGCTTCCACAAAAGGCATCTCACTGAATAAATAATTTCGAATCACTCCCACTTCTATATCAGGGGCCGTGTGTTTACACAATCAGGAAATTCAATTCCGAAGCGACCATTTTCGGATGGGCGTGACCTTTACGCGCGACGCTGTATCCCGATCGCAGTCACAGTGCCCAGTAAATGTCTCCTCTTCCTAAGAATTTCCATCAGTCACCGGTCAATTATCACTTCCGGCGTTGGACCGGTCGCTACGGAGAGTTTTTCCTCGCTTCAAAAGGTCCCAGTGACGTTACGCGGAAGGAAATGAAATTTATTTAAAAGTTAATTAGTGATAAAAAAGAATCGGTCTTGATTGTAACGTTTATTATCACTCAACGCGAGTGGATGTGGAAAACGTTACTACTGCCTCAATATCTCTAATAATAAATAATAATAAAATGAATCCAGCTCTCCATCAGCAATAACAAAGGTTTAAAAAAAAACAGATGATTACACAAAAGAAGCCGTTTTAACCAGAAATTTTCCTTTATCCTCTTCTCTTTCGAACCCCACAATCAGCACTACTGCTGATGGCTGATCCGTGGCCAAAATAAGCATATTTTCATTTACGTCAAATGTTTTAGAGGTTTTGGATATCTTCAACAAGGTGGAAATAAATGCGAACTATGGAAAGGAGAAAAAATTTTTGAACTTTAGTAGGAATCGAAAGGGTAGCTGCTTTAACCAAATAAACTTAACAAGCCATTCTCCATTCTCGAATTTGAGTATTTACGGTATTATTAAAAGATTGCAGTCGAAAATGAATGGATAAAAAATGTATAAACAGGAGAGTAGGTACTCACAAAACCAAACACTCACGAAATCTTACACGCTCAGGGTTTATGGTTAATTATTTAATGCCAGTGTTTTATATAATTCTCTTTTGATATTTTCCTGGACCTGATAAAATATTTCCCTCCAAAAATCCACTGTCTCTTGCACAGTCAAAGTAAGGGTTATGTTGTGATATGTCTTTCTTCTTCTCTTCCGCATTTCATTCCATCCAATTTAATCCATTCCCTCATTAGTCACTTTCCTTTCTGAAACCTCCTTCTACAACAACGAATATATTTTTTACGCCATCGTCTCTTTCCAGCCACGAATTCGATGAATCTACGCTTCAAGTTTGCCCTTTCTTCCTAGTGTTTCGACATTTATAGGTGTTTCCTTTCATTAACATTTTTCACTTTAAATTCGCACGTCTGAGAACTTTTTTTTTCAGCTTCGTCTTTAATCTCAGCATTTATTAATCATTATTTGAATGTAAGTAAGCAGTAGATGTTGTAAAACTTTATGGAAAAAATCTGACAATTGTGTTTCAAGTTGACGACAAAAATTTGGATTCTCTTACTAAAATGAATATTTTCATTCAATTTTTGCAGAGATAAAAATGCCTACCAGGATGCCGATTAGCTCTACAGAAAATCAAGTTGTGACTCAATCAGGTACGGAATATCCCCACCGCATATTTAACCCAAAAAGAAAATTAAATTTTTTGCAATATCAACAGACTAGTAACAAGTAGCGATAAAGCTAGAAGTTTTTATGTCTTTGTGAAGGTTATTCAATCTATCCAGTAGAACACCAAATGATTCTTACGATAAAACATTGAATGAATCAGACATTCATCACATAAAATGTACCGTCCTCTGCGGTTATTAAACGATATTTTATTAAATAAATGTAACTCAAAAGGGCTGATGGAATTTCACTGAGGACGGCATCAGAGAAATTTAATTCTTACATGTATTTTTTATTAGAATGATTTATCGATTTTTATTTTTGGGCATACATATATCCTTTATGAGTTACGGGATTTATTTTGCTGTTCCACGCAAATCTATGAACTTTTCAATTGTTAAGTGAAAAGGACAAATTTTCGTGTTTATCATTAAAAAGAATAATTAATAATCTTATGTCTTTTTAAGGGATTGAACTAAGCACCAAAGGAGCCAAAGCGAAGGATACAACATGGACAACATTCGGTAAGACATTTCTTATTTTTTAGTATATCAGACGTATATTAACAAATATTCGAGATTATGAAAAATAGATAATGAAAATAAAATACGCATTCTACCATAAATCAATTAAATAAGTATCCTTGGGATAACATTTTTATAGAATGTTTTTAAAGTGAACTCAGAATAAAATCAAATTATAAACTAATTATTCAAGTTATTTCAATCAGGAAGTAATTCCCAAAAAAGGTTAGATACTTTACAAAGGCAACGATATTTTTCAAAATAAATTCTTCAATTTAGGACCTGGAAAGATCTATTTTTAACATTATTGGGTAATTATGTGTATTTAAGTTTTTATTCCAAAAATCCCATCACAGAAAATTAGAAATATGAATACAAAAGGTCTGTCCTTTGTCAAAGGAGGAAAGATTTAATTTCCTTTGTTGGAATAAATTCTTGACTTCGTAACTTTATATTACCATACTCTAATCAAAATAATATTCAAAGGCTGCTCTTTTGCACTACATTGTAGCTTGGGAAGCATACAATCTTGATTTTTTTATTATTTATTCCCTAATTACCAATCAAATCTTTAATACAATGATCACAGAAAATATCAATAGAGAAAGCACTGTTTTTCATGGAAAATGTTTTAGTAGCTGGTTTACGGTTGTGATTATATACAGTAACATGAGCGGCCACGAGTATATTATATGCGAAATAAAATATTTCAACTTCAAATTATTTTAATACGAGGCTTTTCCAAATATTATCCAGAACACAAACACTCCACGACGTAAATCACCGAAACACTCTTTCAATTTGTTGCCCCATCTAAATTTCCCCAGATGAAATAGGGTAAATAAATTTAATTAATGGCTGTGACTTTACGCTCGGCGTTTACTTTAGTTAAAATGTCAAATAAAACAAGCCTGTAACAAGAATCGATGATTATATCAATGTGCTAACGTTCTTCTTTGCAGAATTATCTCAAGAAGTAAGTAGGATTGAAATTTTAGTTTCCTTATAATTTTATATTTATATTTTCTCTCGCCCATATTACCAAACCTGGTTTTTAGTGAACACAATCCAGAGTTTCCGTGAACAAGTACCTGTTATTCAACCATTTGGTTTTTGAAAACATTCAACGAAGTACGTAACACTGCCATTCTCTATAGTGGGGTTTCTGAAATGATGATTCGAGAAAGTTTGCAAGGATTCCGCGGCAGCTGTTGAAAAAATACTTTTGCATTAATTCAGATACGCGATAAATGAATAATCAGTAATAACTTAAAAGGAGTCTATTTTACGGAAACCTTACTCAGTTGTCAGGTCTTTCCAAGTATACAAAACTTGCTCGTGCTCCTCAGTTTGTTATCGAATGTCAAAATCGCGTTTTTACGTTGTACTAGAACTGGAAATAATATTCTCCATATTTTATATTAAATATGGTAAAATTGTTGAGTTTGGTTAAGTAAGGATTAGTTTTGCGTTAGTTATGTAAATACACATACACATAAACATGTTCATTGCTATATTTTTATCTTTCCTAATATTTTTTGATATTTTTAACATTTACACAAATTAAAAAAAATATATTGCTATAGCATGGGGCCCGTGCGATTTTAGATGTTCCAGTATAGACCCAAAGATTGAAAAAAAAATTAAACTGCTCTACAATTAAATTAGTGGTGGATGAGAGAGAAAGAGAGAGAGTGAGGAAGAAGTATTTGTTCGGAAATGGTAGTCTATTGGTTTAATAGAAAGTTCGGATTTTACGAATATATTTTACGTTAAAATTTATATTGAAAAATATGATGAGGACGTAAACATTTGAACAAGAAGTTAAAGGATGACACACATCAGTTAAATTAGACGGTGCCACAAAATCGGATCCGTAAACTTTGGGAGTAAATATCCAGATTATAGAAAACTAAAATATTGTTTGAACACTGAGAATGTTAGAGTTAACCGAGAAGGACTACGTTCTAGAAAAATAATCTATATTTGAAAAATATCGAATACCTACAGCTTAACTATGCATATACTGTTACTTCCGATAAAAGCGCTAATAAAAAACAATATTTATATGTTAAAAACCATGTACATCATTAAAGCGGTAAATTTATAAATGCTAATTACTAAAATGACATCTTTACTGAGATTTGGATGTTTCTCATAAGGTTATCTAGCGTCCACATACAGCATTTCTGTTATTTTGTTAAGTAACGCATTAATGTATTGTACGCTATCTAAAACCGCAACATCTTACATCATTATTCGATCCTTGATTTAAAATTACATTTCAGATGGGTTATTATATTACACCCACACACTATAAATATTTAATTTCTTTAAATGTTCTTGCTAAGACACAATTATTTCGGGTCAACTTCTTATGGATTTAAAATAATTTTCTTTCTCGACTCCCCAGCGTCTCCTATAGAACCAGTATCCACGGTGGAGGCGTGGCCGGTCGGCCCAGAGGCCCCTGTTGGTGAAGCGCCGGCCCAAAGAAGACCCACAGCTGCCGAGACGGCCTCAGCCGAGGCGGCCGCAGCTGCAGACGCCAGTGCAAGTGGAAGGGCGGCATCCTCCTCCGCGTCATCTCCTCAGACGCTGCCACCCTCCCCCTTACACCTCCTCCTCCTCCTCCTCGCCCTCTTTCTCTTCCCTCTCGTGGCCACGACAACACACCACATATCTTCCACGCGACCCCCGTACAGGTGACAGTCTTGTGCCCGAAATGTTACGGCGTTGCGAAATAATAATGGAAAATATTGACGACTGAACGTGTGCCGTTGTGCATCGTCATCAATCGTACAGAGTTGCGCCATTCCTGAGAGCGACATAACTAATCAAACAATACAAATAAATATGTAATTCGTGCTTCCGCGTGTGATGTGGTGTTTCCTCGTTTTTTTTTTCATTAAGTTTCCGTTACACCTTTTTTACGTTTTTCTCCGTTGTGCGTTCGTTTGCTTTCTATTTCTTTTTAAGTACATGTTTTCGTGTATAATCTACCTACGCAGTATATTATAGACGTAAACTGTGCTGACTTGACGTACGTGAAACGTTGTGTGTGTCAAAAAAAGAACTGCATGTTTTCGCATGATCAAATGTGTGTATAAAAAAAGGCGAGTATATGTATGACGTCACTGCGTGTGCTTTATGACGATTTAAGAGAACAAAAAAACCGTTACCGCGTGTGAAATGTACCGTGTGATAGACGAGAGACTTTTCGGGTGCTGCCTTGAAGAAAGAAGTTGTTTTTTATTGTGATTACAGAAAAGAGGATTCCGGTGGTCCTTTGACAAGAAGTACCATGTGTGTACATTGCTTCCTGGATGATATTTGAGACTCTGAGCGTTGAGCTAATGATTAGCTGATCGGTCACATGTACTGACTACTTTTGTACAACCGCGGGATGAATACATTCTCCTGAAAATTTTGTGCGTTTCAGCAGCGATATATGTTAAAGGGAATCTATTTATTCGATTACTTATTTATTTATCCTAACAAATGATATTGGTTCTGAACAAGCCGGGGATGTATGGAGAGTTTTCAACAATGCAAATGGCGACTTATTACTTTCTGAATATCATATCACTTAATGGTAAACGTAAATTTAGAGCTGCGATGAGCATATCCGTAAAACTTAAAACAATACCAGTGAACAATAAACAGCAAAAGATTCAGTTCGTAAACACGACGAGCTTCATTTCGTTTCAATTTAAAATTCCGTGCAAGTGATATTTCGTTAAAATTTAAATGGACCAAAAAGGTTAAATAAGCTACTCGTTTCATCTCTGAAATTTGTTTTAAATAATTCTGAAGGTCGAAATTGAAAGCTAAAAGATGTTTCTAGAGAATGATAAATCTAGTCAAAATAGACCGTGTAAAATAACTCTGATGATGTTACTAAACTATCCTTCCTCAAAGATTGTTAAATGATTTATAAAAAAGTGTTATTCAACTTTTTCATCTATGTGAAATGGATGCTAATGGATCCATATGTATAAATTATGTACCGAATGTGATGATTTTTTTAGATGATGAGTGAATATATGCGAGGAGGTATTTGTGTGCCAATCGCGTCAACTCATGAAGTGATCCCTCAAGAAAATAAATTCCTTTGGTTTTGGTGAAAAAAAAGAAATCCCCTGAGCATATCCGGAATAAGATATCCAGCATATCGGAAAAGCAAAGTGTGTACCGAATGCAACATAATATATATATATTTTCAGCCTTGAAAGTTACCAAATAATGAAATGTAAATGAGAATAATTTGTAAAAAATATGAATGGATTGCTACCAGAAATAATAAGCTACCCGTAATACTTCTTATCAGTAGTGGATAAAAGTGAACTGACCGTATATCGTGTTATTATAATGCCAGCGAAATGTTATAAAAAAATGTGGTGCATTTCCCTGAGTTGAAATTTTCTTTTATACACCTCAAACCATTCGTCCGAGATTATTTGTATGTATGGCTATTAATAAAAGCAGATCACTTGATAAATGATGTGTGTATGGTACTTGTGAAATTATAAATGAAGCTGTTTACATTGAATCCTATTAGAAAAAAATTGTTTATGGCCACCTCGCCACTATTTAAACAGTATTCCTTCATTGTTACTGTTAAAATTTTTTATCGTTAATAACTATATTTTTTAATGAAAAAGAAATTATTTGAGAAATTATATCCCGCATAATTTGGTGAATGAAACGAATTTTTCGAGGTAAGTCGAGTATTGCTATTTTTTACCATAATGAAATATATGGTAAATTAATTAATTTATTAATTAATATTAAATTAAATTTGGTTGCATTCCTTTACGTATTTTTATTTTATCACGAATTGAACTTGATATAAATTCTGAAAAGAATAACGAAGATTCAGAAAAATATATCGATTTTGCAATAAAGGTTATTCTCCTTCTATATTCCAAATCATTGGAATAATCCACAATAACTAAAGTTATTAAATTTCATGAAAAAGAGAAAAAATGCGGGTTCATATGGAAAAATGACAGGCGTGGACGGCATATACAATAAGTATAACAGTATTGAAATGTTTGACTAACAAATAAACGAATATCTAACTAGAGCATTGTATGTGTGCTGCCTATAGAAGGCATCATCGCATATAATTACGGCATACAGAAATACACTTTAAAGTGTGCGATTGTTAATTTAGAGACAGTTCAAGAAACAACGCAATATAACGAAAATAAATTTAATTAAGTAACTTTGCTTCTGACTTTGACATAACGCTTATAATTTACAAGGTCGTCCCTTCTAAATTCATGTGCCTTACGTAATTGATGAGCTCATTAACAATAAAAATAGTTCTCAAATAGTTTCCATATTGTTATAAACTGTGTACAATGGAATACAAAAAACTAATTTTGTAAATGTTTCACCTTGCTTTAAATGGAATTAAAATTTAATTCATCATTAATGTTCATAAAACGCTTAGAGATAATAAAAAAAATCCCTTCGAATTTATCTCAAGACTTTCTAAAGCTAAAAAGTATCGTGCTCGGCATGTAAAAATGCCCCTCAAAAATTGCGTAATTTCGGTGGACCGTTGAGCAGCCATTCTTTTAAAAGCACAAGAGACTTAAAGCTTTTTTTCATGCATCTGGCTAAGCTCGTTAAATGGGGTGGTGGAGTAGCACTTGACCATCTCCTTGTATGAAATCCTAAGGCATACAGAGAACGATGATCAACAGGTTGGCTATGATATTGGGAAAAGGAAGGAAGAATGTAAGCCTTCCACATTCTTCGGCCAAAAGACGCATTCCGCGGGTCATTAACCGGAATTCCACAGCAAGCAATACGGGTAGCTAGTTCGCATCGGAGCTAAAGGGTAAGACAGCGTCTGTTGTCGGTAATTGTTTTCGGAAATGCTAAGTACGTAGAGGCCTCCGTGAACAGAAACTAATGTGTGCCGAAATCAAGACTAAATTAAATTTTTCTCTGCCTTATGTTAAGCCCTTACATTATAAGATACGACGAAACGTAACTCGAATAAAATAAAATAAATTATATTAAGAAGTCAATTAAAAAACAACATTTAATGCACTTACGTCACCGAATTTATACGGAGAGATATGTTTCACGAAAAATAATGAAATATGAATGTAACCAAAGAGAAAAAATACAAGACGGATTTCTTCACTTAAAAAACATTAGTTGCGTAATTTATAATTAATTTCACTAGAACTCTTTGGAAAAATCGATAAGAAAGACTTTCAAAATCAATGCAGTTTCAGCGTCAAAATTTTGATTTTTTTATAATTAAATATCGATAATATACTGATAAATAACAGTATTGGCGGTGTAAATGTTCAGCAGTACGATATTTACGGCATACAAACTTGATTATCCGCGGACTTAATCTGCAGCGCCATGCGCATGCTCTTGCTGCCAAAACGTAAGCATTGGCTTTACAACACTTACGTATTTGACATCCGCGGTGATATTCCAACAACATAGCTCCGCCAATGATCAGGGTCTACTTATCAAAGCTTCATCTACCTCAAGTGATGATTCGATCCAAATCTCGATTTATCTGTTTAGTGATTTGTAATAAATTATTTGACAGCATGCCACACTACGTCAGAGAACAATGCAGTAACTGAATAAGGCAGGAGTGCTCAATAACCTCTTGTATGTGGCTCTCAAAATCTTTTACTCTGGCTTACGACTGCGATTATATGCTGCGGGTCACAGTATCTGTATATTTCAGATAAATTATTTCTATACTAGTGTAATTCCCGTTAAAATATCAACGGAAGAATTATAGATAGACTGATTATTAATATTTGCATTTAAAATAATTAATAGCACACTATTACATATGAAATATTTCGTCATATATTACATTTCTAGAGAATATTCTGTTGTCGTTTAGTAAATGCCTTTGGTTTTTATTTTCGGCTATAAAATTCTGATATTCTTCTCCTACCTTGTTATCGTCAATGCTACATATAATTGCCGGTGTGCAAGGACAGGGAAATAATGATATGTATATAACGTAGGGAAAATAATTAAATTTCGTGCACTTAACATTATGATTGTTTTAAAAAATTGTACTCTGTACGTACGAAGAAAGAAAGCTTACTCGAATCCTCAATAATTTTCTCCGTCGTTATGTAAATAAAACTCTTTAAAAGATTTAAATTAAAAACTAACTAATTAATCAATCAGCGGAATAATTTCTTTGAATACTATCTGAACAAAAGCAAATCACCAATTTATTTCAACATTATAAACTGTTCTCTTGATGATTGAATGGATCATTGTATTGAACATCCTTAATGACAAAAAAATAAACGAATTGTTTAATGTAGAAACCGTTACACAAACAAACAAGTGTTTATTATATATATTCCCGTCGTTTTCGCCGAAAGAAATGTGAGTTGTTGACGTGCATGTGGCGCCGACCTAATGGGCAGAATGAGAACTACATTTCGCTGTCGGCCATCTTGCGTACCTTACAGAACAACGTTTTTATTATAGAGAATATGAGGAGCAGAGCTAGTAAAGGCGAAAAACGTCGGCAGCACTACGCGGCTAGGTACAGATTAAGGGGATGGCCCTCTCATCCACGATAATGTATATGTATTTTTTAAAACTTTATCTCTGGGATTTAGGGGATGAGACTGTTAGTTTTGGTTCCGTTGACTGAGCGTACAAGCCTAACTGAAGTCGCGTAGTTTCCCAAGCTCCATTTCTCCTAAATCTCACCTATAATTTGGTTTCTATTGGTCTTTATCATACCGAAGAACTTACTCTTCGATACTTTTTTAGTTTCCAAGGTAAATGTGTAGGATAAATAAAAACATTGCGGCGCAACAGTCAAGAGAATATAACATTGAAAGAATATATTGAGGAGCCTTCGGCTCTCTTTGTTTTAATGAGTAGTCGTCTCCGGGCGCTACCGCGCCCTTCTCCTCGCCCGGAACCAAAGTATCCCTCACCGTTGTCCGGTGATTGGGTTTGTAAATGTCGAGACCGGCCAATTAGTCATGGATTAGCAACAGGGGGGTACCCAACAACAATAGTGCCTATTCTTCTTTTGCTTAACACAAATCCAACTCGTGAAATTCTCGTTTCTTCTGTTTCTATAGCAGGGGTGCCCAACTTGCGGATCGCGGATCGAATGCGGCCCACTAAGCAATTTCATGCTTTCTTAGTTTAAAAAAAATTTTCATTTAATAAGCTACTGAGTATTATTTTCCGTGTAGCAAAATCTTTCGTAATATCTAACGTTAAATTGCGATCTCTTAGTAAATATTTCTCAATTTCACCAAGTTCTTTTTAATGCTGTTTTTGATTTTTCCCAAAGATATTTCTAAAATTGAATTACATCATGATCTTTAATAATTAAGTGTTAACCCTAAAAAACTAATTCTAACTTGATTTCCTCGCAGATGCTGCATAAGAATCTCTAGGTAACCTTACGGTTTAACTAAATCCATTGGCAATCTCGAATGCGGCCCGCCAAAGGATTCAATGCCACCACGCAGAAAAGTTTGCTGTGCGCTCAGTCCATCCTTCCTTTCTCCGTGTACGCTCAGTGCACGTACGATCAGTACACGGCACCGATAGTTTTGCTATGTTCCTCGAATTTGTTTACAAGTTCTACTCCCTTTCTTGTTCCTCGACCAGCAACGCAACATCATATGCCTCAATATAAAGTGTTATATAACACCATCATCTTCTACTTAATCCTATGTAATGAACTGAACAAAATAATTTTTCAAATAAAAATGTCTCTATATACGTACCTAATTACTCTTTGATAATTTATCGCTCGTAAATCACATTAATAAAAGGGGAAAAAAGGTGGATCCCAAGTACCTAAGTTCTGAACGCCATTTGAATAAAACATTTCCAAGAATTACTATTCAAGATTTCAGTAATTCTTCAGTTATATAACGTACGGCACTCCCTCCTTTATTTTTCTTCCATTTAAGTTTACGCATGGCAAACTCCCCAATAACTTTCTTTCCTCTACTTCCTTGGGACGTCTCTCTCTCTCATCTCTCTCTCTCTCATCTCCCTCTCTCTCTCTCTCTCATCTCTCTCTCTCATCTCTCTCATGTCTCTCTCTCTCTCTCTCACGCGAATGGTAAACATATTTACAGCGAACCTCTTTCTTTCCCTCGTGTGCAATCCACTTCAACAAGATTGAAGTTCGGTCATCAAAAGAGCCAAAAAGCGGAAACATTTTGGGGTAGATATGGAAAAACTATGGGGAAAAGTCGCCGTGCGAAGGACCGAATGCAGAAGAGACGGGAAAGGATGAAAGTTGTTTCCATAAAGCAGCGGATGTTGTTAAAACACCGTGAAAATTTTTTCGGCATTTTCGATAAGAAAAGTATGGTGATTTAGGCCGCGGACAGAAGTTACCATACGCTAGGTAACCTTTATCTTTTGTTTTTTTTTATTAAACCGTATAATAATTACATCTCCATAAAAATGCTTTAAACCCGTTGAGGTTTGTGCGTAATATTTAATTATTTTTTTCGAAAACAGCGAGATAAATTTCAAGCAATTAATGATCATTGCGGTATATATCTGGTATAAGATTTGAATGTTAATTGGTAAAGTTAAAATGTAAAACATTTAATAAACTTTCTAATGTCGCTCTAAATGCATGCATATATCGAACATCTGCGACAATAGTGGCATAGCATAAGTCAGTGCTCTCCAACCATTTTTGCTCCACGGCACACCTTCATGCATGCTTAATTAAAAACATCGCGGCACACCAAACCAACCATAATTAATTTCACTGCGTAAATACACATTTTAAAAGAAAAACTAGCATAAAGCAAAGAAAAGTCGCAATTATATTATACTGTTATGATTGGTAAGGTAAGATCCAAATAATTGTAAAATTTTATTGTAAATTAAGTAAATACACAATTCAACGTGTGTTTTCGACAGAAAATTTGGGCTTTTTGGTACAAAGACGCTTTATATTTGTCTCAATAATAGAAAGAGCTAAATGAACTTCTTCATCTAGGTTTTTTAAGCATGCCCTTTTAATATTTTTAATATGGCTTGAAGGACAAATAAATTCGCATAAATACGTTGCTGAATTTGGAATGTCATATAGATGGGATATTAAGATATTGAAGGATATTCACTTTAAGCTTTTAGCCAAAATACATCTAAAGGTAGCATAATAATTTTAAGTTGTATGACCGTTAATAAGTTCTACCAATTCCGCTCGTAGTTTCAGAATAAATTCTTTGGATGATGAAATGTATGCGGATTTGTTTTTTCCAAACGCTTTTGTTAAAATTAAATATCCTCAGACTGTGCGGTACACTAGTGCCTTCCTCGCGGCACACTAATGTAACAGCCTTGAAATTTGGTGATCCCACATGATAACTACAATAATTCAGCCAGCATTGCAGGATGAAAGAGAGTCTTATAACAAATTCCTCAGCTGTATTAGCTCGAAAATCGCATTTTTTTAGTTGTGCGAATATTGTCGCCTGCGCGCGATATATACTTATATTGAAAAGAATAATTATCGAGCTCAGCTTAAGCCTGAAGTCAACTTGACACATTGCCTATTCAATGTCCATTAAAAAGTTTGGAGAAACCACGCATTTCCGCTACAATAGTACAACCGACATCAGTGGAAGTTACGGTCTCTTATTTTAATTATATAATAATAATAACAGTGAATCCTAACTAAGAGACAAAGTATTACTCTTCCCGTTAGAAGGTTGGGACAACCAGATGAGCATTTCGACAATAAAGAAGACTTCATCAGTGGCCTTTCATCGATATTATAGTATATCGGTCCAAAATTCCCCTTGCCGCCAATTGTTAAATTTATACAGCTGGAAAAAAACAGTTCAAATTCTTCTACAATCGCACCATTATTTGACCTTTGCATGACCAGAAACAAATAACGGAGGAGTATAACAATATAAATAGCCGCATTTTATGTACTAAAATGAATAAAACTCGACATTTAGCGTACAAAGAAATAAAATCCAGTCTCTCCTTCTATGAAGCATTGCTCTTCCCATCACCCCGCAGCATCGCACGCGCTTGACACCACTTAAAAACTCCGAATTCCCCCTTCGGCATATAAATAAATTACCCGACTTTTTTCTCACTAAGACTGTCAATAAAACCGACCGAACTAACAGATAGGGAAGAAAATCAGTTAGGAATTTTATTGTGTAAGTTGGCTCCCGCTCACGCTAACACACACACACACACACAACTTACTATTCTTTCCAATTTCCCCCCTCTCTCTCCTTCCCACATCCTCCCCCTCCTTCCCCAAGCTTACAAAATCTCTTCCGCCTTTTATTTGTTTCCGTTGGGAATCAATTCGCCATCTCCAAAGAGAGTTTTAGTCTCCTCTCTCTCTTTCTCTCTCCTTTCCTTTTCCTTTCCATCTCTCTTTCTACGCTTTCTCTCTCTCTCTCTCGTGCGCGACACACACACACTTCTCCTTCATCTCTTTCCACTTGCCGAATCCTCCCGAGAGGGGCGGACCCTCTAACCCCTTAAGGAGAATCCCACTTTACCCCACAACCGACCCGTGCAGTTATCTTTTCCAATCGCGGGGAAAACTCTCTCCCCCTCCCCCCCTTCTCCTCTTTCCTTCCCTTCCTCTCCTCTTCAATCCTCTTTCGCCTTCCGGAAAAAAAAATGCCAGAGAGGTGGTACGCGACCAACCTCCCCCATCCTCCTCATCTTACTCCCTCGTCGAAAGTAGAAAACTTCGACTTTTTAAAGCAATTATGTTCGCGTAGAAACGCACGGACGCGCGCCCTGCGTTCTCAAAATTCCAGATCTTCCGGACAATTAAAACTCTTTGCTACATTACGCGCAGATGGCAAAATTTAACGGGGTGTAAACATTTTACCCTAAAGATTTTACGTGAAGTATTAGTGCAAATGAAAGTTATTTTTTCGATCGAACAATTTGTGAGAAAATGTATATTTACATGTGTTATATGATTATTGGAACAATAATACTGGAAGAACAAATCTGCTTAAGTATTGTCCACAAGCTACGCTCGAATTCGTGGGATTGGGAAGTCATGAACAAAAAATAAAAAATTGAAAATTTATCCATGAAACTCTATCACGAGCAAGGTAGGAAAGTTATACGTTCTTGGTTATGCTTGGCACAATTTTATATAATTTTCTTTCCTTAAGAATCCTTTAAGAAATCATTACATATCACAGTCAATTGAGCAGGAGCATTTTTCATTTTATCACTCATAACTTATATTATCACTTCCTTTTCCAGGCTTAATCAGAAATTAAAATGAAATTATCTCAATCCATCGATAAAAGCAGTAATTTTTTGAAAAATGAAATTGCTCCCCTTAATTTTAGCTGGGGTGATTTGAAAAGGTAGTCATGTTTCAAAAATAACTGTACAGGTTAAATTAAAGTAAAACAGCTACGTTCCTTCTCCAATCAAGCACCTTTAGTTTCAATTTTCCTAACATAAATTTGATTATATTGCTTAACGATCGACGGTAAAAACACTTGCATCGGCTTTTCCGCACCCATTGCAGTGACATAATCAAAATTAATGCCTGCCAGTAGTTCAACTACCTCACTTTCGTGACTGCTATCTGTAACGCTGGAGACGTATTGTTTACTAACTGCTATCCCACGGTATTACAAGCATCAAGCAAAACCGGGCTGATTAATGGCACCTTGCGGGCAGTATAAGCTTAAGACGACTTACGCGGTTGGCGCTCTCCCTTCGCACCGAATAGTGCATCAAAACCGGCGAAGCGATACGCTCCAAGGATGAAATCTATTTAGTTAAGCCCTTTAAAGACCATCCGGGGAGTCATTAAATATGAGATCTCGGGTCGAAGACTCGGGATCAAAAGAACTGACCTCTGCCAGATTTGTTGCGTAATAAAAACATCGTTCGGAGGGACTCAAGTCTTGATGGCGTTTGGAGTGATTCCAAAACTGAAAATAAGGCGCTGTTTCATTACTGGTAGTACTGAATTGATGACGAAAAATTTATTCTGGATTATAACGTTTTGTTGCAAACTTTTATGCAATGTTGAACGATGCAAATTAATCTACATCGCCTACAGAATCTCTGATTATCTTGATTAACAGTTTAAAAACTTTTATTAATTATTTAAAATCTGTAGTAATCGATATGAAATATCATATGACCAGCGAATTAAGTCGAATATATTATAAAGATTATCCAATAAAAAATCTTCCCATTCACTACATAATTTTAAAAGTATAAAAATAAAGTCAATTATGCATTTAAATTGCCACTGCAGGCTGTTATGCTCCTTAAAACGTTTAACTTCCCGTAAGTCATGCTTGTAAAAGACTGTAAATTAGATTCACTGTAATTTTTTTACTTTGCTTCATAAAAATAAATATACCCCGACAGCAAAGTTTTTATATATATATTATAGACACGAATAAAAAGAATATGAAATGATAATTTCTTAACTAACGAGAAATTTTAGATAGAAAAATTCGCTTGACCCCACGCTTGCACCTGCAACGCAAACAAGCTGCAAGCATTAAGAGCAAAAGACCTCCCAATTTATCGCAAAATCCGCTCTCGTCCAAAACTTTAAGTTTTCTCCCCCGTACAACGTATCCACCAACCAGCGCCGTCTACCGACAGAGAGAAGGGAGAAAAAAAACTAAAAGATTCGGTCCGGACTTCCCTTAAGTTTGTTTTCCATCGAAGGACCTCCCCGAACTGGCACGAGGAGGAAGTGGAATGAGAAAGGGTTTCTCCACCTCCTCGGTCAACTTCGTCCTCAGGACAACTGGGACGCGCGAGAAGGGGGAGAGAGGCGAAAATAAATAGGGAGAGACGATCCTTTCGGTGAGGAAATGAAATAGTTCGCAGGAGGAAAAAATAAATAAATTTTAGATGAGTCAGGAATTGGGAGAAAACAAATGAATGTGGAAGAGAACAAAAAGTAAACGAAAAAAATTCGAGAAAATTCTTGTGAGCTAAGAGAAAAATAATCGAATGGTTTTTTTTTTATACCGATTTGGCCTTGAAGAATATATATAGGATGAAAACTACTTTTCCTATTTCCACGATAATGTCCAATGTTTGATATGTAACGTGAAAAATAGTTATCGATGGGAAGTGTAGGCGAGATTGAAGTCGAATGATAATTAGCAACGTAGTTAATTACAACAGAAAGAACTATCCTGCTCAATTTAAGGCCGGAATCCCATTAATAATTCTTATAAACACTGAAAAGTTGGGGAGAACAGATGTGCATTTACTCTACAAGGTAGCCGCCATCAGTGGAAACGACTATACATACATATAAAATAGTCAAAACACTAGATTGTTTTTATACAATATATAATGACATAATATCGTAGGTCTATATTATATCGCTCTTGTACTATAAGGTAGACAACTTTTCAGGAAGCTAAGGAGAGACATTTACAAATACGTAACAACCATAATGAGTTAAAATGGCGTGCAATTGTTGATGAATCAGTCTTACGATTAGTTAGATAAAGGTGACGGATATCAGATAGCATGGGGTGATTAGTAAAGGTGTTCCGAGGCGCCTCAGAAGATAATTTGGCATATAAATCAATATTTTTTAAATACATTCATAATTGGTAATTGTACCTTATTGTAGGCTTTAGGCACGCATTACCGGATCTGTGCTAACCAACCCATTTCTCTTAAAGTTCTCATGCCTAATTTCTTCTTTTAGTGCATATAGTGCAACTTTCCTCTTCCTGACTCTTCGCCTTATTTCTAACATTCCTCCTTGTATGACTTCTTTCAGTGATATTTTAAAGTAGCGGGACAAAACTTGTGATATGTAACAAAGCAGGGCACGTGATGAGAAGGAGGGATTGTTATCTCTAAATATGGCACGGTTGGTAAACTGTACTAGTGACAGTAGTCAAATAAATATTTTTAACAATTTCATTGGTTCATAAATGATTCTTGTAAAAAATTTCTTCGAAATAAATTCTTACAAGTTTAACCGAAGTAACATTTTTATGTGTAGCATGGACATTGGGGCCAAAATATAAAAATAGATTAAAAAATTATTATGGCCATTAGTGCTAAAAATCTCTCTTACAATGAAATTATTTGGAATGAGCATGATGAATTAGTGTAAGAAAAAGATCGAACCAAATAACGGGAAACGATACGAGTTATGTGAGTTTGGAAATAAAATAAAATTCCGAAACAATAAAAAAAAAAGATGAAAGGCTCTATTCATGGGAAAATATATACATAATAAGAAGAGAAGAGATCGTGGAAAAAATAATATTAAGGAAGCCAAAAGAGATGAAATAATTCCGTTGATTAAATAAAAAAGGATAAATAAAATGCTAGAAAGAGAGAAAAACCCAATCGATTAAAGTCGATAAAAGAATCGAGATACGGAGAATGAATGCCATATTGAACTTGATTACAAAAGAAGGGAAGAAGTATTTTTTAAACTAAAAGAAACAGGCATGACATTCAACGATGACAAATTGCGTTCTTAAGAAAGAAAAGAGAATGTAAGCCGAAAAGAAAAAAATTGATATAGAACATTAAGTGGAAAAATGACTGGACAAAATTAATAAAATACTAATACGATTTCTAAAATTTTTAAAGATAAATATTAGATAGACATATTACAGCACAGAAAGCCATTCTTCAAAACGATAGAAGATAAAAGGTCTGGCATTAAGAAAAAGAGTTTAGTGAAAAATCTGATATGAAATGTAGCGTTATATGGGTTCGAGACATGGACAATGAGAAAAAAAGGAAGTGGTCAGATTAGTGGGCTTTAAGATGTTGGCATGTGGTAAACTGTAGAAACCTAGTTGGACAAAGAGGAACTTAATTAAAGTAATAAGAGACAGACTGAAGAAATGGACGGGTCAAAATTTGAAAAGGAACAGCCTACTGAAAGAAGTCATATAACTGTTAGGAAAGAGCCCAAGCAGAGGTAGAAATAGCAAGAGTATATTAGATGCTTTAAAAGAAAGAATTGTGTACGATGACTTTAAGAGAAAGGCTTAAGATAGCACAGATTGGGTTGACTGTGCTTAAAACCTATTAAATGGTAGAATTGCTATGCACGTATGTTTGTATTATTTCTCCATGGTGACGTATTATTTCTCCATGGTGACGTATTATTTCTCCATGGTGACGTTGTGGCGTTTTAAAAATCAGAACATGCACGGTTCGTCCGCATGGAAGCGTTTCTCCCGTGCATCTGTTCGAGCCGACCGTAGATTCTTATCGCATTCGTACCAATCCAACAAACATACGAAAGGTGAAACATCGTTTAGTTTAACGACCACGTTGGGCACCGCCATCAATCTAGTAATTACGGCCTTAACGCGTATTTATATAACTCACGCAAACGCTGCTGCCGCGGAATTTACCTACATTAGTCCGTTTTGCGCGAATCGAAAGAGGAACGAACCAAATTTATACGGCGAGTTTATCAATATTGGCATTATGTGCCAACGCCAATATCGGGTCCGTATCGGGACACCGACGTTTCCCGATATTGACCTTCATTAAACCCTACTTTCGGTTCTCTGGAAATCGGGGAAAAGCGAACGCGGAAAACGGAGGAACTGCTAAAAATACAGATAAATCGAATTCTTCGGATGATAAATAAAACTCGGAAAGAGAATTATGTTTGTACGAAACGTGCAGATTAAAAGAAACGTTCGAAAGATACGTTAAGAGGAAATGGTATAAAAATATTTTTTTTTAATGTTTCTCCGAAAACCAAAATAAACATTACGAAAAGCAGAGCCTGAAAATAAGCTGTCTTCGGTGGTGACTGACCAACGCTATGCTATAAAAATAAGGGCTTGTGTCGACTAAATGGGACCACATTTAAAACTGACCGCGACGCTAACCCCTCGACCGTCAATAACTCGGGTTAGAGGTCTATACTCGAGGTTCATCCTCAAATCCGAGCTCAAGTGTCTTTACCCTCTCACCAGGGGGGCACTAGCCAACCACGTCTTTTGCAATAAAATTTAAACTATTTTATGTTGTTAACTTAGTTAGTTGGTCGACACAAGCCAAAGTAAGAGCTGTTAGTATCTACCGTCTTTCTTTTTCTAGCTTAATATTACTTGAAATTGAAATCTTGTCGTATTTTTAAAAATGTCCAAATCTCAAACAATGGTCGATAAAAATGAAACTTTTTCATAAAAGTTAAAGAATACGTAACATTATTAAAAGAAACCATAAGTAATCTATGCAATATACAATAATGCATTAAGATATTGTGATATGCTTCGTTAAAAATGCATTAGTGTGTTGAAAAGCTTTTTCCTCTATATTCGAAAAAGGTTGGAAAAACCAGGCATCTATTTCCTCGTGAAACAGCACCCATACGCGGTTACTGTAACAATAGTTCATCTTATAAATGTTTTAGTGTATGTGTGTGTATGTGTGTGTATGTTCTTTATACGTTTTTATACCGTTGAAGCTATCGAATTCAAAAGTTTCATCGGCCATCCTATGGACCATAGGAAGAACTTGGTCTAGATGGGGTCTCTTATAACCCATGGGGCCAACAAAATAGTATTTCCATAAGAATGCATGGGAAATTGTGTGGAGAAATCCCAAAATGCCATGCAGCCCTTCACTGATGTGGATATACATATACCTAAATATTAACTTACGATCACGGGAAATGGCTTATTTTACGCAAGAAAGACTGAATATGTCTTTTAATTCTGTTCGTATTACATGCTAAATCGCTCAAAATTTTCCTTTAAGCGCAAAATTTATCGGTTTAGATGACCATTTTCCAGGCGGCAACAAGGCTAAATTTCTTAATTGTTTTCCTCTTCAAAGGGAGATATCCACGTAAAAATTAATGCAAGGAAAATCCATGCTGTGGCGCGCCGTAGAGGAAGAATACATAACGCCAAGATAAAGGGTACAAATGGATTCATGCCTAAATATAGTCTATGAATACTTTTCAAATATAAAGCAATAAAAATCGCTTGCAACTTAAAAGTAAACTTTTTCCCGAGCGAAGCCGGGCGTTTCAGCTAGTTTAAAAATAAAAGACCCACGAAAGCTGCTTCTTACAGAAATGGGAGCGTTTCGGGTAATGGAGTGTTAGAAAGAAATCACATACCTGTACGTAAGGGAAATTGCGTTTTAAAGTTCTTTTCTTCTTCATAAATAATCCATTTTCTTCCTATTTAAAAATAATACATGCACACGTAAGTAAATTCAACGTTTGTTTGTGAGATTGTTTACGTAAGCAACAATGAAGAAGTAACTATGCAAGAAATTTTCAAAGTTCAACTCGATTTAAGACGTTTTTGTTTGATTTTCTCGATAACGGCTACTTCTACGATAAAAATATATAGGAAAGGAAATACTCTTCTTTACCAGTTCTACAACTTTTATTTGAAAAATATTTTGATATGAGCAATATTTTACGAGATATGACGAAAATTTCATTTTTTGTCACCAGTAAAGTGGTACCCCCTGATTGGCGTACGTGATTCATTTTTGCGATTTTCTTATTATATGAAATACGAAATTTCATGAAAACCCGTTCGGTAGAAGCCGAGAACGAACACGCGAACGGACGGACCGACGGACGATAATAGGCGCTCACGCTGTAAGCGAAACGCGCCTAAAAAAGGAGGAACCGGTCTCCATGGCGACACGGAAAGGGAGAATGCGATAAAAGTAGACAAAATGGGTAACTTATAAGAACGAGACCGCAAGCAAAGAGAAAGAAGATGGGGGGAACAGACGTAGAAGAAGAAGAATAAGAACCGTAGAGGAAGAAGAGATGGGATAGAAGTCATGACGAAGGAATTGCCAAGGATAAGCAGGACGAGTTTTATCCCTTTTCCCTATCTCAGAGGAAGATAGGGATAGGGAGGTCCAAGGGGCAGGTTTTCTTAAGGGGAAAGGGAAGACTATAAGGATCGTACATAGTGCGTGTATGTGTGTGTCAGAGAGAGACGGGGAGAGGAGAGAGACAGGGCATAGGCTGCGATGGGGTCAACGGGGTTTCGAGAATAAGTTTGGAAAAGAAAGCCAATTTCAAGGCGGGGCGTAGCCCAGTTGCAACTCCCAGATACGAAGTATAAGGGAGTTCCCAGGGCATTGACGGATGGGCAAAGGGAAGGAGAGAGATGGGGTATAAGGACAAAATAATAAAATAAAACCGAGGAGGGGGAAGGATGCGGACGAAAAAAAGAATGCCGATATTGTTGGCGTGTAGCGCCATATGGCGGCACGGAAAAATATATAAAATATTTCCGATGCATGAGCATTTTTATAAAAATTCTGAACTTTTTAACTGTTGTGCAACCCTTCTTAGAGACTTCTTCGTTCCTATAAGGAATAAGTTAGGTAAATTTGGGAGAGAAAAAAACTCGGCCGACTTAGTTTTCTAAAAATATGCAATAATACAGGGACGTGCACAAAAATTCGAAATTTCCTCGAAGTCGATATACGTGAATTCCGCTGAATTTTTCTACGGCTGCGAAAACATTGCTTCGATATTTGAAGTTTTTCAGTTAGGACCGGCAGTATGAAAACGACAGCTCGCATTAAAGCAGGTAAGAGTTTTGAATGGCACTTCGAAAATCGATTTTTAAAAATACACTCGATGAACGAAACGAAGAGGCTGTAGCGAAGGATGCTGTATTTATGATACCATATACACCAATTAAAGTAATAACAATAGCATTAAACATTTTCAAGAGAAAGAAATGTTTTAGATTAAGCATTGGTGATCAGTTCCTTGTAAATGTAGATGATGAAGATGCTGGAGGGAGTAAAGAAATGCTTCGTGAGATAACGAGACGCCAATAACCATTACTGTGATCTACTTGAATTTTCACTAAGAACTTGAAATAATATCACGGTGTTCACGTGCTTCATTGTTTTCGTGCAATATTGTATTTTTCATTTCATGTTTTTCCATCTTCCTGCAGGACAGATACTGATAACTCTGAAGGAAACAAGGTTACCGTTTTAAACAAATGATAAAATCAAGTAAGTAATGGTAAAATGTGATCGTGTATACGTGAGACTCTGATTATCGCCTGAATATACAGTGTTTTCGAAAAAGTACGCAACAGTTATAATTTAAATTAAAGTTTGGATTGATCAACAACACTCAATTAATTTGAAATAATGCCAGTGGATCTAGCAACGTCACGTTGGTCAAGTTAAACAGTAACAACTCGATGCAACTCATATTATTTGTAACGAATAAAATCAACCCTGATCGTGTTTATCATAAATTCAGTTTTTTTTCTTTCAAACTTGTCTCCTAACATAAAATTCCAGAGGCTGCGTCAGCTTGCTTTCGAAAACCAAAACCAACTCATTGAAAGTACATATTTCTCTATAAATCACAAATATTATTAGATTCTTCTGAGCAAAATTATCTGCAATCTATTGAAGCCAGTCATTTACGTAAACTTTCCACCAAGACTTCACACTAATTTACGGAAAGTACTCTATATACTTAAAACATACTAAGAAACAGTTTCACGATTGCATATTTACAGTTCATCTATTCCAATATTAGTACACGCAGTTTTATAGTTATTCAAGAATTTCTTTCCGTTAAAATTAACATATTCAGATGTTTTCGTAGGCTGATTAACCACTGAAATAGGAATCTAAACATGAAATTCAACCTCGTATTTAAATATAAAATAATATATGTTAATATATATATATATAAAATATATTATAATATAATATATATTATAATATAATAATATGTTAACAAAAGTCAAAAAAGATTACATACATCATACCTATAGAATAGCAGGTAGCTCGTGATTAAATTTAAATTACTCAATTCAATATGTACATTTGAAAGTACATAATCTCGCATTTGATTCATATATGTACTTTTTACGGAATACGGTAAATAAATTCTACAATTTCAGGTATAACTTGAAAACATCTACAGGTCTCGCTTATACCATACAAAAATCTTCATTTTTTCCGCAAGAGGGCGTCAACAAAAGACATCGGTTCATTCCACTCGGGTGGTATACGTACTGAAGGTACACGAAAGTTGGGAGAGGGCACTCTTGTTTCCGATAAAAAAGATTTAAAAAATAGCAAATGGTTTTAGAGCCTAACTGTACGCACTTCTTCGATGAGTCGGTTCGGATGGTAGACGCTTTCTACCCCTACCTCCCTCCCATCCCTCTTCCCGTCTCTCCTCCTCCAATCCCTCATCCTTTAACTTTATGCATAAGCTCTTTCGCGTCTCATTCTTCGAAAACTTTTCCCATCTGCCGGAGAAATCAGAAAGCCTCCCCCGTTCGTAGGTTCGCCAAATAGAATCAACATGACAACAACATCGTCTTGCATACTTTTCCTCGTGCAAATTCTTCAGCCTCACCCGAGTTCGCGGGATAACTTTTTCGAATGTGTTTGTGTGTGTGTGTGTCACAATGCAAAATCCGGAGTTGTTCCCTGATTTGATACATGTCGCTATTCATCGCGTGCGTCCGTGGCAAAGAGTCTTGGCATACTATATAAGCAATCCCTCGCGGGGGCATAAAATATAAGTACAGCTGGGGAAATAGATTTATCAATCAAATTCATACGCGCATCTTCTTGTTGAGTGCATGGTTTTTTTTTCTTTGCGAAGAAATGAGTTCGTTCGCCAAAATGCGGAAGACCAAAATTTCACGTACTTTGAGGAAATTAAATCGAAATGCTGCATAAACAGAAAAATAAAAATTTGCAAAAATTGCAAACATTTTCCATATCCAGGTTTTTGATGCATATAAATACTATATAATATACTATATAACATACCATATAATTTATCTATATGATTTTATAAACGAGTTGTAAGCTTCCTATCACCGATTATTTGCTGTTAAATATACTTCACCGGATCCTAAACGAAGGACGAACCTAATTTACGAATATATCTCGATTGCACAAACGCATTAAAATAATTCCAGGCGGCTAACAAATCCTACATTTCATGAAATTTCCACAGAAATATATTTTTCACATTGACTCGGTTTTTGTATTTATGGCGGTTGGCAAGATATGGATTCTGTACCCCGTAAGAGAAGTGGAGCACGGTTCAATTCTCGGTGAATTTCGACAAAAGTAGAGTAAGGTTGAAAACTGACATTCTCATCTCCCACGCGAGTATTCATGGATGTTTGAGAAATGGAACCTAAGAGTTTTCGTCGATGACTTGGAGGCTTTCCCATAGATTGCGATCACTAAAATTAGATGGAAAAATAACTAGTGAATGAAATTTTTGTGTAGTCCATACTGAATAACTAGCGTGACTCACGAAAACATCGCTATAAGACAGAATAAGAAGTATTAATAATTACAACCTTATACAGGGTGTATCAGTATACCCCCGAAATATTTTGTAGGGTTATAGAAGAGACCTAAAAAAACGTTTTGAGATAGGAAATGAGAGGTCGGCAATGCCTCCGTTATGCACAACAGAACACCAAACGTCGAGGTTGCGCTTGGAAGACAGACAAACCCTTACCTGGAGGCAAAAAACTCTCAAACATTCCACCCCTCTTCCCCTTTCAGGCCTCGTAGCTACTACGACGTTGTCCGAGTCAGCTGATGCTGCTTACTCGACATTTGACGTTTGTAACTGAAGTGGTTAGCATGGCTCAGTATACAACTGCGGAACTTGCTGACATCGTTTTAGTCACTGGAACATGTAAACGCACGCTACATGTGCTTCTAAAAAAGTAAACATTTCTTTTCAAAAGATATTTTTTGTTTTTACATTTCAACCATTTCCCTTCTGGGCGATACCTCAACTGGTTTTTTTAGGTCTCCTCTATAACCCTACAAAATATTTCGGGGGTATTCTTATACCCGATGTGTGTGTGTGTACACACACGCACGTACTTGCGGAAGAGGAAAGGAAAATAAGGGTATTTAGGACAACTAGGTGTTGAAGGAAACTCAGTGAGCACTTACCGGGAGGAGAGCCGCTGGGATGTCGGAGAGACACATTTATAGACGTTGTTGGATCATCCCGAAAGCTCCAACAACGCCTACAAATGTGTCTCTCCGACACCCCAGGGACTCTCCTTCCGGTAAGTGCTCACTGAGTTTCCTTCAACACTTAGTTGCCCTTAATGTATATATAATTTTAAAATTAAAACTGTCTGAATAATAGGGCCTCGAGTTTCTCAGAAAAACGAATTATTATTTAAGTACACGAACAAAGTGCTAAATGTTTAAATGATATATAGGAGCATAACTACCAAGTCAACAAAATTCGTATTTTGCCAATGTTAATCTTACAAATAATGCAAATAAAAATTTATAAAATACGTATATGCTTAGATGTACTAAGTCAAATTACTGTCACAAAATATGAAAAAGAAGTTTTTTATAACTTTGTAATATAACAAAAAATATCATATAATAAAAAATCGTAGCATGAAAAAGACGGTAAATGAACGTCAAAGCCTGCAACAACGAGCTATGATAAATTAGTTATTTGAAGATGGATGGAAGAACCTCCTAATATCCACAAAAATATTTAAAAGAAGGAAAATACATGCAGTTACTAATACTCACATGTAGTTATTTGAATATGATTCAAGTAAATATGCTTAAACACTGAATCAACTGTAACAAAAATAATATGGCGAAGCTATTTTGGATTAAGGAATCATTTTTTAAAAATATTTTATTATATACAACCTTTACATTTAACTTCCTATTTAAAAAAATAATGACATACTTTTACTTTAAGCCGCGTTTTTATATACAAACCCAATCCACATACTAAACGAAAAATCTCTTACGAATTTAATCTCATGCAAATAGTTTCGAACACATGGTCGTTAAAAAACATTGAATCTCATGTTCCATTAAAAAACTACATAAAAAACTCCGAAATATGCCGCAAATCCTTGAATCACTAGCAACCATCTCTTTTATGTTGCGCACCGTAGCGTGACTATTAATTAACACGCGGGAACATTTTTTTCGCGAGGGACACGGAATTTTTTACCGCCGCACAGTTTTATGCATACTTTTCAGTAGTAATTGAGTATTCCCAAATCCACCGCCGATGCCATCATTTTCAGCGCGCCGATGTCGTTTGACTCTTCTTTTTAAAAAAAATTTATTACGAGCAACTACAGCTTGTGTAAAGGCTTTTAATGGGAAAACACTCGCCGGCCACCACACTGTTGTTTCGGGTCAGTGCAGTCGACGTTTACCTGTAAACCGTTAAAGTAAAAGACTAACAAATGGTATCGTTGGTTAGACGCGTCTTTGTTCCACAAACTACGGAACTGGCAGGATTCTAAAAAAACAATAAACAACTGTACGTGCGGATGGAACTACGTTCATATTTAGTGAGTATTAAAAATTAACGATATTAAGTTTTTTTTTATTTCGTCGAAATAATTCTGCAATAAGAGACACATTAATAAGTCATTACCCTCTCAGCATAAAATTTCTAAGTTAAAATTAATAAAATTTTCAGATTCTGAATTGAAATTGATAATATTAGTAAGAGTCAATACCAACTGAATAGAACGTAATTCCAGAATAAGTATTCAAGTTCAAGAAGTAGCGCTTAAAAATATTAGTATCAGGTATCTTAAATAGCCACCACAAAAAGGTTTTAAAAAAACTAGAATCGCATTTCGGCTACAAAGAAGCCGTCTTCAGTGGCGATTCACTGAAAATATATTCTATAATAGGAGATACTTGAGACAAGCAATTTTTAATATTTTTTCAACCATAAGACGAATTCGATAATTCTCTGTATTTAAGTACTCGTGTCAACAAGTTAGTCTTATAGCTATTGGAGGTACCTAAGAGGAGTAATTAATTTTAAAATTTTTGTTGTCGATGTAACTGCTCTGGAATTTATTCTCAGCTATAAGCCGAGCTCGATAATTCTACAGCGAGTGAACAGAAACAGCTAATAATTCCATAGAATATTAATAACGTGCTCATACAAACCTATAAAAATATTAATTTTTAAAACTTAACGATTTTAAATGACGCAAGAAAAGTGAGGTGCAGGATACTGAAACTGAGAATATTTAATTAATTGTAAAATCAAACATTGCACCAATCGTATTGCTGTATTTCTTCTCTTAACGCTTTATGTTGGCACCATAAAGATATTTTATAAGAAAAAATGCATTTTTTCTATTTTTCTTTACGTATTCTTCTTATAAAGCAAAGTATTTTTCACAACAGTTACTAAATGATATTTTAAGAACTCTTATACCTCCGCCTTTTTGTATCGAAGTACTATTATAACGGTAAATCGCATGCCTTAGAACACGACTAATTAGTAGTGATTCAATCAAAACTTTTAAACACTGGCTTTTAACTCATATTAATGCAATTATGAACATACTTAAATAGGGTTTTCAATCATATTTAAATGATGGGAAAGAATATCGCCTACAGTTTACGCAGTAACTCTTCGTTCTCACACGTGAAATTGAGTAAAGAATTTAATTTATTTTGTAGATCGTTACGGTTAGCTTCGCTTATAACATTCGTCCTGTTATTGAATAAAAATTATCGGCCACTCAAATTTCTTTATTCGTTTTATGACTTCGAATCGCGTAGTGAAGAAGACTTTTACTACCATATTTTGTCTAAGGTGAACGAGTAAACAGATACTAAAATGGAGAACGGAAAATAAAAAGAAGAAGTAAACGGGCATCCATTTTTGTGTTTCTTGCTTCCGATATCTCTGCCGAGGAAATAAAAAGCCCGGAGGTCACGAGCACTTTAAAGCAGATGGCAGATTAGGAGGAAAAAAAATCTTTTGAGAGAGCTCCGTGGGTTGCACAACAGGTTTCTTTCGGTTCTCCCGCCGCGGTTAACTTGCATCCCCTAATCTATCATAAAAATCTGCAGCAAAATCCATCCATGAAATTCATCAAAATAAGGCACCCCGATACAAAACCCTATCTTTACGTAAAACGCAATTTGGAGTTGCATATGACTGCTATTTTTTTGGCAACTGTCAGAGAAATACCTAGATATCTATACCAAATACGTGCTTTACGTATTCATTATAACCAATGTATTTTATATTTTAAAATATTTAGGTCAATTTAATTTACAAAACTTTAATGAAACTCTTACACCGATAAATATTTTCACTTTCGCCAATTGAGACAAATGTCCGGATAAAAAAGTATATATAAGCTTTGTTTATTTTCGCTGATAAAAATTTGCAAATTTTATGAAGGAAATATGCAAATTTCATACATAAAAACAAATGAGCACAACCAACTGCTCATGTTTATGGATCGATTTTTTTATCGAAAGACGATATTTATTTTCATCAAGCTTTTGTTAGCATGTCCACCAAAAAACTCAAAATATAGGCAAAATCGATATAATAATTATGAATTATTCATCTCGCTCACATTATAAGTCTTTGGAGTCGGTCCGTGGCTATTCCCCTTTACGAAGAAGAAAATTTGCTCTCTCTCTCTCCCCACCTCCCTCTCTCTCTCTCCCCCCCTCCCTCTCTCTCTCTCCCCCTCCCTCTCTCTCTCTCCATAGTATTCTGTCATGCATAAAGTGATTCAATTAGTTAATGTTTCGAGTTATAAAACGGATTATTACTACATTTTCAATATTTTTTAATCCAACGTACTCATCTTTAATTACTCTTTCATCCGAAGTGAAAATACAGATCGGTTTTACTTTATACCGGGAGTCTACTATATATTAACTTTGAGCAATTTAAACACCGAAAACATATAAAGAGTGAAAACAGGATACTGGGTTACTCAACATCTCTTTACTTACAGCTTTCTCATTTTAAATACTAAAATAAATCCTGAGTCGCGGTAAAATTTAATTTACAAAATAGTAAAAAAACGATGCTAAAGGAATTTTCTTCTTTGCGATCGCGCGCATTACTAGCTTTTGGAGTAGTTGTCATGCATTGTTATTACTATTTTAATTTATTTTTACTTATTTTATTTCGATATATTTACGATTTTGTTCCAGGCATTCTTAGATAGTGCTTAAATTTGGAATTTAACTACAGATAAAGCGGACTCGGAGTTAATAGAATAGCTACCGAAACGAGGACAACTTAACGACAGAAAAATGGAAGAATTTCTTATATATAACACTATATGAGTCTATTTATTTCTCTTTAAAGTAGGAATGGGAAAACATTTCACGAGGATGTCCCCATTAACATATTAAAATATTTCCGCGGGCAACGCCGGAAGTTATTTGAGATAAAGCAAAGGGTTCTGTTATTGAAACTCGATGATTGGTACATTTTTAGCGCCGTAGCTACACTAGATAAGATTTTTCTCCATAATTTTAAATACCAAATGTGAAATCACCTCTTTTGCAATTCACGATCGTCTTGTCACGGGCAGAATTTTGCCCACCTCTGCTTACAGGCATTTTATCGCTGCACTGATACGTACCAATAAGTGCTGCGCTTTTTTGCACATCAACCACGCCTAAAAATTCATTCCGACTAGGAAAATTTTTCACGGAGACGAGATTCTTGTCGGAAATCCAACAACTTATTACCCCTTTAAAAAATCTGACAGCGTGCGAGCGCAAATAAATCGTTTGGAAAAGAAAATCGGAGCAGATTGTTACACTTAACGGTCGGAGGAAAAATATTTACCATGGGGGAAACCTCTATTCATCCATCTTCTTCAGGACCTAAAAACCGACTTACCCTAATTAAGCAAGAAAGAAATAAAGATGAAAAAACTCTTTCCTTTTTTATCGATTTTTTTTTTAAAGGAATGACGTCTCTCATAGAACCTGAAATAGGAAAAGGAGCACGAGAGAGAGAGAGAGAATACATTTCAGCAGGAATGAATAGGAGGAAAAAATAATAATAAAGAAACTCCTGAAAAGTGCGCGCTCCCCGGAAAAGAAAGGGAGAAAGAAAGTCGTCGGCAGAGGAGGAAAAAAGAAGACTGACGGAACGGGCCGAGGCATGCATGCGACGAGATGCATGGGAGGAAAGGAAATTCAGTTTTGGCCATTATTTGGATTCCCTATAAGTGAGACGCTCTATTTTTTTGGGCGAGTTACTTTTTTGCGTGCGAGGGAAGTTTCAAAAAATAAAACTAAAATAAAATAAAGATCGGAGTGTGGGTAGATGTAGAATTTAAGACAGATGTGAAGTAAGAGAAGAAGGCAGGAGAAATGAGAGGGGAGAAAAAGAGAGAGAGAGAGGAGGATAGATAGCCCATTGCGTTGCCCTAGATGTCTCCGTTTTAAAGCGACGCGATGGAGGGAAGACGTATAACCCGGAAGAGAAACGGGAGGGGAAAAAAGAACTCCGATGGTGCGACACATCCGGAAACGATATTTCACACTCGAGTGTCAACTGTTTCGGTCTTCGGAAAAATGAAACTTCGGACGAAAGAATTATTTCGGGTTTGCGTTTAGCGGGTTTACATTTTTTTTACGAAGAAAAATTTTCTTTTTTATTCCTATAGCTTCGGCATCGTCCACCGAACTTCCTTTAACACGAACTTCATTATTCGTCGTGACGTATCCTTATTTAAGAATGCTATACTCTTCGATAATAACGATTTTTACCGTCCCACTGATTCGCTAAGCTAAAATATTATCCTCTTCAGAAAAAAAGCTAATACGACAATCAAATGGATTTCGTAAACCTTCAATAAAATTGGAATGATCACACGTCAAATTCCGTTCCATTTCGCAAAAACAGTCTATTTAAAGTTGAATTATCCAGAAATATTGAAATACCGACATTTTTTTAGACACTTATAGGTAAAATAATTTTCTCTAACACGAAATAACCAATACATAAAAAGCAATGAAGAAAAAATTAAAGCAAATGAATGTAATTTGACTTCTGCAAATATTTTATGTGAAATGGGATAGTTCATATGCGAAGATTGCCGTATATTTTACATCAGAGCATTAGAATTCTCGCGAATGGCGTATCTTGTTCATTATTTTCATATGGTGAATGTCGGAGATATTTCAAAACATTTCTTAAGTTTTAAAATATTATAGGATGGACAATTACACTATAATATATTTTATATATTATTTAAATTATAATGAGATATACTAATTTAAAACTAATTTATAGAACCTATTTATTCTGTGGTGGGTCAGTTAATAAATGCAAATTTTAGGAGCCCATTTTGTAAAATAATTTGAAGTTTTGTCACTTTCTTTTAGAATCAGAAAAGGAGAAAAACATTTTATTTCGCATTTGGGAATACAAAAGTTTCACGCCTGTCCTATTTCAGTAGATACATGCATCATAAAGTGTTTCCTTAAGCAAATTTAAAACATAAAATCTAACGCTGAAATATTTCGAAATTTTTTTTTAAGCGACAAAAACATTAATAGCCGCGCTTGGCAGAAGGGATTGATAGTGTGTTATACGCTTTCAAATACACTGTGTCCGAGAAAGGACATAGATAGATACACTGTAAGAGGTCATCATATTTATTAATTACAAACGAATCAATAATGATATACCCAGAAAGTGGATACTTAATTCAATTTTAGGAAATGCTTCTTCACTCTCGCGGTTTGAGCGTAATGTTTAATGGGAAAATTTGATGCAGAGGTGATTATGAATATGAATCAAGCTATTTCATATGTGTGTGTGTGTGTGTACATACAATATATATATATATATATATATATTAGGGCACAAGAGAGTTGTGTCTCTTTTGTGCTGACGAAGGGATCATCCCGAAAGCTCTAACCTCTACAAATGTGTCTCTCCAACACCCCAGCGGCTCTACTTCCGGTAAGTGTTCACTGGGTTTCCTTCAACAACTAGTGGCCCTAAATATCCTTACTTACCTTTCCTCTTCCGTAGTATTTATATATATATATATAATAATAAAATCGTAATGGTCATCATGGGCGTAACGCTATAATTTTGTGAATAACTAGATCAGAAATAAACTTCGAAGCCTGAAATTTCTCAGGATTTGTGTTGATGAATCTTTACGTTATGATTTTAAAAATTTCGAAAAGGTCACGGGTTTGACTCCAGAGGATGAATGTCGCTTCTTATAAAATAACACGTGAAAATAACCTTTTTCGTTTGAAGGTTTTCATTCTTTTACTCTTTAAAATATCTTAAAATTAAGTTATCGACATGAAATTTGCGCTAAAACACGCCAAAATGAATGGGGATTTTTATTCTTACCGTCGAATACTCAATCTCCTTCGAATTCGCTCATATTTTGAATTCATACTCGAGTTTTGGTAATTTTTATAACATTTCAATAATGAGATTCCATGGTTACCGGTATTGTTGTCCTCGGTAATTTCCGTGCATATGCACTTAAATAAAGGCTTAAAGATCGAAAATAAGATTAAAACTTGCTCGACATGCACGAAGACATTTATTTAATGCAAAGAAATCGAACGCAGTATTCATGTTATTTATATTTTTTATCTATATCACTAATTTCCTATTTCTGGTTGTCTCTCTCTCTTTACCGTTCTATACCTCGGCCATTTTTAATCTCCGGGAATTTCAGCCCTCTAAGTTTATTTTTTTATCGACTTATTCAACTAATATTATTAATTTGTTATTAAGAACCAAACATATATCTCTTGTAAAATATATTCGTTAAACTCATATTCAAAACATATTCCTATCTAAATCCAATAGGCACATAGTAGGAACGGAGAAACAGCGACCTAAAGGGGGGAGGAGGGGGGAGGGGGGTTGGCGACCGTCAGCGAGCAGGCGGCTTTCCCCGTAGTGTGTGTGTGTATCATCATCATCAGCCTTTTTCAATCCACTGATGGATGAAGCCCCCCCCCCCCCCCCCCCCCCCGACTCTTCCAGGTTTCCCTGTCAACTGCCTCAGCTAAAGGGCGATGCACAGTGGTGTCCTCGAACACCGGTAAGTTCAACCATGCTGTGAAGTCTTTCTGCAATATCTCCGGCCAAAGTGAAATAGGTACTCACCAACCCGCTCTGGGTCAGCGTGGTGTTTTAAGACCCGCAACCCCCCCCCCCCCCCTCCCCCCCCCCCCCCATGACATGTACACCGATAAAAAACGGCCTTCATTCTCCGGAGACTGGATTGCCTCTGACCGTGGCTGTGGTCAGGAACAAGGCATGAAGGCAGAGGGTGCTAAGAATCCCCGGATTTTAAACGCCCACTGCCACTCTTTCTCATCCTTACCCAATTCCTTTAACCTCAACCTAACTACCTTAAACTGCCGGACTTTGTCCAGCGAAGATAGACTTCAAGAGCTCCAAGAACAACTGAAGAAGATCAAGTGGGACATTTTAGGGCTTAGTGAGGTGAGAAGGAAAGGTGAAGGCCTATTGGAGTTGAAGAGTGGAAATCTTTTTTACTACAGGGGAACTGATACAGGAAGAACAGGAGGAGTTGAATTCATCATCAACAAAAAATTGAAGAATAATATCGTGGAAATGGAAGGTTCATCCGAGCGGACAGCTAGACTAGTGCTTCAAATAAATAAAAGGTATCAACTTCAAATAGTCCAAGTTTATGCGCCAACGTCATCATACTCGTATGAGGAAGTGGAAGACTTCTACCAAGAAGTTGGAGAACTGCACGACAAAGGAAGCTGCCATCTAAAAGTGGTCATGGGTGATTTCAATGCCAAGGTAGGAGAACAAAAGGAAGACGACAGTGCAGTTGGAAACTGGGGTTATGAAGACAGAAACGAACGAGGGGACCGGCTTGTAGACTTTCCTGAATGTACTAGTCTATATATAATGAACACTTTCTTCAAAAAGAGTCCCAATAGAAAATGGACATGGAAGGGACCCAATGGTACCAAAAACGAAATTGACTACATACTACTCAAT